>JAJLZQ010000014.1:0-325419 GCA_030572255.1 Kodamaea fukazawae | reverse complement strand
CCACTGGCAGTTTCAGTGGTGGTGGAAGTGAAAGTTCCAGTCCAGGTAGAAGTGACAGTAGTGATTGGCGATGGAACCTCGATGATTTCAGTGACGGTACCACCTGGTGCGGTTGGGGTCACGTAGGTAGTTGCGGTGGTAGATCCAGTCCATTCACTGGTGACAGTCACAGTTGGAGTTGGGACTTCGACGACAACAGTCTCAGTACCACCTGGTCCACTGGCAGTTTCAGT
Source organism: Kodamaea fukazawae (assembly GCA_030572255.1). NCBI lineage: Eukaryota > Fungi > Ascomycota > Pichiomycetes > Serinales > Debaryomycetaceae > Kodamaea > Kodamaea fukazawae. The sequence continues at coordinate 325,186 of JAJLZQ010000014.1, read as the reverse complement.
GGTGGTGGAAGTGAAAGTTCCAGTCCAGGTAGAAGTGACAGTGGTGATTGGAGATGGGACTTCAACAATCTCAGTGACGGTACCGCCTGGTGCAGTTGGGGTCACAAAAGTGGTTGAGGTAGTCGAACCAGTCCATTCAGTTGTAATAGTGACAGTTGGAGTAGGAACTTCGACGACCACAGTCTCGGTGCCGCTAGGACCAGTGGCAGTTTCAGTGGTAGTAGAGGTGAAAGACCCAGTCCAGGTAGAAGTTATGGTGGTGATTGGTGATGGAACCTCGATGATTTCAGTGACGGTACCGCCTGGGGCAGTTGGGGTCACGTAGGTAGTGGCAGTGGTAGATCCAGTCCATTCACTAGTAACAGTCACAGTTGGAGTAGGAACTTCAACCACAATTGTTTCGGTTCCATCAGGACCAACAGGCTCAGTGATAGTAGAGGTAATTGAGCTGGACCAAGTAGAAGTAACAGTAGTTCTTGGGTATGGGACGTCCACCACAACAGTGGCGGTTTGTCCTGGGACAGCAGTCTTGGTAGTGTAGGAAGTAGTAGTGCCAGTCCAGTAGGAGGTGAGGGTAGTGGTTGGAATTGGAACTTCAACAACGATAGTCTCAATGTTACCTGGAGCAGTATTATAAGGCAAGGTGGTGATTTCAGTGAAAGCACCGGTCCAAGTCTCAGTTGTCACCACCACAGCGTTACCGTTCGAGTCAACGTTACCACCAGTGTACTTATTCCAGGTTTCTTGTTGACCGTAGTCATAAGAGCCACCATTAGCACAGGTGAAGGAATTGGTATATTGGAAAGTAGTTGACTTTGTGAGGACAGCCGAGTTTATGGTAAGGTATGGACGAGATCCAGCAGGAACGTTGTAGAAGTATGCATAGAACCCGTCATTGTTACAGGAAATTCTAGCGTTCGAGGCTTCAACGGATGTTGGGTAGCCCCAGGTGTTGAGGCCGGTAGCAAACATTGCTTTGGCACTGCTACAATCAAACTGGATGCCTCCCAAATACATACCTAACGCAACGTTGGAGTAACCTTTTGAACACAAACCAGCCACAAGGTAGTTTCTTTCACGACCCAAGACAGGATCAACTCTGTTATCGTAGATGATTTGGTTTTGGTTCTTGGAGTTGTAAATTGGACCTCCATTGAAGGTAACGGGGTATGTAAGCTTGTTGTTACCGTCAAGGAAAGTGACAGTGTTTGCACCAGCAGTGAAGCAGGTGGACAGTTCCAAGTCGATCGATGCGTCGGAACCACCAATGTTCCAAGAGAATGGAAAACTGATAGAACCGTGGGCGTCAGTGGTTGTGGTAACTGCAGAAGTTGCAGTACAGTCGATAGTGTTTTGATTAATGACAGAACCACCCGAGACCAAGTTACACGTAGCTAAGACAGTGTCTTGGACTTGGATGTTTATATTGTTGGAAGGAGCGTTAAATTTGTAACCGCATGGAATAACGAGGGAAAATGTGTCGCCAGCTTGAAGCTTACCATTATTGATAGCCCAAGTAACGGTTGCTTGCCAACCGACTTCACTGGGAACGTTTGGGTTAGGGTAATTATTATTGTTATTATAAGTGAGCGAAGTTATCAGCTGGAAAATACCGGAGACCTGTGCCCCCGATGCGAGGGTCACAGCCGTTGACAACAAGGTTATTAAATTGAGCAACATTAGGTGTCTTGACCAGCCTTGGGGAAAAAGGTAGAACTCATGGCTTCCTCACATATATATATCAATTACGGTGGAATTGAAAAGATACGAGTAAGATCTATGAAACCATACGAATGGTAACAAAAAGTTGAGAGGGAGAGGTGGTGCAGAGTTGCTGCAAAATTATCATGCACGGCGCTTATGCTACCAGAAAATACGCGAGAGAAGATATATGTATTCTAAACATGGAAAAAACGCAGCGGAAAGTTTGTGAACGTAATCAAAGTAGGGCCCCACATGAGAGCTGGCACTAAAACAACACTCACCTGGCCAAGTCAATCAATAGACGGGTTTTGCTGGTGCTTCAAAATCTGAAAATTGCTGTCTTTTAGGCACAACGCCGGACCTGTCAAGTCACCAGTGACGCACAGTTCTGTCTTCGGATAAAGCAGAGTTTGTTGGAGCGATTGATACATGTTCCATGCAAGGTGTCGCCATTGTGTAAGGCGGCCTAATAATTAATGCTTTCGGAGGTTGGGCAAGACAGGGCAAAAGCATACATGCTCAACCCTTGTTCCTGACGAACTTTTAGACGTGGACTAAATTGTGATTACAACAATGAATTACAACATCGAACACTTCCCGCAAAGTCTAAATGCCCTGGACAAGCCTTGGCAAGCGGATCTCTCCACAAATGGCCGCCAGATCAACGCCAAGGGGAGATTTTGACATCTACGTCAAACTAGAAAAAACTCTTGGTGGTTGCAGTGAACTCTGTCAACTTCCTATGGTCGCCTCATATGCCCAAAGAAAATGATGAAACGAAGCTGAGATACTGCACCGCAGTGTAGGCAAATATCCACATCATCAGGCTACCAAATGAACATCTGACTTTTCTTACAAGATTTTAACGCAGACACTTATGCAAAAGGCAGCGTGGAGAGAAGCAGCATGGACAAAAACAACATGGAGAACGGCAGCATGAGGTTACAAGCGAAGAGCCGGACCACACTGGGGTGGCACACATAAACAACCCTATAATTGAAAAATTACAGTTGGCCTAGCCGTAGCGGCCCTTCCACCCCATACTGCTTCAGATACAGAAGGAAAGCGATCGATTGTTACTCCGAAGAACCCCATGTCTCGGGAGGTACTCGGATATACCCATTTTTCTAAAAATTTACCAAAAGGTCCATATATTTCAGACATTTGGTAGAATTTGGAAAGAATTTGCCAAAAATAGAGTGGGGCCCAGGAATAGCCTTGACCTACCCAGTTTCGGCAGGATTTGAGGTACCCCCGAGGTAAAATAAGGTTCAGGGTATTGTCCGTCTGCCGCCTTTACTTCAAATGTAAATGTTTCCTCGATGTGCGCTGTTTTAACTTTAAGATTGCCTTGTATTTCATCAATCTTGCGTATCCCCCTAACAAAACAAAGCGAAAACCGATACTTGAAGGAGCTACCCCGTGACGTCTCCGGCGTCCGTATGCACAGGGTCGTTATTTACTTGAAACATCTGCCGGATTTTATGCACCGCCCGCCTATACTTATTGTAAGTGAGGTACGCGATGAAAACAAGGTTACGAGTGCAAAGTGGATTTACGCACAATTATATTCCCTTCCAGGGACAAACGTTGGCAAGTAAGGGCATAAGACACAACAGGGCATGGGTTCAGACACTTTTCGCTTGAAAAACTCTGGAATGTGGAAACGGACTCGTGCAAACTTTAATGTTTCATGGATGTATCTCGCTTGCACTTCCTGGGTTCCAAACTCGAAACTTCACCAGTCCAGCTAGGAGGGATATATGTTCGAATCTGTCAACGCCTTCTCGCTTGCCCCCCTATTTGTTTCTTTTTCAGGCCCCGTCGATAGCCTAGGGACTGCTTTGTTGGGACGGCCTCTGCCATAAAAGTGGGCCGCTAGCAGCACCTAAGCGGCAGCACGTGAGAACGCGGTCTATTTACCTTTTCGGTGCCAGTAACGTCTGTTGCACCCAATAACCGGGTGCCCCTCCTATATCCCTCACCGGCCTCGGTCCAACGTCGTTCTTGGGCACTTTGTCGTTGCCTTTGGTCTACGATTTCTACGGGGGGTCCCTCGACACACCTCTCGCAAACCTGACCGAGAACTAGGTCAAGCGTCACCATACGTTAATGACCTTGTTTTCTTTTCCCTCCTATTTTCCGCCTCCGGGGAACAATCACCAGATGCCGTCACCACTTGTCCAGTCAGTTAAAAAGTTGGAGTCAGCTTGGTGTTTTCGATATCAGTCCCACCACTCTTGAAGTTTCCTTCCCATCCGAAACCTTCAACTGGCTTGCCCATTCTACTAGTCCAAAGCTTACCAAACCCTCTCTGGTACACGACGGCAAAAAGCAAGGGAAGAAAAAAAAAACAAATAGTATCAAACCACTTGAAGCGACTCAGTTATGATCTCGATTGAAAAGTTGTTGCCCCCAAGCAATCTTGAGGAGGTTTTGGCATTACCCAAGTGGTCGCCACCGGCCGTTGACATCCGCCCCCAAGGTTCGTTGATTCCGGGGATACTGGATGGAGTTGTTGCACTTGCTGCTCCTGTCATCGCATACTGGTCGTACGCTACGTTTTTCCACATTATAGACGTGTACGAGTTGGCAGAGAAGTACAGGATCCACCCGAGCGAGGAGGAGCAAAAGAGAAACAAGGCGTCGTTGTCCAGTGTGTTGAAAGATGTGGTTATCCAGCACATTATCCAGACCATTATGGGGTACGCGGTGCTCCACTTTGATCCTCAGCCCACCACGGGATTCGAGCTCTACCAGATGTGGTTCATCAAAAACAACTACTTGCCCAGCTTCGTACCTGCATTTGTCGTCTACTACGGCTACATGTACGGGTACTCGCTTTTGAAGGTTTTGGTTGCCTTCACAATCATCGATACTTGGCAATTTTGGTTGCATCGCTTGATGCACGTCAACAAGGCTCTCTACAGAAGGTTCCACTCCAGACACCACAGGCTCTACGTGCCTTACGCATACGGCGCCTTGTACAATGACCCCGTCGAAGGCTTGCTTTTGGACACTGCTGGTACGGGCTTTGCCGCATTTGTCACGAAACTTACACACAGAGAAAGCATCTTTTTGTTTACCTTTGCAACCTTGAAAACCGTCGACGACCACTGTGGTTACAGATTGCCCTACGACTTGTTCCAAATCATCTTCCCAAACAACTCCATTTACCACGACATCCACCACCAGCAATGGGGCATCAAGCACAACTTCTCGCAGCCATTCTTCACCATGTGGGACAGGTTCTTCAACACCCAATACAAATTCGTTAACGAGTACAAGGAGTTGCAAGAAAAGATCACCTTGGAGAAGTACAAGGAGTTCTTGCACAGAAAGGAGCAGTCCAAGTTAAAGAAAGATTTATGATTGTATATAGTGAACATTTTAATAATACGCAACAATATTGACAAACCTTTTGCAACCGGTATCCCCCACACGCAAAAGAAACCGACATGGGGGATACCACACAGACACCCGTGCTGTGACACTTTGCCACGAACCTTCTTGGGCCAGTGTCAGCAGACATCAAGACAAGAGTTCGACACCGGTCCGGAGAAGAAGAGGGCGCCCTCCCTGGTTCCGATAGACCTCCCAAAATATAGGCTTCTGCCGCCTTGAAATTTGACGCCTCATCGTTTGATTGTGCTGTTGGTAAGTCAACCTGGTTTCGAAAATATACGAGCAGACGTTATTTCATAGAGAGTCAATCTGGAATGTTTGACTTCAAGAGAGAATGTATTACTTCTGTTAGCCACAATAGTCTCTAAGAAGCCTATCTATTTTTAGGTATCTCTACCCGTGGGCCGTCCCCTTTCGTCCCCACTCGCTTATCGCCAACATGGCTAGGGAGTGCTGTAGCAAATGCTGGACACCTCAGATACGTTGAACTCGCAATCCATTAATCTTCTTCTGGATACCCTTGGAAGGCCGGCCGTTAAACACCAAGCGTAGTGCATTTTAGTTTTCGCACGTCTTTTTCCAATCAAAATCAATCAACCATGTCCAAACGATACAATGCAGATGACATCTGGAAGAATAACGTGGAGAAGATAGTAAGTGAAGCGACGACACCCTCCTCAAGACGCTTGCGATACTAACCTAGGCAGAATTCTGAATTGTTCACGTTGACGTACGGATCAGTGGTGGCCCAATTGTGCCGTGACTTTAACAACGACTACGTAGAAGTCAACAACCAGTTAGACAAGATGGGCTACAACATAGGGCTCAGGCTCATTGAGGAGTTTCTCGCCAAGACGGGTGTGAAAAGGTGCCTGTCGTTCAAAGAAACCGCCGATGTCATATCCAAGGTTGGGTTCAAGATCTTCTTGAACATCACGCCCGGCGTCGAGAACTGGTCCCAGGACGGCAAGAGCTTCACCTTGGTGATACCCGACCCCAACCCCTTGACGGAGTTTGTGGAATTGCCCGTCACCACCGACCCCAAGATCCAAAAGGAGCTTTGGTACTCCCAGATCTTGTGCGGCATCTTGAGAGCTGCATTACAGATGGTCCAGCTAGACGTCGACGTCAACTTTGTCAAGGATACCTTGAGAGGCGACGACAGAACCGAACTCAGATTGAAGTTGAACAAAATTTTGAAGGACGAGGTTCCTGCTGGTGAAGATTGAGCGAAACTCCGCACGAGCGTTGTGTCCGACCATGGCAAATCACCTTGTGGTGTGGTAGGCAAATCACCATGTGGTGTGATAGGCAAATCACCATGTGGATAGGCTGCTCCCCAACATCTGTTCACCATGCCGCCTTATTCCCGTATGGCCAACTCAAAAAATTTCCCAATTCTGCAAAAACTCTGAGTTCCAGAACCTATTGGTGTGCCTATGCAGTCTGGCCCTTTCCACCGGTTTTGGCCCCTCCAGGCACATGCGGCCCCTTCCCGCCAGTTTTGGTCCCTCTAGGGATAGGCCCCTTGCCAGTCTTGGCCATGTTCTACGATGAGGCACCTGCGCTACCGCTGGGTTCCAAATATTTTTTGTATCCCCAGTGAAGCTCCTTTATGTGTGTATAGCGACGACGTCTTCCAAGGAAGTCGTAAATACATTGTACAAACAATCATTATCTTCATTTCGGTAGTCATGTCTTGGTGGCCCAATTCAGATATTCTCCTTCTCCTTAATCAGGCTAACAAAAGGATCTTGCCGCACACTAAAAGAAAATTACTCCACAGATTGCTCCACGATCATGCCAGTTAAGCAATTGATAGCAGACATTGTGTACAACATCGTGCTAAGTTTCTTGAACTTGGTGATCCACACCTTCTTCAGGGACATCCGGACCCGAGGTTCGTTCAATGTGCCCAAAAGCGGGCCCGTTGTGTTTGTGGTTGCTCCCCACCACAACCAGTTCATCGATGCCATAGTGGTGATGTCCAAGGTCCGCAGTGCCTGCGGGCGTTCTGTGTCGCTCATCATCGCCAATGCCTCCTACAAGAGGGCTGTGATTGGGACCATGGCCAAGTTGTGTGGCGCAATCCCCGTGGAGCGGGCACAGGACATCCTCAAGCTTGCTCCCGGGTCCATCCAGGTTGATCCCGACAACGACTTGAAGATAATCGGAACAGGAACCCGTTTCACCAAGGACGCAATGCCCAAAGGCTTGATTTCCTTGACCAACAAGCTCGGAAGCACCCAGATTGTCTCCATTGAGGACGACACCCACTTGACGCTCAAGAAACCCTTTAAGAACGCAAAGCAAAACTTGGTCAACACTGCTTTAAAAGACGGAACTTCCTACAAACTCGCCCCCTACATTGACAACAACCAGCTTTTCAAGAATGTTTTCAGACATTTGAACGGTGGCAAAGTGTTGGGAATCTTCCCCGAGGGCGGCTCGCATGACAGACCGGACTTGCTCCCATTGAAGCCAGGGGTAGCAATCATGGCCTTGGGGGCCGTTGCGTCCCAGGAGGGAGACGATATTACGCCTGTGCAAGTGATCCCCGTTGGTCTCAACTACTTTCACCCGCACAAGTTCAGGTCAAGAGTGGTGCTTGAGTTTGGCAAACCCATCGTGGTGGACAAGAAGTTGGCCGATGACTACAAGAAAAACTCGAGAGAGACTGTGGGCAAGTTGTTGGACACAATCACCTTCAGTTTGAAGGAGGTCACCGTCACCTGTGACGACTACGACACCCTTTTGGCATTGCAGGCCGCCCGGAGGTTGTACACATCGGGCAGGAGAGAGGAAATACCGCTACCCTTGGTGGTTGAAATGAATAGACGGTTGGTCAAGGGGTACCAACGGTTTGCAGACGAACCAGACGTGATTGAGTTGCGAAAGCTCATCACCGACTACAACAAGCACTTGTTCCAGTTCGGCCTCCACGACCACCAAGTCGAGACCTTGGGCTCCATGAGCAGGTTCCGGGCAACCGTCCGTTTCACCAGGTTGTTCTTGCGGTTTGCCATCTTGATCACGTTGGCCCTACCGGGCATTGTTCTCTTCAGTCCTGTGTTTTTGGTTGCAAGATACTACTCCAAGAAGAAGGCACAAGAAGCACTAGCAGCGTCGAGCGTGAAAATCAAGGCCAAGGACGTGTTGGGGACGTGGAAGATCCTCGTTGCGTTGGCGGTGGCACCGGCCTTGTACATCTTTTACTCTGTGATTGGCACAGTCTGGCTCAAGAAATGGAGCCTGGTCAACACAGACGGGGTTTTCAGAACCACAGTCGTTTTTTTGGTGTTTTATGGCTGGGCTGTCTTCACCACCTACTCATCCCTTAGAATCGGCGAAATTGGGGTGGACTACTACAAGTCGTTGGCGCCGCTATTCATCTCGATGGTGAGCCACCGCAAACAGGAGCGCCAGATTGAAGAGTTGCAAAAGACCCGGAGGGAGTTGAGTGTGAGGATCAACGACTTCTGTAACAAGGTGGGCCCGGATATGTTTGCTGATTATCATTCCTTCTACAACGAGTACAATGGCGAATCTGACTATGTCGAGATTGCACCCGCAAACGAGCACGAGAATGTGTCGGACGACTATGACTTGGAGAGTTTCAGCAACGTGCAGATCTTCTCGACAGACGACAAGGACGACGACGAAGACGGGCAAGTTGAAGAGCAGGACAAGGACCACGCCGTTGCTGTTGACAGCACGCCCAGCGGCGCTCCTCAGCCCGACAATCTTCGGAGAAGACGCCAGGCTGCTTGACAGTAGCAACCCGCGGCGCGGGCCACGTCACGTGTGTATCAGATTTGAAACGTTTATTTTCTTTGTGTGCATGTAGGAGAACACATCAGGATCGGAGGTTGGCCGGGAGATGAGCATTGCGGTTGGCGCCCGGAACACGCGTAGCCGGAAATGGGTGGCTCCCGGTCCCCCCCCCTCGTACGCCTGGCAGGCTCGCCCTCGGTGAGTCAGCGGCGGGACCAGCGGAAGTGGTAAATCCCGCGCAACATGTTCCCCGGATTTTCAAGGTCATTCGGTCGCTTTTGTGCCACAGGTCGCTAAATTTGCCGAGAAGAGGCCACCACGTACGATCCGCCAAAAGTGTGTAGACAACGGAGACAATAACAACACGAGTAGAAAATTAGGAAAGACGAGGCTATGGCGGGCACAATATGAGCGTGTGTGCTGCGTGCCTGCCTCTTCCCCCGTCCAGCACCGCCAGCACTGCGTCCTCGCTCCCACTCCTTCGTTTGCACCCATCGCCCCAAATATCGCCTGGCGCCGGTGGTACCCCCCCGGATGAGGCGCGGGTTGCAGAAGTGAGCCAACTGCGGACCTAGAACCGACCTAGCGCAAGACGCTGCAAAAGCCCACACACAATGCAGCCATTCCGGGCCCCCAGCAGAGCCCTCCTCCAAAACTCCTCCTACATCCTACTCCAAAACTCCTCCCACATTCCTTAGCCCAACGCTATTGTTAACAGGTAAACACAGAGGCGCGCGACAGGATCCCCCTGGCGATGGAGGCTCACAAACTTGAGCCCACACACCAAGGAGCGGTCGCCAACTTTTCAATTGTTCGTGGTCTCACCACCTTTTGTTACACAATGCATCTCGCAAAGCCTGCCGGGTGCAAACAGCCTACGGTATATATATGCCATGCCCTCCCGGTGTTGGTGGCCAAGTCGGTTTTCAGTCACACACACTCGTCACTCCTTGCCATGAACCCAGCATATCTCTCGCTCACGCTCTTCGCCTTGGCTGCGGCCACCCCGGTTCCAGCCAACAAACAGTTCAAGGGCACGCCTGTGGTGTCCAACCCTTCCACTACGGTTGCCAAAGCATTCACTACAATCGACCCGACATTCACCCCGATCGCCCCCACGCTCAAGAAGGACGACGAGGTCAAGATCTTGTTCAGCAACAAGGAGGTGATCCGCAGGTCCAAGTCTCAGTCCCACAACAAAAAGGTGATTTTGGCTGACGTCAAGAACGAGGCCAAGGTGGTCAAAGAGTATCATTTTTGAGGACCCACAAAGGACATTTTTGAGGATCCACAGAGGCAATTTGATGTACACTTCGACACTTGGATGTCTCTGTTAAGAGACACTTCTGGTGCAGAATAAGTCTTACAGAGTACCTTTTAATGTTCTCGTACCTTTGATGTTCTCGTACCTTTGACTCAAACAGTACACTTCCACTTGATGATCAAGGCGAAGACACTTTTGATGATCCGTGGTGATCCCCGCCATTACGAGGGTTTTTTTCTTTTAGGCATGTTCCTTTCTTTTTATGAAATTTTGCCGAGGGCCTGGCGCCCTCGCTCACGAGAGACATTGTTAGCAATTGTCGGATTATATAGATAAAAGGCTTATGTTGGGGCCAAGGTGCCCCCGGTAGGTCGGAAAACGTCATCATGCCATGATGACGCTGGAGTTGTTTTGGACGGGAGACTGCACAAGGCAGTCTAGAAAACGGGTAGCATGGACAATACAAGATAGATTTAAAGTATAAGCGTAAAGCGTAGTGCATGCCTTGTGCCCGTAGCATGGGCACCGAGGTTTTGTCTGGTCTTGCCCCGACATGGCACAGCCAGAGCGTCGCAAGCTTTGTTATCGATGACTGAGTGAATGCGGTTGGGGGAATTTCTTTTTTCCGCCACCGCTTTTGATATAAATAGTTTTGGTGATCCCATATCATTCGATTAGAGAGATCCTTATCTTTTCTTTATACCAATGCAAGTTACCATCAGATTATCCACCGAAGTGTCGTACCAGGTCGACGTTTCCGAGAACAGCACCGTGGACGAGCTCCGTCACCAAGTCATACAGCAGAGCCCCGACGACGCCAAGGTGCCGACTGACTTCAAGCTTATCTTCAACGGGGAGAAGCTCACACCCGACACCAGCAGCATACACGAGTGGAACATCCGCCACCAGGACTCGATCATCTTGATGAACGAGGCCGCCCCCAAGAAGACCAAGAAGAAGAACCGGTGCTCCTTCTCCAAGTGTGCGTCCGCCCCCTTGAGAATGGTGGGCACTTGCAGCCACTGCTCCGGCACCTTCTGCGCCAAGCACAGGTTGTTGGAGGACCACTGCTGCCAGGGCTTGCAGAGCTGCAAGGAGAGTGCCCACGAGAGAAACGCTATCAAGTTGCATAGCGAGAGCACCATTGTTAGTAGGGTATAGACGGGTCTGTGCAAGCTGTGCCAGGAGCAAACAAGCAAGTGCAATAATAAATGATTAGAAATAATGACTAGAACCGTGTAGTGGCCCCAGCCAGATCCGTGTAGGGCCCAGAGGCCAGACGGTGCCCCGATGCTAGACCGGGCCCCGATGCCTCTTCTCTACACACGGCTGCTGGCAACGCCAGCGTGCTCTTCGCCCCCGGTGTCGAGCCCGCCAGCGTCACCGTCCCGACCCTCCGGGTGGATCTGCTGTTGTCGGGGTCCTCCCACCCTCGTTTCGTCATGGCTCTGGACGCGAGTGAAACTCCCAGATAAGGAAACAATCACCTTCCGTTTTGGTGCTTTGGAAGAACCTTCGCTGGCACTTTCCCTGCTACCTCTTGCTACTGTGGTGTGATGCCGACAACAGCACAACCCAGGCGCTGCTCCCCTTTTGGGCGTCGTAGAAGGGTGGTGCCCCGTCGGACAGGGCCCCGGCACTGCTGCATGACTAACTCATCTAGGCACCTCCGATGCCACATTTGCTATCGGACTACACATGTCAGAAATGACCTCGCTGGACCCTGGAATGCCCACCACATTCACTGCCCATGCAGCGAACACCCACTATCTAGTCTTATACTGGCTAGTCTGGCTATTCTTAGAGTCACTCCGCTGGTCATTTTGACATCAGCGTCCTCGACTTGTGCCTGTCTTCCGGAGTATCTGGCTTCATGTCAGAATCTACATCGTGTGCACCGAACACGGAGAAAATGGATGTGTGATCAGCCACCGCTAACCGAAGATGCAATAATGTACATAGTGTGCACATCACACATTACTCGTCTACACTCCACTCATACTACTATCTGAAACCACACTCTCTTTTGCTTTTACTAGTTTGTGAAACCACACTTATATGTTTACTATTTCTGAAACCAAGACTCATTCTCCAAGACGTCATTACGTTCACCTCAACTGATTTTGGGACACTGATGCCTGAAACCTAGACAAATTCAAGACATCATTACGTTGACCTCAGGCTCACCTCATTTGTACTTCACTTCACTCATACGTTCACTATCTCCAAAACCTGAGACAAACTTTCCAAGATATCTTCACTTTCACCTCTACTTTCACTTTTTTAACCTAAGACAAACTCTCTATCGTCATCTCATCTACACTTATCTTATACTCTCTACTTTTACTTTCTAACCTAAGACAAATTCTCCAAGACATCCTCATACTTACCGTTGGTGGCATTGTTGGCCTTTTCAAGAATAGCCTCTGCCTGCTTGTAGTAGCTCTCCTGGTCCTCGCTGTCAACCTCGTACAAGTTGCCCAAGGAGATCATGGCCTCTGCAACCACGACCCAGGTGTCTGGCTCCTCTGGGTCCTGGGCTCTCTTCAAGTTGGTCAAGGCCTTGCCAATCAAGTCCTTGGAGATCTCTTGGGCCTCTTCCTTGGTAAGACCATGCAACTCGTCCTCGCCTTCGTGCTCTTCGTCGTAGGCCAAGGTTGTGAAAACGCTCGATGGAACTTCGGCTTCCTGCAAGTACGACTGTCCAAGACGCTGGCACACCTTGCGCACCAACCCTTGGTCCGCCTCCTTTTGCTTGTCCAAGCTGTCCAAGAAAACGACAATGTGGTCTCTCCACCATTGGTTGTAGTCGTCGGACTCGGCAATGTCGAAAAGCGGGTGCTTGTCGTCAAGGTCAACAGGCTCGTCGTCGTCGCTCTCGTCTTCCTTGTCTTCGTCTTGCTCTTCGTCGTCCTTTCCAAAGTTGTCAACAATCTCCAACAAATCGTCTAAGGCCTCCAAGATTTCAAAGCTGTCTTCGTTAAACAAGTCAAACTTTTCGAGTTTCACTGCCTTCTTCTCGGCGTCTTCATACACTTGCAAGGCTTCGTCAAGAAGCTTGCTCAAGTTTGGCAACTTCTTGTCAATTCTGGTGTCAAGATCCATCTGGGAAATGTACTGCAAAGGAATCTGGTTGAGCAAGATTTGACTCTTCACGACCAACAACTCAATGGAGTCTGGAAATCTCTCCAACCCTAAGCTCACTCTTTCAAGTGCAGCCTCGAAGAACTCCACCACCTTTTCGTGTTGCTCGGCATTGAACTTGGCCAACTCCGCCAAAGCCAAGGAATAAATGCAGTAGAACTTGTCGTCCAACTCCACCCCATCTTCTTGTCCCCCAATCTTGGAGTGTCTCAACAACCTGTCGCACTCGTGGATCACTCCGTTAAGAACCAATACGTTTTCCTTCTCGGAGCTTTGGTATGTCTTCCAGAGAGCCTTCAACTGTGCCAATTCGTCATTGGCGTCTGCTTCTTGGTTGAGTTCAACTGTGATCTCATTGCTTGGGGTCTCTGCTTCTTCTGTCTTCTGCTTCTTGCTCTTGGACGCTTTGCCCAATCCCATATGTCTCTTGGCCATGTTGTGTGTGTTGTTGATCTGGTGAGCTGATGGCCTGATGAATCGATGAGTTTGAAGAAATCACGTGGGGCATCCATCTTTAAACTTAGTCACGTGAACATCGCTGCTACAGCTGCTGCCTACACCGCCAAAACACCAGAGACCTCAAAAACAGAAGCAGTTGCTTCTTTGAAGTTACCTTTATCAAGTTAGAACAAGCCCTGGCCAGTTTACGGCTACAAAAAAGATTGTCCTATCCAATTTTACTCGTTTCTTGCTGACAGAATGGCCAAATTTCTCCAAAAAATCAAACATTATCAATCAACCCATCCAAATACTTGTAATTTAACGTTCTCGTACTCCTTCATATCTGTCAAACCTCTATAACCCTCCCCTTCATGACTCTTGTTGATTACTCATTTGGCTGCGCTGATTGGGACACTTCACGTGATCCAATCAACTTATCAGTGCACGTGACATGGGGCAATCTCCACCTTTCATATATATATTGGCGCCTAAAGGTTCCGGACCGAAACTTAGGACAAACTACCAATGACCAACATATTAGCATCACTCAACTGTTCGGACGAAGTCCATTTGGTTATCGGGACTTCCAACGCAGCTCAGTTCAGAATAAAGTCGAGTTTGCAAGCAGGGGCCCTGACTATACTTTTGGTTCCACAAGGCGATGAGAATTTCACCGATCTGGTACGAGTGATTGAATCCACCTATGACATCGAAGACATAACCAAGCATTTGACCAGTTTGGGGAATGAGGAGACAGGCAACGTGGTGGACCGTGTGTTTGTTACCTTGCCAATGTCCGAGGAAAAGCTTCAGCAAGATATCTATAGAGTGTGCAAGAGGATGAGAATCCCAATCAACACTTCCGACGCCCCAAAGCTTTGCACCTTTACGCTTTTGGCTACATACTCATCTGGCGATTTCCAATTTGGAGTTACTACTGGTGGTAAGGGATGCAAGTTGGCCTCGAAAATCAAGCGTGAGTTGGTGCATTCGTTGCCTTCCAACATTGCCGAGGTTTGCAACAATGTGGGGGAGTTGAGAAGAAGAATCCAAGAGGAAGACAACTTGGAGGTCAAAATTGGAGAACACGAGGAGGACGCACAGCACACCAAGGAAATCAACTCCTTAGTGGAAGAGTTCAACATGACTCCCGAGCAGAAGCGCTTGCAAAGAGGCCGCTGGTTGAGTCAGATTGTCGAGTACTATCCACTCAACAAGTTGGCCGATATTTCCGTCGACGACTTGACTACTTCCTACAAAACCAACTCCGTCGAGAGCGCTGTTTCCAAAAAGGGATCCATTTACTTGGTTGGGGCTGGTCCTGGGTCTGTCTCGATGCTTACTTTGGGTGCAATCCAGTTGATTCACACGGCAGACTTGATTTTGGCAGACAAGTTGGTTCCACAGCAGGTTCTCGACTTGATTCCAAAGAAGAGAACCCAGTTGTACATTGCCAAGAAGTTCCCCGGTAACGCTGAGCGTGCCCAGGAAGAGTTGTTGGCCATGGGCTTGGAAGGTTTGCAAAAGGGCCAGAGAGTGGTGAGATTGAAGCAAGGTGACCCTTACATCTTTGGCAGAGGAGGTGAAGAGTACAACTTTTTCCACTCCAAGGGCTACACTCCGGTCGTGTTGCCAGGAATTACGTCTGCCTTGGCTGCTCCAGTGGTTGCAAACATCCCTGTCACCCACCGTGAAGTATCTGACCAAGTGTTGATCTGCACAGGTACTGGTCGCCGTGGTGCTCTCCCCAACCTCCCTGACTTTGTCAAGTCAAGAACCACGATTTTCTTGATGGCATTGCATAGAATCGCTGAATTGATCCCACAGTTAATAGAAGAGAAGAAGTGGGACGCAAACTTGCCCGTGGCAATCATAGAAAGGGCCTCCAGTCCTGACCAGAGAATCATCAGAACCACCTTGGCTAGAGTTGCAGAGGCCGTGGAGGCTTGTGGTTCAAGACCCCCAGGATTGTTGGTTACCGGTTACGCTTGTGAGGTGATAGAAAAGCACAAGGACGAAAAGTGGGTCATTGAAGAGGGGTACGACAGCACCTTGGACATCTCAAACTTCATTGGCAATTTATAGACAAGCAAAAGAAGTGGCTGCAACACAGCACAATCTACAAAGCAGCACAAGCTGCAAGCTGCAGGCTGCAAGATCACCAAAAAAGTAGCACAAGCTACGCTGCAGTAGTGTAAGCTCCCGGTTGCATCTATGGGCTTCACAAACTACCGCTGCATCTTTAAGCATCACAATTACGTTATTTAAGCATACAATTATTTATTCACGTCTTGAACTGTAGTGGTGACTGGCTTCTCGGTCTTATGCGATTCTTCCACAAAAAGACACAAGCCACGACAACTTGAACACTCTTTATCACCCTCCTAGTAACTTTCAGCTACATACCACTCCCTCAGATTACCCAATTCTCTAACCACGACCTCTTCCCTCTTCAAATCTCGGCCGCTATTGGAGTTTCCCGATTCGTGTTGCACCCAAAGAGCCGGCTGAACCGAATGCGTGCATTACGTAATCAACAGATAAGAGATAATACGAACAGTACAATGCCCAGCAGAATGCTGTCCCAACACTCCTTACGCTTCCCTGCACACCTTGCTAACCCCTAAAACAGGGCTACTTATCCTCCCGGTGCTCATCCAAGTACCTCAACACGAGGATGATGACAAATCCGGCAGCCAATGGTGGTGGAGGTAGTGCATATGGGTGTGTTAATTGCATTCTATAATATCACGTGCCCAGATGTGGATTCAAAAGGCGTAGATACCAAAGGGAAAATCCTTGAATGTTTAGAATCATAAGAAGAATGAGTAAAACCAGCAGCCCTGAAGCTCTTCACAACCCGTACTTTTACTTCAAGCCTGGTCAAAAGGACATCTGGTCGTTGATCAACGAAACCGCGGCCTCAGCCCAGGCCGAGTCCGGCAAGCCTATCGCCAACCTTGGCCAGGGATTCTTCTCCTACAACCCTCCTGATTTTGCCATTGAGGCCGTCAATGAAGCTTTGACCAAGCCGCAGTTCAACCAATATGCCCACGCCAAGGGGAACCCTAACTTGTTGGCCGAGGTGGCCAAGCACTACTCCAAGGCATTTGGCAGGGACGTTCCAATCAGCGAGGTCCAAATCAGCACCGGGGCCAACGAGGGGATCTTCTCCATCTTCTTTGGCTTCTTGACCCCAGGTGACGAGGTCATTGTGTTCCAGCCCTTCTTTGACCAGTACATCTCCAACATTGAGATGACTGGGGCCAAGGTCAAGTATGTTGACATCAAGTACCCCAAGAAGTTTGACACGGAAAACGTCACCGGGAAGGACTGGGAGTTCGACTGGGAAGGATTGAAGGCCGCCATCACTCCAAAGACCAAGTTGGTAGTTCTCAACACCCCACACAACCCAATTGGCAAGATCGCCACCGAGGAGGAGTTGGTCAAGTTGGGCAAGATTGTCATTGAAAACAACTTGATCATTGTCAGTGACGAGGTGTACGAGAACTTGTACTACACGCCCACCTTCCCTCGTCCTGCAAACTTGGCCCAATTGCCCGAGTTGGCCGAAAGAACACTCACGGTGGGGTCTGCTGGTAAGTCCTTTGCTGCCACTGGTTGGAGAATTGGATACATCCACGGCCCGGCCGAGTTGATCAAGTACGTCACCGCTGCCCACACCAGAATCAATTTCTGCACTCCTTCCCCATTGCAACAGGCTGTCTCCCAGGCATTCATTGAGGCTGAAAAGAGAGACTACTTCAAGAAGACCCAGCTCGAGTACATCAAAAAGTACGAGTTGTTCACCAAAGTGTTTGACGACTTGGGCTTGCCCTACACCGTCGCCGAAGGAGGCTACTTCTTGTTGGTCAACTTGAGCAAGTTGAAGATCCCGGCCGACTACGAGTTCCCCCCAGCCTTTGCCGAGTCGCCCAACGACTTCAAGTTGGCCTACTGGTTGATCAAGGAGATCGGCGTGGTGGGTATCCCCCCAACAGAGTTCATTGTCAAGGACCAAAGAGAGCTGCACGGCTTGAGCAACACCTTGAGATTCGCCGTCTGCAAGGACGACGCCATCTTGGAAGACGCTATCGAAAGATTGAAGGGCTTGAAGAAGTACTTGTGATGCCCTTGTCAGTCCATGTATTTATTAATCTATAGATTTTCCTTTCTATCCCATGTAGCTACTTTTTAAACATCTTAAAACAAAACTTCATCTCTCCAAAGTCGTCAAATCCTTCTTCTATCTCGTGTTCGACCTGCTTGAACCCATACTTGTCAAAGAGTTCCCATAGCACTTCTCTTTCCTGTTCAAACTTGGGCCGGAGAGGGATCTCGATCAAGACCCGCGAGTTTGGTGAATCCAGGAAGAACCCGGTGACTGCGTCCATCAACCAGAACGGGTGTTCCGACGAGTAGATGGGGTCACTGATCAAGATGGTATCAAATTTGACGTTTTCGCCGTACTTGTCGGTGAAAGACTTGTGGTTACGCCAGTCCAACTCGGCCGCCGGAGCATCAATCTGGTTCAAGTCCAAGTTGTGCTCCAAGTTCGGGGTGATCTCCTTGAGGTCCGTGAGGATCGTGTCGTACCCAAGGATCTTGCTGGCCATACCCACCAAACCTGTTCCCGAGCCCAACTCCAACACCTTTCCAAACAAGTAGTTGTCGTCCTTGTGCTTGTTGATGAGGCGGTTGGCAAGAATCAACGACGACCCCCACGTTTTCAACCCCAAGTTGTCGCCCGTCAATGAAGGCTCCATCAACTTGATGTGGTCCTCCCCTAAGTACCTGTCCAAGTTGGCTATCTTGATTTTCCGGACTCTGTCTGGCTGGGCGTTACGACCACAGTTCTCACTCAACCGGAGCGACGCTTCCTTGCTGCACAACTCCTTGGCCAGCTCGCTCACCCATCTCATCTCGTTGGCAATGATCCCCGTGAGCCATCCGTTATACTCCCCGGCAAAGTTGTTTTTCAACGAGCTGCTGAGCTGCGGAATATGGGCAAGCTTGGTGGTACTGTTGAGGCGAGGGCAGTACTTGCACAACCACTCACGACTCTCTTCGATTTCTTCTTTGGTGACGCTTTTGGACTCGAGCACCACAACCTCGTCGTGCTCGACATCGTCCGGTGTGCTTTGATCAAAGTTCATCACCTGGTCTGGTGCCAACAACTTGAGAATCAACAAAACCACTGCCGCTGGCGGTTGATGAGTGAGCTGTGGAAGATCAAGAACGTGCAACGGCTCCAGCACATCCTCGTCATCAAACTCGTCCACTTTAAAATCCTGTGGCTTAAAGTCCACCACTACGTTTCCCTCGTGAGTATTCACTTGGGGAGTGAAGAGGGACAAAGGGTCAAAGTCGGAATCCAACTCCATCGTGGTTGTAATTTTCTTGCGAAATCAGAGAAGGCTGTTTTGGAGTTGTGTGGTGAGAGGAGCATAACACTTGGGAAAGCAAGAAGAGTTATCCTACATTCATATATCATATCTTTATTCGTCAATAGTTGAAACTCTAACTCGTATATATCGGTTTTATAGATCAATAAGAGTTTATCTGGTGCATACTATAAGTTCTTTTCGTATTAAGTGCTAGTCATGTATGTGCCAGCAGCTAGTTAACAGTCAGCTAGGTGCCAGTATTTCCAACTAGGTAGAAGTCATCTAATTGCCATTCATCTAGGTGCCACCCATTTAGGTGCCACATACTGGAATCATACCATCTGGTGCCACATTGCAGTCAACCATCAAGTACCAGATACTGGACCACATTTCCTTATCCTGGCTTCAGTCATGGCATACCTGGCCATCAAAAGTCAGTCACTCTTCCGTTGAAAGCCCATTCGTTGGAGTGTCTCAAGGGGTCCTGCTTGGGTCCTCCTCTCTCTCCCGTCTTGGGGTTGACGTCGCCTTCAAACTCGGGTATGGTCTTCAAAACAGAAAAAGTGCCAATGTCAGTGTTGCCTGCAATGCTATCCTTGACTCCAGATCCGTCGGCAGCAACAACAGGCTCTCTGACTGACAGGTCGGTCGTCCCGGCCTGGATCGAGTCGTTGTACTCTTCAATGGCAATCTGCGAGGCTGCCACCTTCTGGAGTCTCTCGAACTCCTCTTGCTCTTCCTTGGGGAGACGAGGAGGCGATGGAACGTAGTCGGTGCCAAACTTAGCGCTATACAAACGAACAAACTGTTTGGGGCTCGTGAATTGTCTGGTAACTCCTCTAATCATGGTGTAGTTGGTGACTAAAAAAAAAATAAGTCTAGCCTTTTGATGGTGCACCGAGACCGGAAACAAGATCAGCAAAAGAGGCTACAAGCGAGGCCACAAGAGAGTAGCAACTCTAGATCTCGCGGCCTCATTCAGAGGCTGTAAATGGTAACAAACTGGAAATGAGTACTGACGTGGGCTAAGCCAGTTTCTTCGAGTCAGTGCCGACTGGGGCTGCATGCTGTCAAAGACTGGCAGAGTTCCAGGGTCAAGATACCCCAGAAACCTACTAAAAGCAAGTCTTTCTACTTTACAAAGAGTAAAACCAGATTTCCTCTAAAACAAATAACCAGATCTTATCTAAAGGAAGAGAAGTGGCAGTTCAAATATGTGTATGTGCTTCAATGATAGAGTGACCACTATGTCTAGCTACCTCTCCATACATAGCGATAATTGTAAATTCTCTACCAAAATCAACAAAAATCTCCCAAAATTTACAAGACCACAATTGCTTTAAAAAGGGTTTGCTCAATCACTGGAAAAAGAGCAATAGCCTCATTCTTAGACATCTTTGGATACCATTTAACAGAATAGCTTTTGAAGAGGCAACCCATAGTAAGACCTAAAGCTGCAAAAGCCAAAATGCAGCCGCGTAAAATTGTAAAGCACACCTAACCTGCAAAACGGCCAACCTGTAAATACTCCAGTACGCCAACATAATCAATTGTTCAACAACTACCATGTCGGATACATCAGACACAGAACTCACGAAGGAACAGAAATTGGAGGCGGCCAGAAAGAAGTTCGCCGACTTGAAGAAGAAGAAGAACAAAAAGGGCAAGAAAAAGAAGGATGAAGAAGCCAAAGAAACAGAAGATGAAGACAAGGTAGAGGCTACGGGTGATGAAGCTGCCAAGGAAGACGACGACAAGGAGGAGGAAAATGAGGAAGAAAAGGAAGAGGAAAAGGAGGAAGAGAAAGAAGAAGTAAAGGAAGAAGCAAAGGAAGACGTTAAAGAAGCAGAGGAGCAAGCCAAAGACCAGACCCCAGTGAAGGACACAACAGAACCTGCTGCTGGATCGACCGACCTCGCCGACAGAATCAAAGAGCTCGAGGCCACAATTGCAGAGCAAAAGAGTACAATCAACAGATTACGTGACGAGAACACAGACCTCAAGTTGTCGAAGATGGACCTCAATGACACGATTGGAGAGCTCAAGGTCGAGATTGCAACCCTCAAGTCAGGAAACACGGGCGGAGCAGCAGCAGTAGCAGCAGCATCATACGCTCCACCCACCATCAAGCCAGCCAAGGCCATTATTACCACCAACGAATTTGCATCCGAATCCAAGCAAAACTTGAGTTTGGACGATATCAGTGATTTCAGAGAAAGATTATTGTTGTGGAAGGGTTGGCAAGTGGACATGTCTGGATGGAACTCAGGGTTTGTGGAGAAGGTAGTTTTATAGGATTAACATGTACAGGTAATTGAGTGGATGTAGAGGGTGGGCTGCCGAGGCTATTGTAGTTGCAGACGTTGCAGCCGTTCACCAACTTAACCAAACGACAGGGGCCCTCTGAAGTCTAACATGGAATACAGACAATTCAGGTTTAAGAACAAACCTAACCTACGCTCTTCCTATCATTCTATGCTTATTATATATACAAGGTAATTACTTCACACGGTACAATGCCAACCCATCGAGGTTTCTCTTTGCAGCTTCTTGGATTTCTAACACCTCACCGTCCTTGGTGTTTGTTTTCACGAAAATGGCCTCTGCTGGTTGCAATGGCTTGAGGAATCTCACAGGCAAGCCCGATGCCAATGCCTTCACTTCCACATCGGTCAAGTTGACTCTTCTACCTGGCTTGGAAATCAAGGATATTTCTCTAATAACAGACTGGTTCTGACGGTACTTCAACCCCAACCACAATCTACGGGATGCTATGTTGTCAGGAGTCACTTCGACGGCTTTTAAGTCTGGTCCACTGGTGGAACCCTTTTGGATCAGCGAAATGAACCCTTCTTTGTACAACCCAAGCGCAGCTTGCAAGTGTAATCTGGTGTATGGGACCGACGTGGTGGCAATGTTCACGTTGATGCAGTTCTTCAAGTGAGAACAGAAGTGGGCCAAGTGTACTAACGACATCGTACTGGAACTGGTGTCGGGGAGGTCTCTGTGTCTGTTGGAAAAATTTTGTCTCCATAACCGCTCTGGAAGAACAGAGTCGGTAAAACGTGACGCACAACACGTGCAATATCAGTCCATTTTTATTGCTGCGATCTTGAGCAGCGGCTGAAGAAATTCTTTACCAGTCATGTTTTCCAGAGGTTTTGGAAGAGTAGCAACTAGAATTGGCGGGTACAAGCCAGGTTTCAGTCAAGGGAGACGTTATGTGAGCACCGGGGGAGAAGGGGCTCCTAAGCTCAGATATTTGTTCTACATGTTTATGTTTTCCACCGGGGTTTTGGCCTTGGCTGGGCGTAGCGTTGACAAGAACAAGGCCCCAAAGAACTCCTTTGGAAGTGACAAGGAGCTCAAAGAGTATGAAATGCTCACGGGGTTGAAGAGACGTCACAAGTTGGTTCCATTCGAAGACAATGAAAAATACAAGTTCTACGTTGTTCCTTATGTTCACGATTCCCAAAGCTTGGACAAGTTGTCTGAAAAGTTGAAGCAAATTGACAGCAACAAGCAAGTTAAGATCATCGATCCTATGCAATTGATTGAAGAGTCCAAGAAGGACGACAGAAGCAAATACGGCTATGTCTTGCAAGACTTGGAGAAGGCTGGAAAGCCTTTGCCTAAAGGTCTTGTTACTGCCTTGATCAAGGATGACGTTGAATTGTTCTTGAACACTAGAAGCGGCACTTTTGACACCAACTTTATCATCAAGAACTACCCTCAAACCAACAACGAGGCCATCAGATTTGAGAACGAAATTTCTGACATCCGCAAGTGCTTGGTTCTTCGTTACGATGTCTTGAACGAACTCTCCAAGCTCGAGGATCCTTACTTCAAGAAAGACATTGAAAATGTCTTTGGCTACTTCAGTACTGTCGGTAAGACGAAGGAAATTGTCAACAAGTTTGATGAAATGGATGACGACTTGAAGGAGATCTTCATGGAAGACCTTGACATTCAATAGACGAGATGTCAGGCCAAATGACGGCCCTGAATTCCAGATTTGCAGCAAAATTAGTACGGCAGAAGCCTCAGCACTCCAGCTGTTCTAGTTGGCATTCTCAACACCGTAGAAGAACGCCTCTGGAGTGTGGAACTTCAAACCAACTTCCTTTGCAAAACCGATATCACAATCCAGAAAGTCGCCAGGCCTACCAGCTGCATCCCCCACAAAAAAACTCCTGTCGAGATCCACCTCGACATCATGCTCTTGTAAATATTCAATAAAAGTATCCCACATACCTCTATTAGGCTTGCGCATCTCCTCCACCTTGACAGCAAGATGCTTTTCTCTCTTTCCGGGCTTTCGTACAGATGAAAAGACTAGTATCTCGGTGACTCCACGCTTTTCTAGCTCCAGCGCAATCTGGTTCATCTTCTGAGAGAAGTTGAGGAAGGACTTACCGGCTTTGACTGGTGCCACAGAACCTTGGTTGGTGAAGATCACGATCATGCACTTGTCGTTGAACACCTCCACCAACTTGTCGACTACCTTGGACTCCTTGCCGTCCGGCTTCCACCACTGCCAGTCGTTGGGGCCCCTTGCAAACGTGTGCCCCGAGGTGGTACAGATCAACGTGCTATCCAAATCAAAGGCTGCAACTCGTATAGTGCCCTTCTCTTTGGTAGTCGGCACATTGTACACCACATGAGGCCTGATCTTCCAACGGTTATTAAACTTGGCCAATTCGCTTGTAATCTTCTCATCTGAAATCGACATGATGCCTATCTTTTTTTCTTCTTTGGACAGCTTCAGAACTCGCCCAAGCATGGAAAGGATGTTGTTAGTCATTAACGCGTTTTTTTAAAAATCAAAGAGTCATATTGATTACGACTTCGCAATGGAGAAGATCACAGTGGACCAATACGGGAGGAGGTCGTGGAATGTGGAGGCTTACGAAAAGGAGTCCACCAAGAAGAGAAAAGTGGAAGAGAAGACAGCAGACCCAGATACCTTGTTGAAGGACTCTACTTCCAAGAATTTGTTAAAGCATAGAACAGACTTACTTGAGAAGCTGATATCGGCCGTCAAGCAGTTCACCATCATCAACCCTGAGAATTCATCTGTTGGCAGGAAGAGGTTTGGGTTCTTTTGTCCATTATGTAACCTATCTTTTCGTGATAACTTGGCGTTGATAGACCATTTCAACTCCCCACAACATGTGGCTAAGGCAAGCTCTGAGAATGAGAATCTGGCAGAAGATGCACCGGAGTTGGACGGTGGCATAAAACGGGCGACTTTAGAACAAGTCAAGGCCACAATTGAGAATTTGGTGGCCAAGCTGATACGAAACAGGTCAGATGAAAAGGTGCTATCGTTGACAGAACGAGTCAACAAGAGAATGGAGTTTGAAGAAAAGCAGAGAGACAAGAGACGAGAAAGAAGGAGGAAAAAGAAGACCGAAAAGGAAACAGAGACCGGCGACGACGGGATCTCCAGTGTGATGGGTTTTGCCGGGTTTGGGTCTAGTAAAGTATCATAGCTTGGACAAATCACTAACATGGAGGAGGGAGTCAACATGTGTGTGGGACTAAACCAAAGATTGTGATGAATGGTATTTTGAGTCTCCATGTATGTGGGAGTGAAGAACTAGTTTCAGAATTCAATGACGTCAAAGGAGATAATGATTCGACGGTAAGAAGGAAATTGTCAATCTTCAGTTGCAACCGATTTGTAAAGGCCGATTTGCAACCGCATCCTGGAACTCACCTCTATTAATGTCCCAATAACCCCTTCCACCCCTACTGCAACCACACAAACAAAGCGTATGAGAGCAAGTACGAGTCTAAGCATACACCCTCATATTGGCGAAGAAGCTTTGCATACAAAGTACCTGGCTCTCTCAGCCGTGGGGAGTGCACTGGAACCAAACGCACGCCCCGGTACATTTTTGGCGCTGGCGACAACTCTCGTAAAAGATCCCGCTAAACTTTACCAGTATCCATTGAATTACCGCTGGAGTCTGAGCCGTTCTCACTAATCGTATACTCCAAGGACACTCCATACTCTCCAGTAATTCCAACAATGCATAAAGCAAACACACGATAATATACGAAAAGCATTTGAAATACACACGTAAAACACTCTAATTACCATAAAGCTTGTTTATCTTTTGACATACTCCCTAGCACCACCTTCCCATGATAGCCTCTCCCGCCATCGCTAGGGACCTTCTCGCTAGCTGCCTGGCAGCTCACTTGGTTTCATTTGCACTTTACTAACCAGCAAAAAAATTTTTCACGCAACCAATAAAAACAGTCTGAAAACAAACAAAATCCTTTGATAAGGTGTGCTAACGGGTACATTGAATAAATTCAAACGTCATGAGATTCACATTCAAGTTCCCATTGGGAAGCTTATTGAAGACCAAGGTAGGGAAGTTCAACCCACAATTGGAAAAAGACATTCGTTCCAAGTTGGATTCGCTTGGATCTGTCACCAAGATTTACACCAACCCAGATGGTACCCCAAGAGTTCCAAGTGATAGTGAATTCAAGACCATTGCGGAGTTACAGAACTTGTATTATCAAAGAAACCATTCCGACTGGAACTTCATATTGCCAGGTATCCCCAAGGAAACCTTGGACTTGTACAGAGACAACACCCAAGACTTGAGTAACTTCCAATTCGTCACCAAGGACGCCGGCAAGATCATCGACAAGATCCCATACAAGGATGAGGCCACTGGCGAGTTAAAGTGGAAGATTGTCCGTGAGACAGAAAAGGCCGAAGGCTGGGAATTCCCATACTTCTACTTGGTTTTGCCAATCTTTGCTTACGTTGCATACGCCAAGTACACCGCCCAAATGAAGAAGAGAGAACTCGAGGGTCCAGAATGGGCAGAAAAGGAATTGAGATTGAGAGCAATGGAAGACTACTTCCACGGTGACACCGAAAAGGCCAAGGAGTTCTTGAGCAACGAAGGTAAGTCCAAACAAGAAATCCAAGACAGAGACGACTTGGTCATTGCTAGAATCTTGGGTGGTGACTACGACAAGTTGGCTCAATTAAAGAAGAAGTTGCCATCCGACTTGATTCCAAAGGATGAACCTCACTCAACCTTTAAGATCTAATGTGCATGCAGGCGGAAGCTTGTAATAAACGATGAAATAGCAGAGTGTAGACCAATATGGATGTAGTTTATGGCAGTTGGCTTTGCCCTGGTAAGCTGCTTGACGTGGTGGGTAACATAACGACGTAGATGCTAAACCCAGAATGCTGAATATTTTTGACTTCAAGGTCCTCTCCCCATTGCCTGATCTATGTCTCTCCACAGCAACATTAACTTAATCTTACCCTACATTTACCAATGTGCTTTGTACACGTTAACTACTTACAACTAGCTGCTTAGAGCTCACCGGATTCTTCAATAACAACGGCAGCAGAAGGAGAACCGGAAGGAGAGCCGATGGCTTCGATCTTCTTGACAACTTCGTAACCCTTGGTGACTTCACCGAAGACGGTGTGCTTACCGTCCAACCATGGGCATGGAACAGTGGTGATGAAGAATTGAGAACCGTTGGTGTTTGGACCGGCGTTGGCCATGGACAAGAGACCTTCTCTGTCGTGCTTCTTGTCAAAGTTCTCATCGTCAAACTTGTTACCGTAGATGGACTTACCACCGTAACCTCTACCGGTCTCGTAGTCACCACCTTGCAACATGAATTGAGGAATAACTCTGTGGAAAATAGAGCCTTGGTATCCAAAACCCTTTTCTCCGGTGGCCAAAGCTCTGAAGTTTTCAGCGGTCTTTGGAACAACTTCGTTGTACAACTCGAACTCGATTGGGTCTTGCTTGACTCCATCAATGGAGACCTTGAAGAAAACCTTGCTACCAAAAGCTGGTGCAGTGGTGGAGAAGTATCTGGAGGCAACGGCTGGCTTGACAGCGGAAATGGCGTTTCTGAACATTGTGGTTGGGATTGTTGGAGGGCGATTTGAAAAATTGATTTTATATGGCCCCGTGGTTAAATGCAGGACCCATGCTTATACCTCTTTGTCCAGTGGTTCCACGGAGGGAACAGTAGTAGGGGTAATGGCTCCACAAGTGAGCGGAATAGAGGGGCAAATATACTGAGATAAGCTAAACAGAGCGATAGACCAAAATTGTGGAAGGTTAGGTGTTAGTGTCGTACTATAAGAAAGATCGAAGCTCGTGGAACGGCATTCTTCTCCACTATCGAGCGTCTGTCGATAGAACCTTAGTTTTAAGACCAGATTCACCCTTAAACCTCCAACACTCTTCTACTTGCAAGCTTACACACATCATAAATAATCTTATTGGATACACATAGAAAGTTTTGTGAGAATTGAATCGAATACCTAAAAGCTCAACAAATCTATTTCACCGTTGGAGGAACTGGTGGTTTTAGCAGGCTGACTGTTGCCGTTGTTGTTGTTGGAGCTGAAGTCACCAAAGAAGTCGTCGTCCTTAGCCGGAGCAGGAGGTCTGTTGTTGGCTTGCTGTGGTTGTGCTGGGGTGGTTGCAGGGGAAGACTTTGTCTTAGTCTTTGCAGAGGAGAACAAGGATGCAAAAGCATCGTTGTTTCCGCTGCTGGCAACCCTGGTAGGACCCGAGGTGTTGGCAACAGGAGCAGACTGGAATGCTTGTTGTTGGAATTGTTGTTGCTGGAATTGTTGTGGTTGTTGCTGCTGTTGTTGTTGTGCAAAGAAATTATTTTGTGGAGCAGATTGGTACAAGTTGGCCAAGTTGTTGGTAACGTTGGGCTTGCTTGGTTGGGATGGGGCGGCCTGGAAGTCGTCAAAGTCGTCATCGTCGTCTTCGGCGGCGGCAGCAGAGGTGGAGGCGGCAGCTCCGCCGGTCAAGTCCAAGTCTCCCAACAAGTCGGCTTCCGGTTGCTGTTGCTTCTTAGGCTTGGAGGAGGAGGCATTGACTCTAGAAGAGGAGGTGGTTGGCTTCGAGGAGGCTGCAGAAGGGGCAACGTCGTACTCCTCGTAGGCGTCGGTTCCGCTTTGGCCGTTGTTGTAGGCTGCGGCAGAGTCGTCGTATCTTTCACCGTAGACACCTCCGTCACCGTAAACCCTGTTGCCAAAGTCGTCGTCGTCCCCAGTGAAGGTACGGCCACTAGAGTGTGAAGGAAGTCCGTCGTGGAGACCCCCGGCAATACCGCCAAACTTGTTGGCATTAGCCTTGGCCTTTCTTCTCTCGGATCTGATCAATGCATCGTCATTCAACAAACTGATCAAGGTCTTGGATCTGTTTCTAACATTGATCCCTTGATCTCTGCCCTTGGAGTCAATGTAGTGGAACGACTTCAACATCTGAATCAACGACAAGTTGGCACGGACGTCATCAATGATTCTCTCGGAACCGTTCTTGATCAAGTACTCGAGCAATTGTAACGCCTTGTAGATCTGTCTCCACTCGTTGGCAGCCTTCTCCGTGAAACGACGGAAAATGAAACTGACAACCTCTTCTCTCTCTCTATAGTTGTAGGTCCCGGCGGCAATCTGTGCCATCAACGTGGTCGAGGCCCCCCAGGGTTCGTTGTTGGTTGCTTCACGTACTTTGGCCTCCATTTCAGTCAAATTCATCGCAACTGTTTGCTGTTAGTCAATCTTTTTCCAATAAATCAGTCTCTGCTTCTACTTACCATTCTGTGCCTTACGAACGTACGCCTTGACGTCGTAGAGGTTGATGTTCTTAGCTGCGTCTTTCAAAAGATCCATTGTAGTGGGCTGTGACGGTAAGTATTGATCGTGGTCTTTTTTGTTTGAGAAATTTCGAATTTCTATGCAGGCCCCCACCCGAACTTCCGGCAATCTCTGCTTCCGCTTAGTGCTTCCTGGGAGCAACGGGCTCTTTCCGGAGGAGGTTCCAACCAGATTTTGGAGCGTTGGACATATTTATAAGTGCTATACTTGCCATTGAGTTGGTTTGTTACGGCTTTCGTTGTTGTAGGAAAGCCGAATCCGGCATTCTGTAATCTCACATCTGTACTTTTCGTTGCCGTTTTAGATAGTGCTGGAACCAACCAACTTGGAGTTGGAGTAGTGGAAACGAGCAATTAACAAACCCAAAAAGACAAGCAACACATAAAACTACCTTTCGTTGTCTTTTTATTTTGCTCTATATCAAAAAATCTACACTTTGTATACTAAAAAGAAGAGCAATGCTGGAGTTTCTGCTGTAATGCATCCCCAATGCTCAGATAATCAATGATATGCAATTAAATAATATACACTAATATACAATATGCAAAGGACCGTCTATCTTTTATACTTAGCCTTGATGCCGCTGGTTAGGTCCCTCAACTGTTGGACGCTTTTGGGTAACGGTGGCTCCAACTTGGGCGAGTGTGGAGGGGTCTCCACCACGCCCTGGCCGTAGCCCGTCAAAATGGATGCATTGTTCATGGTGGTGTTGGCCGAGGAGTACCCCATGGTCCTGCTTCGATTCTGCAAGTACTGGGATACAATGGACTTGTTGAAGCTGGACGAGTGTGTGTTGTGGTGTCCAGAGTGTGTCTCGACAGGAATGGACGACGACTTGATGTGGTTGCTAAGATACTCATATCTTCTGGCTCGTTTAGCCAGCTGCAACAACTTTGACTCTGTTTCCTTCAACTTCTCCTCCTCCTCTTTGATGGTTATCTCTTCCAACTTCCTCTTCCTCTTCTGTTCCTCTTCCTTTGCCAACCTTATGTTTCTCTTTATGCCCTTGGACGATAAGTTGCCATGGAAGTTGACCTTCAACTCGTTAAAGCCTTCAACTAAAATGTCGTTGATGTTCGTGTCTTTCCTGGACATGTTGCACACCTTGACCCGTTCAATGTTTCCAATGCCCAAGCCCTTTAAACCAAGCAAGTCGGAGATTTTGTCGTCACTCACCATAGAGTCTGTGTAGTCCCAGAATATAACCAAGATTTGAACCTTAAAATAACTAAATTTATCTGCTAGTGAAACCAACTTCTTGAGGATTCCACGATCTCTATCCATCTTTTCCTCAATAGTTTTATACCTTGAGTCAGCTTCTGCTAATCCACAATCAAACAAGATAAAGGATGTTTTAGAAAAGAAGTCTTTGTTCAAGTAGTTGTTAGGTGGTAAGCTGGTCACATTTAACACAACCTTGTTTCCTCTAACAACAGATTCATATACCCGTTTTTCCACGTTTGCTTTCAATTGAAGCTTGGTGTTTAACCACTTGGCGTACGCCGTAGCCCAATCTTCAACCACCAAAAGAAGTTGAAGTTGTAGCTGCTCGGAGTTGACATTTAACTTGACGTTATTAGAACAGGTCTTGGCAAAGTCCCCAAGATCAATTGGGGCCCACAATTCCCGAATCTCCTCCTGACGTTCAGCAATGGTCTTGGCTGACTCTGCCTTCTCAAACTGTCTCCTTTTATACGTTTCAGAAGTGGTTGACGAAACAGACATCCTTCTCTTCAATGGTGTTTTGAATGAGATCGATTTTAGCTCATTCTCCTTCTTCCTCTTCAAATCATGTTTCACTTTAAGCTTTCCTCCGGCCTCGCTAACCCGCCGTATCACCATCTTCTTGACCGAGTTGGCGTAGAAGTTGTCTGCTTTGGCTTCCATGGCCTGTTGGTATATGACTTCAGACAAAAAGGCTGCATAAAGCTCGTTTCCAAGAGAGTCAATCACCTTTTGACGCTCTCTCTTGGCTTGGTCGATCTTGACCAACTGAGGAAGAATAACGGCAAGCTCTCGCTTAACGGTTTCTTGAATGAGTGTGTCCCAAATCAGCTCAAGAGCTCTTGGGAATTTCGGATTGTCGACAAGTTTCTTAGATTCAACGACTGCTTTTGGAATTGAAATAGGCTTGCTGGTTGTTGGTGCAATGTTTGAGAGCTTGGTTGGAGGAAGTGGCTCATTGCTGAGGAATTCAATCTTGGGAGGTTCAGTTTCTTTTGCTGTCTTTCCAAACGAAAATGTTGGAGTAGCAGTCGTTGCACCAGAGATTGGAACACTAGGCTTAGGAAGTGAAGGTAAGGTAGCTGTGACTGGAATTGTCAGCTTGAAAGCAGGCGCAATACCAACCTGGGCACTTGAGTTAGGGATATCGCGAGAGCGCTTCAACGTTTCTGGAGCGGCAGTGGTGGATATGGCAGGAGTTGGCAACGTTGGCTTGTTAGCAAACGGTGCTTGTTTAGGCGGCTGCAGTTGCTGAAATGATACAGGCTGTACAGGAGGTACAGACTGAGCAAATGCCGTTTGAGGAGCTTTGTTCATCGCCTGTACAGGCTGGTTTTGACTCTGAGTGAATGAAAAGCTTGCATTACTTCCAAAACCAGAGCTCTGTGGAACGCTTGAAAGGTCTGTCATGGATACTGGAGGAATCGATGGGGCTGTAATTGCTCTTCCATTAGAGGGAATGGCAGCCGCATTGATGGCCTTTCTGTCTTGCTTGATATGCAAGTTGGTGTTAGGACGGCCTTGGTTAATGAAATCCTTCAAAGACTTCCCACGAATCTTGATGTCTAATTGGGAGGAGTAAGTCTGGGTCTTTTTGGGTTTATCATGGAAAGAGTTGAGCTTATATTTGGTTTCAAGCTTTTCCTTGTTAAACAAATCCACCAATATCTCACCAGTTCCATCGTCACGAATGATATCTATCTCATAGTATCTCACAAACTCAATCAACTTGTCTACTGAGTCGTAACCTAACATTTCCTTCAATGCCACTGCTGGGTATGCTTTTCCTCTAGTGTGGTAACTTCTGCTCATTGATTTCAAAGCGTAGAAGCGGAATTCATTGAAATGAGTTTCCAATAAACATCCAACCAAAAAGGGAGTCTGTTCGCTGTAAACTATTTTGAAGAATTCGTAGAACATGTTCAATGCTCCCACTGAGTTGGTATATCCTCTTTCAACTATGTTATTCTGGGAAATTAAGTTTCTTAATTTCAATGCTAACTGAATGCTTTTGTCATTAAACACCTCGTCTGGTAAGTTTTGAACCTCACGTTCTAATTCAGGGTCTCTGACATGACTTAATAAGTGGTAGGCTCTAAATTCAGCTTCGTTGGGAGCTTGACCACCATGGTTTCTGACATCGTCGTAAATTTCGATTAACGTCTGCAACGCCTTGTTGAATTGTTCTAGCTCTTGTTGTTGAGAGTATTCGACATCACTTCCGCCCATAATATGGAGGGAAAGTAAGTGAATTCTAACAATTCTTTCATTACAATCAATTGCTTCTGGACCAAACGAATTTTGGTATGTGAAGTCCTGTCTGATAGATCTTGTTCTGTCCCAAATAAATGAGTGTGCCTCTGGCAACTGGTGAACAATATTATCAACCAAGTAATTTAAAGTTTGGGCTAGGACATGGGGTGGTCTAACATCTGAAGGTAATGGGGGAGGCTGTCCTGCAGCAGGTCTCGAGAATGCCTTGACTGCAAAGTGACGGGAAATCCGATTTGTATTGGGGTCCTTTTCAAGGTTTTTGACGTTGTTTTCTAAAGATCTTCTAACTCTCTCAAAGATGGGACACATATCAAGACACGAGCCTTGAAATGAGATGGCGTCTGTCAAGTCTTTTCTGGTGTTCTCTGCATCCACAAGCCCGAGCGACTCCATTTGGCGACGCTCGACTTCTCTCATCTTCTGAAATTCCTCGTAGATACCCTGGAAGTCCAGATCCTTGGATGCAGCCTCGATGGCCAACATCTTGTTTTGGTTTTGCTTGTCCCAGTCGTTTTGCACAAAAGGTGGAGTGTACAACAATCTCGACTGAAACAAGAGGTACTTTGGAATAGGACGTGGAGGAAGCTTCTTGTTCTTTCTTTGGAATCCCAACGCTTCTGGGTCGGGGAATAACATCCCGGTGTCCTGTAATTCACTGTGACTATATGATTGGAGTTTGTCTGCACTTTGTTTCGGGATCCTCTTGACTGGCTTTTCAAGCGGTTCGGCAGAGTCTTGTTTTATGGATGCTTTTGGTTCTTGCTTGACGTTGGGCTTATTGGGCCTCCTGTCGTTCTTGCGTTTCTCCCCATTTGTATTTCCGTTCCTCTGGCCATTGGAGTTGTTTGGAGGACCGTTTCTTTGCTGTGGCCGACGCCTAGATGGTGCTTGGCCACTACGTCTATTATCATTCATGCTTCCATTTTGTTGGTTGCTATTAAACGGCCTGTGATTATTATTATTCGAGTTGATGCTTGGATTGGCTCCAAACACTGATGACATAATGACAGTCCGTACCTTGTCAACAGGGATGGACGGGGAAGAATGTGATGGTGTTTGTCCTTACAATGGGGAATTTTTGTTTGGCGAATTTTTGGTGCGACGAGTGACTGTACCAGTTGATGAAGCTGAGGTGAAGAGCCACCTGGGATGACGATACGTGCAAGAGAAGTGCTAGGTAAGTTGGAAAGAGACTTCTAACTACAAAGGGAGGTCCTAATTCACTACAGAACTTGTGATTATACTCTATTTTCAAGCCATACCAGAATCATCTGGAGTTATATAATACACCACGAAACCTTTCATCAATTCGTCATCAAGGTACTCCTCAGGAATGCAATAAATGGTCAAGTTTTTGCGAATAACCTCAGAAACAAAGGCTTCCATGATGTCCGACTCCCTCAATTGGAGAGAAACCAACGCTCCGGTCGATTTGGACATGAATCGCTTGATGGCATCCACAAAGTATGGAATGAGATACTCGTTGT
This sequence comes from Kodamaea fukazawae, assembly GCA_030572255.1. NCBI lineage: Eukaryota > Fungi > Ascomycota > Pichiomycetes > Serinales > Debaryomycetaceae > Kodamaea > Kodamaea fukazawae. The sequence goes on along the minus strand of JAJLZQ010000014.1, from coordinate 291,394 downwards.
ACACGGTATCACAAGCAATGATCAAGTCAGGCAACTCGGGGTCCTTAGAGTTTAGAAGTTCACAGTAGTTGTACCATCCGTCTTCTGGATATTCCCAGTCGTACTCTAAAACGTCGATCAACGGAAGGACTTTTGATTTGGATGAGGTCTTGCCCTTCAGCTTGCCCATGGGCTTACCCGAATCCGAGCTCTTTCTGTACTTGTAGCTTCCAGTGTTGTCTTCTATATTCTGATTCAACAACTTGAGAATGTGCTTTTGGTCGGTTGCAATGAACCTCTTGACCAAAGGACCCACGATGGAGGCGGTGGCCCCCGATATCCCAGACCCCAACTCAACCACAAAGAGGTCGTTCTTGTTGCTGAACACACTGTGGAAGGGACATTTGGAGTCGCCAAGTATCCAATTAAGGAGCCTGACGTTGGCTTTCCAGCAGACGTAGCCTGTAGACGAAGTCTCCTTTGTGGAAGCGAGAGATGTCAACGATTGCCTTACATTCAAATCATACGAGTTGATGGACAATTGAATTATCTCTTTGGATCGATCCACATACCCTAAGTTGGCATTGTCTGGAAGTGGTCGTGAGGTGTAGAGGTCAAAGATATGATCCTCGACTTCAGACGCTTCTACTCTAGTGAAGTTAGACACATCCACTATGTTGTTCATGGACTTGAGCGCTGAAATTTTGTAGACATCTTTTGTGATGAGGATCTCGCTGGAGAGACTCCGAGAAGAGTAGCCAATTGGCGGAGATAAGCAATGGGAAGGAAGTCACCTAACTACCTCATTCCACCTAGCTGGATTTGTTTTACCTACGGACTCACCTAAAGTAATCCCTATTAAACTCACTCTCGCCTAACTTAAAACCTACAGCTTCTATGAGTAACTATATTAGATTTAATGTGAAATGTTCGTACTAGAAATCTAGATAAGCTTCTTGGCAAGCAAGAGCTCTGCAATCAAGATACCGGCACCGGCAGCACCAATGATGGTGTTGTGAGACAAGACAACCATCTTGAAGTCCAAGACAGGGTCTTCTCTGACTCTACCGACGGAAACACCGTACCCGTTGTCTCTGTTTCTGTCCAATCTTGGTTGAGGTCTGTTTTCTTCTTCCAAGACGTGGATAGTTTGCTTTGGAGCCGAGTGGCAGCCCAATTGGGTGGCTTCACACACGTAGTCACGCATGGCCTGCTTGACTTGTTCGGTGGATGGTGCAGGTCTGTTCTTGAATCTGAAGGAGATACACTCGGTGTGACCGTCAATGACGGCAACACGGTTACATTGGGCACTCACTTTGATTTCGTCTTCCGACAATGGGGCAAACTCAGTGCCTTGGGCGTTGGTGTTCCCCAAGATTTTCTTAGTTTCCCATTCGATCTTCTCTTCTTCACCGCTGATGTAAGGAATGATGTTGTCCAAAAGATCGATACCTGGAACACCTGGTGAAAAACCAGCACCAGAGATGGCCTGCAAGGTGGTGGCGGTAAGAAGGTCGATTGGGCCGAAAGCATCGACCAAAGGCTTCAATGGAGCAACCAACCCAGCAGTGGAACAGTTGGAGATACAGATGATGTAACCTTGCTTCTTACCCTCCTTCTTGGCAGCAGCAACCTTGCTTTCAATAACAGACAAGTGCTCGGTGTTGACAATAGGAACAATCAATGGCACATCTGGCACTCTTCTGTAGTTCTTAGCGTTGGAAACAACAACCTTACCTGCGTCGACAAATGCCTTTTCAATGTCACCAGCAACGTCAGCATCTAAACCAGAGAAGATAACGTCACAGTCGGCAAAGGAACCAGTAGGCTGACATTCTTCAACCTTGATTTCTTCCGCCACCTTTGGCAACAACTCGTTTTGCTTCCAAGTGACAGCGCTCTTGTAAGGCTTGCCTGCAGATCTGGCAGAAGCACCCAAAGCGTGGATTTCAAACTCAGGGTGTTCAGCTAACAACAAAATGAAACGTTGGCCAACAGATCCTGTGGCTCCCAAAACACCAGCTTTCTTAACCATGGTTGATGTGATATTAAAAATGTTGATTTTCTTTTACTATGTGAAAAATAGAGTTGAGTCATGATCCTGCAGAAAAGAGCCGGTAGGACCTGAATCGGAATACCGAGTACAATGTGCAATATCTCGTGAGCCGTGCCAGGTGAGGTGCCAAGTGAGGTGCCAGCGAGTGTCGTATTCTAGAAGGTGGAAATAGTAGGAAACTCTTCAACAGGTTGTAGAGAGATACATCTATGGAGAGCTAAAAGTGGTAGTTTTAGTCAAGTACGGTATTGGATGTCTAATTTATACCTCACACATTACTGTTACATTCAAGAAACTTGTAAGATAAGTCTCAGAGATAGTTTCAACATCAAACAGATACATTACATCAATATGGGAAATCATTTTGAAGCCATCTGTTGGAACCTTGTCGTGCAACAGTATGGGCGCAAGATGTCGCGGCCCGTGTCCAAAAATGAATCTGAACATGTCTCCCAGGATGTCGCGTCCGGACGCGTTAAAGGTCTTCGAAACCAAAATTTCAAACACAACGTCCAATGGTCAATACTGATTTTGAAAGAATCTACCTCAACCAATCCAAGAGTGTGGGGCGTATGCGTATAGCCGACTCTGGGTTGGGATGGAAAGCGTCTGGATCCAACAATGTCAACAAAGCACCATTTTTGTTGCCATCAGAAGAAATTTTGACCTCTCTGTGGTCCAGAGGGTCGAGAGGATACGAATTAAGAGTGCAGACCAAAAACCAGGGAGTGGTGATCTTGGACGGGTTTGACCAAGAAGACTTTGCTAAATTGAAGCAAGAATTACAAAGGAATTTCCATTTGACATTAGAACATAAAGAACACTCCTTGAGAGGGTGGAATTGGGGTAAGACCGACTTGGCCAGAAACGAGTTGGTTTTCCAAGTGAACAACAAGCCTGATTTCGAGCTTCCATATGCAGCAATCAACAACTTGAACTTGACCAGTAAAAACGAGCTTTCTGTTGAGTTCAACTTGGAAAACGAGGACCAAGCCGGAGATGAACTTGTTGAAATGAGATTCTACGTGCCAGGTACCGTCGAAGGCGAGACCAAGACGGTGAAGAACGAGCAAGGTGAAGAGGAAGAGGAAGTTGAGGAGATCAGCGCAGCCTCTGTTCTCTACGACCAATTGAGAGACAAGGCAGAAATCGGCCAAGTTGCCGGCGAAGCCATTGTTTCCTTCAGCGACGTGTTATTCTTGACCCCAAGAGGTCGTTACGACATTGACATGTACCCAACGTCGTTGAGATTGCGTGGTAAGACATACGACTACAAGATTCAATACAAGCAGATTGAAAGAATCTTCTCATTACCAAAGCCCGACGACGTCCACCACATAATTGTGTTGCAAATAGATCCTCCTTTAAGACAAGGGCAAACCAGATATCCGTTCTTGATCTTGCAGTTCTCCAAGGAAGAAGAGTTAGAGTTAGAGTTGAACGTGTCTGATGAAGAGTACGAGTCGAAGTACAAGGACAGGTTGAAGAAGAACTACGACGCGGCCACACACCTTGTCATGTCCCACTGTTTCAAGGGCTTGTCTGAGCGCCGGTTGATTATTCCAGGGTCTTACCAATCACACTTTGCGCAGCCGGGGATTGCGTGTTCGTTGAAGGCGTCCGAAGGGTACTTGTACCCATTGGACAGATGCTTCCTTTTTGTCACCAAACCCACCATCTACATTCCATACTCGGAAATCAGCAACATCACCATGTCCAGAACGGGAGGAGGGGTATCTGCACTGAGAACCTTTGACTTGGAAATTAACTTACGAGGAAATGCTCCTGGGCATGTTTTCGGAAGCATAGATCGAGAAGAACAGGAGAGTATCGAGAAGTTCTGTGTTGAAAAGGGTCTCCGTGTGAAGAACGAAGAAAAGATTGCCAAGGCCATGTTGGCCAAGGCCATGAACGAGGCCGACGACCCCGATGACGGAGACGCAGATTTGGGCAGTGCCGGGGAGGACGAGAGTGCAGACGACGACTTCCAATCTGGGTCTGAATCGGACGTTGCAGAAGAATTCGATTCCGATGCCTCAGGTGGGGACTCGGATGGGGACGACGACGACGCATCTGCAGACGAAAGACCCCCAACGAAGAAACCCAAAGTATAATTTACCCAATACATCTTTCCCACCGAAGTAACCCAAAGAATAAATTACCCAATCCATACCTGTGTTGGTTGGTTTGTAGTGTTTAGGCAATTTTTTTTTTGAGCTTCTCCTCAGCGGTATAGGAGAGCAGAGTACAAAGATAAAACAATGATCAAACAAGCGTAGACAAATAACTCGCTTTGATTATAGCCCCTGAAATTAACCTGAAATTCCTCCCTTGCATAGTCGAAACCTGTTGCAGGCAAAAGATGACCACCCTTTGGCTGAGTGGCCTGGCTGGTTATTGCTTAATTAAGTGCATATTGCCGTAGTAAGCAATATTGACAGGTCCCGAATTGCCTAAATAGGAAATGTAATTACATTGACGTTTGCCCCAAAAGCAGCCACTAAAACCAGCCTTTGTGGGTGAAGTTACGTACCGGACACGCCAGATAAAGCTTATCACATATATAACCACGTTCATATCTAACTTTGAGACCACACCCAGACACGCTCAACACACCCTATAATTCCACAGTTTGGCTTTCTTTTCACAAAGTTTATTCATTATATTTCTATTCTAAGAAATAAAAAAGGAGTGTGAGATCAAAAAATACAGCATAGAATTTGTGCCCACACCACCGTATATAAGAGCCCGATGCCCCTTCAAAAGCAGAAATCCCAAGCCTTTGATTTTAGTGACTACTTGTTGTACACCAGCGGCAGTTTGAACCTGAGCGTCACTAGCTTTAAAGAAAAGACAAACATGCAAGTCCGTCCGTCCACAGACTCCAAGTTGCTACCCATTGACCTAGGCAAGCCCTCCCCAGACATGAGCGGTGTGCCTGCCAGATCGCCCAAGAGACCTCTGGCGCAAAAATACATTGCCTCTGCCAACTCGTCCCCAGGCACTTTGCTGGATTCGAGCTTCAAAAAGCTCGACAACTCGTCCATCCTGGACGACTCCATCTTCAGTGACCAAGATGTGGGGGACGACGATGACTTTGGCTTGAACGACTCTGACATGGAGGATTTGTTTGAGGAGATCCAACTAGATGAGAAAGGAAGATCAAACGTCGTTTGCCGAATAGATAGCGTGGTGACCATTGTGGGGATCCACTCCCCCATGCCCTCCAAGGCCGACGAGAGAAAGAGAAAGACCCTTTCCTTCATCAAGTGCTGATCTTTGCCACTCCAGTTGTTCACTTCAAGTCCCCCCTTTTTCGACACGCAGTTGATCCCACATTCCGTTTGGTTGGTTACACGGTACAGAGTGGTGGTCCAACTTTTTTCTTTGTACTTCTTTGGTGTCCCATGGTGCATAACCTTGATGGTTGGTTACCATGAGGACGATTATTTTCCCCAGTTTCGGTTGACACTTTTGGCAGTCGTCCGCTGATAGCGGCAACGACTCGTTTATTCGGTTTCCGTGAGATTATGGGCGATGTCGGTCTGGGCTTGTGCTCCCACTGGCTCTGGATTCTGGCCCCCGCTGGACCCACGCTGAGCCGCTCCACACTTTGCACCTTTCTGACTACACCTATTGTCTCACCAACTACGTTTTGGTACTACTTTCTCACCAACTACGTTTTGGTACTACTTTCTCATGAACTAACTTTCTCATGAAGTACGTTTTTGGTTCTACCGCCCTTTTGGGCCTCCCCACACTCGGGGCTTCTTTTTCTTTGCTTCTGCCTACGGCACCGTGACTTTTGTCCAACCCATCAACTTGGTCTTAGCCTCACACTCTTTTGCATACAACCACTGTAACACTATCCTTAATATGTCATGCCTTCCTAACGTTTTCCCATCTTTGAAAGAAGATATTTGCATCTAGACCATTGATTTTGAAGATTATATATTTTTTTAAATACCCTATGAATTGTAACAATGTGGTTATGTAGAAAAAGGAAAGACAGCCAGGTTACGAAGAAAACACCAAGCCCTACAGCACACTGTGCAGCTCATCCGTCTAAAGCGACTTCTGGAAGGTGTGGGGGGACGGGGTGTGTGGACCATGCTGCCCACGCTCCACCATGTGCTCCCTTCACTTTGTTAGGGCGGCAGTCACGGGATCCGCCAACGCTACAAGCAAGCGCCATAAGGTGACTGGCCCTGCAACCGCACGCTGCACCAAGAGGCTGGACCCATCTGCGGCAAGTACAGCGCATATTGCCGTACTCCGAGTCGCCGGCGTACGTCGATGTGTCTGGGGACCAGAAGCAGGCGGTCCACGCTGCTTACTCCACATGGCACCCATCTGGCGCAACAGGGCCTCACATTTCCGTGCGCCGGTAGACCCACCGATGACTCCGCTGCCCAACGGCAGCGGGCATGGCAGATTCCAAAGTGGGGTGACAAGCGCCCGCCTGCGAAGCCCACGTATACGTAGGCCTCGTCATGTGTGTGGGTAGATGCTGTCAAAAGTGTAAAAGGACAAGACTAAACCAAGTACGGGCTGCTAAAGTGGAGGTGCCGACGAGAGATTCGATGGGGCTCGCTCGGCGTCCCCCACGCTCGAGTCAGCCCTTCGCTGATCCCCAGTCTTTCGCCGGACTCTGTTTGCACCACACACAAAGTTCCTGTTTGCTGGGACCTTCTCACCCTTGCATGCTGCCCTCCCAGGCCGGTGGGTACGCTCGTAACTCAGCTCCAAAGGGATTGTGTTCCCCCATTTGACCCCTCCCCCCCTCGCAATGGAAACGCTCCGTGGGGGACAAAATGTCAATGTATGTGCAGGCGTGACTCACATAACCATAAATCAAGTGGCTTTAAAAAACTTTCACCTTGGGATATCCTAGTATATATCAGGCACAAGACCCCTGTTTTCTAGTTCCGTTGCGATACTTTTGACTCAAGATGAGTTTATCACTATCGTTGATCATCTACGCGTCGGTCAAGCCGATTTTCAAGATCTACTTCATCATGGGCATTGGCTTTTACTTGGCCCGCAAAAACATCTTATCGGTCACCACCAGCCGTGACATTTCCAACGCCGTGGTGACGGCCATCATGCCGTGTTTGATTTTCAACAACATTGTATCGAACCTCAAGAGTTCTGATATCAAGGATGTTGGGGTGTTGTTTTTGACGGGGACGATATTAATTTGGGTTGGGGGATTTATTGCCTATCTCATCAGTCTCGTTACCCGATCCCCAAAGAGATGGCTCGGCGGTCTTATTTCCGTGGGGCTCTTCCCCAACATTTCCGACTTGCCCATTGCCTATTTGCAGTCGTTTTCCAAGGGCGATGTCGTGATTACGGCCAGTGAGGGTGATTTGGGCGTTGCCTATGTGTGTATTTTTTTGGCATCTCAGGTGTTGTACCAGTTCAGTTTTGGCTTGTACAAGTTGATCCAATGGGATTTCAGAGAGGGAATATTGGATGACGAGGTCAAGGTTGGTGCTCCAACTAGTGGTGGTGTCAATGACGACGAAAAGGAGAGCAATGGTGAAGCTGTTGACGACGACAGCGAAGAGTCTCGTGAGGAAAAACCCGTCAAGAGAAACACGGAAGATGACCGCTCAATCAACTCGTCCTTGACGGAAGAGAGATTGAATGCCGAGGAGTTGCAGCACGACGAGTTTTTGTTGGCCCGGGGCCCCTCGGCCACCAGTCGCGAGCGCCGCACCTCCATCAGCTCGCTGGTGTCGGTCAGAACAAGATCAAATGCATTGAACAAGCAAAAGTCCCAGGACATCCAGGACATTCTCCACGAGTACTCGGAGTACAACAGCATGCGGGAGATCCAGAAGTTGCCCTCGGGCATCATTGACACGAGTGCGGCGCCCGTGATGCCAGACCACCAGGACGAGAACCGGCCCCTCGACGCCAAACCTAGGTGGAAGGCACACCTTTTGCAGACGGCCAAGAACTTCTGTGCCCCAAATTCGCTCTCGTTGATCATCTCGATTGCAATTGCAATGTCGCCACCGTTGAAGGCGTTGTTTGTCAAGAGCTCGTTCAAGATCCACCCGGCCCCAGACCACCAGCCTCCATTGTCGTTTATCATTGACTTGACGAGTTATGTCGGCGCTGCATCTGTGCCCTTGGGTCTTATGTTGTTGGGTGCCACCATTTCCCGTTTGCAGGTGAAACAAATGCCCGCAGGCTTCTGGAAAACGGTGCTTGCAGTGACTCTTGCTAGATTGGTGTTTTTGCCCATGATTGGCTATGGCATTGCTACGGGCTTCTACAAGGCTGGCTGGTACGATGACATCATCATCAGATTTATCAGTGTGCTACAGTTTGGCTTGCCCAGTGCAACGGCCTTGGTCTACTTCACTGCATTTTACACAGACCCAGAAGCGGCTGACCACTTGCAAATGGATTGCTTGGCTGTGTGCCTCATTGCCCAATACTCAATTTTATGGTTGACTCTTCCCTTTTTGGTGACTGTTACCTTTAAGGTGATGATTGGCCTTTGAGCTTTTTGCATTACATTAATAATAGAGAAATAGGAAATTATGGTTTATTTGGGACCAACCATGTAGACGAAATCAGCAAACTAAAGTAGACGTGCTGGGAAGTGCATCGTGTGGAATTTTGCAACTTTAGCAATGTATATAGACATGGTTTGTAGCCTGGTGACCACCTAAGTTGCTCTCAAGCCTGGCCATTGCTCTGGGGTATGTGGTTGCTCTGGGGTAGCGCCGGCACGTGACTGCCGTTTCATATAAAAAAAGCAGAATGGCAAAAAGATTGCAGGAAAAGCAAACAACATGGCCTTATACTACAACTTGGTTTTCGGGTTATTGATCTCTGAGATGGTGTTTTTCACCATCTTGTCCTTGCCTTACCCACGTAAGATCCGCAGACAAGTGTTGACCACTGCGCTGGCCCCTTTCAAAAGCGAACAATTCCAGATTGCTGTCAAGTGTATACTTGGGTTTATCTTGGTGTTATTCATTGACTCCGTTAACAAGGTGGTTAGCGTCGAGAGGGAATTGCGTGCCGCCATCCCAGGCACAAACAACGTTGTTGGTGGCATCATCAATGACAGATCAGAGATCCAGGCTAGAAGATTCTACGCTCAAAGAAACATGTACTTGTGTGGTTTCGCCTTGTTCTTGACCTTGACCATCACCAGAGTTTACTCCTTGGTCGCCGAATTGATCTTTGTCAAGGACAAGTTGGACAGCGTCAGAGGTGAGGACGCCAAGCCAAAGGAGGACCCAAGAGCAATTGCTGATTTGAAGAAGCAATTGGCCGAAAAGGACCAAGACTTGGAAATCTTGAAGGAACAAGCTGAAGCTTTGACCAAGGACTACAAGGCTACCAACGCTGCTTCCAGCACGGCTACCAAGAGAGCCTAAAGGAATTTAAGGTAGATCCAAATCCAATTGGGTCTTTGTGATGCTGATTTTCGTGATATAGTTTATATATTTCAATGATATGATATGTATTTGATATTTGAGATGCTATCTACCTTGTAGTGGCATTGACGTGTATACTTCAATTGCATTCTGGATTTCTATCTTGCAAAGGTCCGTTGCAGCAATTGGTTGTATTTGATCTCCGTTGCAGCCAATTGACCTAAAACACCAATTGGTTCAATTGCAGCCAAACACTTCGAACGTGACCTGTTGTAACCAATTGCAATCATATTGGCAAGTAGAGATCAATTGCCATCATATTGGCCAGTTGCAGCCAAAATTCAACGAAATTTACCCAATTAACACACTCCCTAATCCCTCTTCTTCTCTTCATAAGCATTACTCTTGTGCTTTGGAAGGAATTGGAAACTGTCTCCAGCCTTACCCAAGAACATCTCAGTGATCTTGATCCAATCCTTGTAATCCTTAGAACCCAACAAAGTTTCCATCTCGTTTCTACCCTTCCATTGAGGTGGTCTTTGGTTCATCTTGGCTGGCAATCTCTCCAAAATCCCAACAGGAATATATCTGTGAGTAAATCCAATGAACTCACACATGAATCTACGGGCAAGCTGAACACCGTATTCGTCTGAACCCCAGTGTTCAATGGCAAACTTGGCAAATTGACCCAACATGTCGAGTCTTTCGGTGGCCGACTTGTCCAAGTATTGTTGTGCATCGATTTCTTCAAAGATCCAAGGCTTGATCAAGGCACCACGGGCAATCATGACAGAGTCGATACCATCGGTGTTGACGGCACTCCACCAGTCCTCGTGGTTGTAGCAATCACCGTTACCAACAAACCAGGTGGGTTGGGTGTCGCTGCGGTCCTTGTCCTCTTCCTTCTTTGCGTTCCACTCCTTGACGACTTGACCGACTTCTGCAATGTACGACCAGTCGGCTTCCCTAGTGTATCTTTGTTGTCTTGAACGACCGTGCAAAGTAATGGCGGCAATGTCGTTTTCGGCCAAGATTCTAGAAACAAGCTGTTTGGCGGTGTTCTTGTTGTCCTTGGTACCGGTTCTGAGCTTGCAGGTGACTGGAATGTCACCAGAACAGTAGTTCATCCCCTTCAAGATTCTCGACAAACGGGCTGGTTGATCCAACAATGCAGAACCTTGACCTTGACGGTATAACAAATCAATTGGACATCCACAGTTCAAGTTAAGCTCGGAGACATTGGAGGTTTCCTTGTAGATGACCTCAGCAGCCTTGGCAGCTGCAAAGTGCTTGGAGGCCGCAATCTGGATACCATAACCAGGGTACTCGGACTTGTGAGCCTTTGGCAAGGCCCATTCGGCATTGGTACCTTGAAGCAAAGGAACACTAAGAGCCATCTCAGAGTATGTGACGTCGGCTCCGAGGGTCTTCATGAGACGACGGTATGGCAAGTTTCCAACAGTGGTCAATGGAGAAACAATCTTGGCGTTCTTAAGGTGAAGTCTCTTCTTCTCAGAAGGCTTGAATGGAGCTTCAATGTACGAAGCGTAGTTCTCCTTGATGGTTTCGGCCTTGGTCTCCTCGTCAGCAATCCCGGCGGCAGCAGCTTCAGCAGCAGCCTGAGCCTTAGGAACATTGGCATCGTTGTGAACCATACCGTCCAACCAAGGCTCAACCTTGTCGGCAAGTTCGAAAACGTACTTTCTCTTTTGTAACAAGTTCTTGCTTTCTTGTGCAATCTTGTTAACTTCACAGTTGTCAACAGTAGCCTGTTCGAACTTGGCCAAATCCTTGATCAACTTCTTAGTTTCCTTGTTGTAGTGAGACGACAACCATCTACACTTAAGACCGGTTGGACAGTACCCAATGGCTTCAAAAACAGGACACACACCTTCGATGTCTTCTGGCTTGGTCTCCAAGTACTTCTCCACGTCGTGGGTGTTACGGCACTTTTCTGCCCCAAATCTACACTCCTTGACATTTTCAGGGTCCACCAAAGTGGAACATAAACGGATAATTTCCCCTTGCTGCTTCAAGTCTCTCTTCTTGTTCTGGCCTCTGTTCTTCTTGCCCTTGCCCTTGCTCTTACCACCGTTGTCTTCCATATCTCTGTCACCACCCTCAGCTTCATCGTCGTCGTACACAACCTGTGGTACTTCGTTCTCAACTATGAACTCAGGCTTGATTGGAGCAATCCCCTTGTCTTCAAGAAGAGGTTTCTTGGCTTCGTTCCCTGCTGTGTCTTCAGCTTCTCTCTTGGTGGTTGTCATTGCGGGTGAATTTTTCGATCTCATCTCAATCTGGAGAAATGGTAAGGTACCGAGATGAGAGGGAAGAGAGAGCATAGGTCTACAGGTGTTAGGATGGCGAGAGTAGATACAACAGTAGAGACCTCTTAAACATCTTGGGAGATATTGTTTTGACCAACTTTTTTGGCATTTCGATAGCTCAAACGTGTGGTGGAGAGCTCACTACTCTACTCAGTGCAGCTACAATAGACTACTGAAAAACCACAGACACCTACAATTTACCCACAACTTTCAATTTTACTCCAATTACACCAGTCATACTCTTTTCAAGCTCTTTTAGAGTCGGTATTTCCATCTCCTACATAGTTACTACTTGTATGTGTAGCACGTTTTTTGTCTCTCTTCATCTTCCCGTTTGTCTCATCATCGCCAATATCCATCGCACTCATTGAAAAAAATTTACTAACACACTATGGTTGAAGCGATGGAGAAAAGAAGGAAGACCGTCGAGTCCAAGAGTGTTGTTAGACCTTCTAAGATCTACAGTCCATTCAGAGTGATTGGTAACATATCCAATGAAGTGCCATTTGCATTGGGGACCTTGGGTTCCACATTCTACGTGGTGACCTCTGTGGGTAGATCTTTCCAGATCTACGATGTTGCAACCTTACACTTGCTCTTCATCTCCCAGCAACAGACCGAGTCTAAGATCACGACGTTGGCGGCACACTACCACTACGTTTACGCCGGTTACTCCAATAAAATTGGTATTTACAGAAGAGGTCGTCTCGAACACACGTTGGAGTGTGACACCAAGGCGACTGTCAACAACATCACCACCTTCGGAGACTACTTGGTCGCCACCACCACCGACGGCGAGGTTTTCATCTTTAGAAAGAGATCCGGAGAAAAGTATGCCACTGAGTTTTACACCGTGTTGAAGAACATCAACACAGACATTGATGGACATGTCGTGGGCTTGATCCATCCTCCCACTTACTTGAACAAGATCGTTGTGGCTACTACCAGCGGGTTGTTTATCTTCAACATCCGTACCGGCAAGTTGTTGTTCAGAAGTCCAGACCAGCAGTTTACTGGACTCTCCCTCTCATGCATTGAAGCCGGGCCTGTCTTGGACATTGTGGCCATTGGTACCACCACCGGTGACGTTATCATCTACAACTTGAAGAAGGGTAGAGTGATGGGCAACAAGATTGTGACCGACTCCTCCTCCAAGGTTGTGTCTCTTTCTTTCAGAACCGATGGGTGTCCTCACATAGTGGCAGCCTTGAGCAACGGTGACTTACACTTCTACGACTTGCAAAAGAGAGCTCGTGCCCATGTATTGAGAAATGCCCACAAAGAGATGCACGGAGGTGTTGCCAACGCCCAATTCTTGAACGGTCAACCCATCATTGTTACCAACGGTGGTGACAACACCTTGAAGGAGTACGTTTTTGACCCTACCTTGTCCACTTCCAACACAGCAGTTGTTTCTGCCCCACGTCACTTGAGATCCAGAGGTGGCCACTCTGCTCCTCCTCTTGCTATCGAGTTCCCACACGAAGATAAGTCTCACTTTATCTACTCTGCATCCAGAGACAAGACCTTTTGGCAATTTTCTTTAAGAAAGGATGCCCAAGCTCAAGAGATGTCTCAAAGAATCCCAAAGACCAAGGAAAGACAAGCAGGACCCAGCATGCGTGAAAAGTTTCCTGAAATCTTTGCCATCTGTTCGTCCCAAGTTAGAGAAGGTGAATGGGAAAACATCATCACTGCTCATGAAGAAGAGCCATTTGCCCGTACCTGGGATTCCCGTAGCAGAAGAGTTGGCCGTCATCTTTTGAAGACTGTTGACAATGGTATGGTTAAGGCCGTGGGTATCTCACACTGTGGTAACTTTGGTCTCATTGGTTCTTCTCTTGGTGGAATTGGTGTTTACAACTTACAATCCGGGATCTTAAGAAAAAAGTACATGTTGCATAAGAAAACCGTCTCTGGTATTGCCATTGATGGTATGAATAGATTAATGGTGAGTACCGGTTTGGACGGTGTTGTTGGCTTCTACAACTTTGCCGAGTCCAAGTACTTGGGCAAGTTGCAATTGGAGGCTCCAATCACCCTTATGGTCTACCACAAGTCCAGTGACTTGGTTGCAATGGCCTTGGACGACTTGAGCATTGTTGTTGTCGATGCTTCCACTCAAAAGATTGTCAGAGTCTTGTACGGCCACTCCAACCGTGTCACCAGTTTGGACTTCTCCCCTGATGGAAGGTGGATTGTGTCTGCTGGTTTGGACTCTACTTTGCGTACCTGGGACATCCCAACCGGTGGATGTATCGATGGTGTGTACTTGCCAAGTGTTGCTACCCAAGTCAAGTTCTCCCCACTTGGTGACTACTTGGCCACCACCCACGTTACCGGTAATGGTATTGCCTTATGGACCAACAGAGCACAATTCAAGCCAATCTCCACTAGACACGTTGAGGAGGAAGAATTCTCCACCATCTTGTTGCCAAATGTTTCTGGAGATGGAGGAGCCTCGATGATCGAGGGTGCCTTACAAACCGAAGAAGACGAAATCAACTTGAACTCTTACACTTCTTCCAACCAAATCGAAGAATCCTTGGTGACTTTGTCTTTGGGCACCAGAACCAAGTACAGCACCTTGGTTCACTTGGATACCGTCAAGGAACGTAACAAGGCCAAGAAGGCCGCCAAAAACAAGCCAGAAAAGGCTCCATTCTTCTTGTCGTTGACCGGAGAATCGGTTGGTGACAGAGCCTCTATCGCCGAAGGCAAGATCTTCAACCACAAACCAGAGGATGAGGCAGTTGACGATGAAGAGGTTAAGTTGCAAAAGTTGAAGTCAAGCAATGGACATGCTTTTGAGTCCAACTTCACCAAGTTGTTGAGAGAAGGCTCCACTGCCGAAGACTTTAGTGAGTTCTTGAAGTTCTTGTTGGAAGCCTCTCCTGCCGTCATTGATTTGGAAATCAGATCCTTGAGCACCTTCCCTCCTTTGGATGAAATCACCAACTTCATTAAAGCTTTGAACCAAGGTGTTGCTACTAAGACCAACTACGACTTGTACCAGGCTATCTTCACCATGTTCTTAAAGAACCATGGGGACGTCATTCACACACACGAAGCAGAAGACGACTTGCATGCTGAGTTGGAAACCTGGTATGCTGTCAACAGAGAGATGGAAGATAGAATGGACTCTTTGGTTAAGTACTGTTCGGGTGTCATCGACTTCTTAACCACCGTGTAAATTAATAGGCAATAAAAAGGTAAATATGGTAAGCAATGGAGGTTGCAAAGTGTCAACTTCAGTGTAGATCCACTATGGTTGACCCTTGTGAGCAGAGCAGGTGTATGACCTTAAGAGATGGGAACTCAACCATGAAGCAGCAACCACGAGTCACCATTTAGCATTGGGCAAACAGAAACATCGTCCAACAGCCCCTATTTCAACTAAAGTACCACATAACCTCTCCAAAGTAATCAAAACCCATCAGACGAATGTAGATTTCCGGGGGTACATTCCAGCAGTCGCTCCACGAATAGCTTCCTTGGTAGTCGTTAACCTCGCGCATTCAAAAAATCGTTATCACATTCTTTACTTACAAGCTTAATAATGAATATCGATATCTTGAAAGAGGTTAGTCGAATTCAGGTGACTGAGTCACATCGAGCTACGGCCATTCTAAACACGCGAAAGGGACGGTTGTTGGTGGGTCTTTCGAATGGGGATGTCATTTCATATAAGCCCAACTCGGAACATAAATTAATATATGACACCACCTTCCAGAAGGTAACTTCGGAAGCGTTCCCCATTAACCGCATGCTATGCATCTCCATCCCCAATGAGTTCAAGGATATAGTGGTCATTGGGACCGCCAAGTCCATACGAGTGATGGAGGTGTCCAACTCATTGAAATTGGTGTACGAGTTTATGGACTCGTCTAACACTTCCTTCATGGACAGCATACACATCGACCCATCGAATCAATTGTTTGTGTTTGGGGTCAAGAAGAAGTTATTCATATACAGAATCAATCTCAACTACAAGACCTTGCTGTTCAAGTTGCTAACCGACGTGTCGTTCAAAGAAAAGGTCAAGTCTGTCATCACCTTCAGCCAGAATAGCTTGTTGGTAAGTCTTGTTAATGATTTGCTTTTATTTGATTTGAAGACTTTCGAGACCAGCAATCCCCCAGTTGATGAAGCAGGGTTGACCAGTTTTACGAGATCGTCCTTCAGCTACTTTAGTTTGGGATCATCTGACCCGTCCATCTGGATGCTTCATGTCCCAGACCAGAAAATCATGCTCATAAAGGAGACACATGTTGTGATACTCAGTGACGGCAACCTCTTGCAGTCCCCTATAAAGCTCTCCTCTGTCCCATTATTCGTGTCTTTCATTACTCCGCTTTACTTGTTGGTTGTAACCAACAAAACAATAGAAATTCTAGACTACGAAACAGGAGACCTCATTCAAAAAGTCAATCATAAATTGAAATCCAGTCATATACTAGCATATTATCACGATTCTGCATTTTACATCCTGCCTACCTCGGGCAGCATCTCAGTGTCCAAGTTCCCAATATCAGGTTTTAAAGAACAAATTGACCAATTCCTCAGTATCAGTGGTAAAGAATCATCAACTGGCAATGTCAAGGATCCTAGTAACGATTTGAAAATCATAGGGTTAGACAAGAGCATATCTTTGGTAACCAAGATTGACAGCTCCGACCCTATTTTTAGCAACTCAGAGAAGAAGAAACAGTTTTTGCTTAGAGAATTCCACAGAAAGAAGGCTATTTTGTTATTTGAGAGCTATTCAAAGTACCACCAGTCCTTGGTGGAGATATGTTCCAATTGGTTGATAACTTACAGAGATACTCTTAGTTTGTTTCCCGATTTTTTGAATGGGGAATTGAGCATTTTTGAAGAAGGGGGACACCCCAGAGTTACCGAATCAACGAGTATTCGGTCTTTTTCTCATAATGTGGTCAAGAGAGTTTCTATTGATGACATTTTGACAACAAAATTAACCTCCACTGATTCTGGAACTGATATGGACACCCAATCTATCCGCCCACAACCATCCTTTTCAAATGGAATCCCTTCAACAGGCAAGTCTCTGCAGTCTCCCAACATTCGCAAGTTTCTCCGAGCCGTCAATAACTTCATTATTTATTTAACTGACCAAAGAAGATTACACTCAACGTTTGTTGACAAGCCAATGGCCAAGTTGAAATGGAATGAACTAGAAGTGACTGTCTTTGACATCTACCCACACTTGAACAGAGAAAACTTGATTGAACAAATTAATCATATTGCTCTGGTTCTTGACACTACGCTTTTCCTTTGCTATTTCTACACTAGACCCGCAATGTTGTCGCCATTGTTGAGACTTCCTGGCAACCAATGTAACGCCAATGTTGTTAACAAGTGCCTCTTGAGCACGCTTGCCAACCGCTCCCATCAATTCCAATACCATGACCAAACCAACTTCATCAAGGAGTTGTTGGACTTTTACTATGGAAGAGGCTTGCACCAGGAGGCTTTACGAATCTTGAAGGACTTGGCGGAAGGAGAAGCCGAAGCTAATCTGCCTGCAATGGAGGAATTTATCAAATTTGTCAAGGGGCCTCGGTTGACCATTCAGTATTTGACCAAATTGTCAAACGAGTACTTGGATTTGATTTTTGAGTACTCAGAGTGGGTATTGATGGAGGAGGATGCAATGGTTAATACGCAACTACTCTTCATGAATGATTCCTATGAATGTGAAAACTATGACATTCTTCGCGTATTGGAATTTCTTGAAACCGAATTGAATTTAAAGGCAATGGCTTTCCAATATTTGGAATGGATCATCATCTATAAGGGGATTCCTTGCGATAAGTTGATCAAGAACAACTGGATAGAGCGGTTGCACACCAAGTTGTGTTTGTTCTACTTGGAAAAGTTGATAGAAAACGATAGAGCTATAGAAGGAAGCCTCAAGCTGAGTAAGGATAGTCATTCACAACTGGAAGACGAAAAAGCAGCCGAAAAGCAATTCTATGAATCGCCTTACTACTTGCAAACATACATATTTCTCGACAGCTCAGAGTTTTACAACTCGGCAGCTCTCTTTGACAAACTTCCAAACGACAACAAATATTTCAAGCTCAAGGTATTGCTATGCAAGAGAGAAGGACAGCACATTGCGTCAATTGACTTGTTGTACGGCTCACTCAACGACCTTGATGCTGCTATGGACTACTGTGATGACATATACAGCCACCAGAACAAAAAGAAGTTGGGAGAAGAATTGTTTGTTAAGCTCTTGGAAGACTTACTCGAGAAC
The DNA here is from genome assembly GCA_030572255.1 of Kodamaea fukazawae. Taxonomy (NCBI): domain Eukaryota; kingdom Fungi; phylum Ascomycota; class Pichiomycetes; order Serinales; family Debaryomycetaceae; genus Kodamaea; species Kodamaea fukazawae. The sequence goes on along the minus strand of JAJLZQ010000014.1, from coordinate 273,337 downwards.
CACGAGTCGAATGTACAAGACATTGAAAAGCTCCTTGTTTTGCACGGCTCCAAAATGCCTGTTTCGGACATATTGGATAAGTTACCTGACTCCTTCCCCTTATACAACTTGTCAAGGTACTTGTTTGAAAGCTTCCGGAACACACAAGAGACTCTCCATAATGGATTGTTAACTGCAAACTTGAACAAGATAAGCAACTTTAAACAACAAGAAGAGATCTGGGGCATTCAAACTAAAAGCCACAAGATTCAATCCAAGTTTGAGGTGTGCTCCAAGTGCCGTAAGCAATTGGGTTACGGCGTTTTCACTGTCAACTCCGACGACCGAGTTGTCCATTTGAACTGCCAAAGTTAGACAGTTTGCAGCTGCAGCTGCAACGGGGGTGGGGCTTCTGCATTGGGAAGTGTGTTGTCGTGCGCGGTTCAAATTTTGATTGCATGCAAAAAATTCCAAAGCAAAATAAAATTTTGTAAAGGCATGCCAGACTGCTGAGTGATTTTCATTAATTGAGCCATTGAATCCGAGGACAAAGAATCGAGAACTATCGTAATGTCCAATAACAACAGCAGTGGAAATGGAAATGTGGCTGGCAGCGGTGCAGGCGGCGAGAGTGGGCCGGGCGGTTCGAGCACCGGAAGCGGTATCAGATTACCACCAATTTCATTTTTATCGGGCCATCAGAATGAATCCCACAACAAATTGCCGTCAGCATCGAATCTCGGGATTTCGAGCTTTTTGAACGCGAGCCCCCCTCAGCAGCACGCGGCGCCTGCTCAATCCCAGCAGCAGTTTGTTTTCCCAAACAAACAGTCGTCTACCCCAGATGAGCATGCTCCAAAACGAGTGAAATACGAGGAATCCTATGCGCCATACCAACAACAAGCACAGCAACAACAAGCACAGCAGCAGCAGCAGCCCCAGCAACATCAGCTAGTTGGACAGCAGGCCCAAGAAGGCTCAACGCCACACCACCCGCAGGCTCAACTGGTACAATCGGGATACTACACGGAGCAAATCCGGGACGATGCACAAACGCACGTACACAGTCACGGCCCCGCCCAATACAATGCAAACAACTCATATCCACAACAACAAAGAACGCATTTGCATGTGCATCATGGCGAGCCGCAACACCACCATCACCACCACCACTACCACCACGGACACACGCATTCGCAAGAACAAGCCAATGGAGCGTCAATCCCACACATTCATGCCGGAGACCACATACATCTCCTTTCTCCCAGCAAGTCGAAGGAAGAACCCAAGCACACCCAAGTGGTCAAGTTTGCACCGCATGTGAAGAAACCAGCACCGCGGTTGAACACCAAGGTCATCGAGGAGTTTGTTCTGGAGTACTTTCCCGAACGCAAATACTTGGGGAGCGTGATATACAACCCCACGACTACGTGGGAGACATTGGAAACACTGCAGTTGTACGGACTTTTGCCCGAGCACCAAGAGAGGTTTGAAGAGATTCGGAAATCGTTTTTGGAACGCATCTCGGACCCATTTGTGCATACGCAGGTCAAGTACATTTCGCCAATCCCGCCTCTCACCAACGACTACATCAACAGCATAATAGAGATCAAAATCCCCGAAAGACACATACAAGCATTCAAGAGTCGTATCCAAGGCGAGTTTGTTGTTGACAAGAGAGAGTTGTGGGGCGGGGCGAGCGGCTTGTACACGGACGACTCTGACATCTTGAGCGTCTTGACGCACTTGGGGTTGTTTGAGAACAAGATTGACTTGACGGCGTGGAACCTGGGGTGGACGGCCAAGGACGTGATCCAGCAGGAGTCGGACCACGACTTTTCGGGCGACCTCTCTGTGGAGATCTTGCTTTTGCCGTTGCTCCCGCAGTACTATGGGTACTTTGCCAACGGAATCAACTCGAGGTCGTGGTTGAGGAAAACGGGAAAGCATTCGGGCTTGTCCATGGCCGTGTACAATGTCAAGTGGGAGTCCCCCAAAACATATCTTTCGGATAAGTTGATCTACAAAAGGTACCAAGAGGAGTTGTTGCAGGACAGCAAGGAAATTAACGAGAGCATCAAGAACCAACCTGGATGGAACTTCAACTATAATTACTACAAGAAGTTGAAGGAGAAGTACAGGAGCGAATGAAATGGCCGGGCAGCCTGATAGGCCTGTCTGGGTGCCGTTTCTTCGAGCCCCAATGTGTATAGTATGTAATAGTAAGCAAAGCGTATCACATGTAGAGTTCAGCTGGTGGTCCTGCTTCAGTTCAAGGCCACAAGATATTGCATTGTGTAGAATACACTATCCTGATTAACAGGATAGTATATGATTAACAATCCAAACAATTTATGTAGAGCGGGAAAAAGCAGATTGGAGATGAAAATTAACATGGACCCTCTGCCAGAGAAAATTGCATCAGCAGTGCGATTAGGGCTGCTGCGGAGTAACCCCTATTGCAGGCGGCTCCCACCCAAGCTCACACGATAGCTATAAAGACACAGCTGTGACCCCAGATCTGCCTGGGGCACCACCAAGCTCATCTGGCCATCGCTGTCAAAAGAAGTCTAAAGTCTGGGCAGACCAAATACCAAGCTTTAAACTCGCCACAGGGCTGAAAATCTTGTACGTGCCTCACTTGCTTAATTTGCAACTGATAGCAACATCAAGTGATGGAGAGAGCAACGATGGTCTGATTCTGCCACTCCCACGGAACGTAGCACACGCTCACCTGTCTGTAGCACACCCACCGCGCCCATTCCCGATGCTTCCCCGGCGCCAGGCTTTTGTTCTCTGGCGGGATGACCTGTGGGGTTCCGTCGTATCTCTCTGAGCCTTGCAAATTTTCGACTCTATTGCACCTCCGCAAAAAAACAGAGCCGAACGCCAGACGAAGAATGGGCTACAATACACCCCGTCCACACCAGTATTACGCATGCTGGGAGGGTCAAACGGGTAAGCGACCGGTTCGTCGGGACCCCGGCCGTGTCCTCCACCAACTTCCGCCCATCTTTTCCTGCTACAAGACTGGGAACATTGTGGCTCTACTTATGACCTCATCCTCTTATCCGACCAATTCCGTAAATCTTTTCTTGCGCACACAACCACCCACCTATCGAAGAGTCTCCATATAACGGCGTATAGTCTCCAGATTGACGCCTCGTGATAGAAGAGCCAGTTCTGATTAGCAAAAAAAAAAAAAAATACCGTAATCTTTGCTTTAGAGAAGCGTAGCCGTCCCGTTGAAGAAGATCTAGTTGGGGATACACCATTTTGCAGGAAACAAAGGACACCAGTCGGAGGGGGAATATTCGATATCTAAAAAGAAAAATCTCGTTCAACTTGTTCATTAGTGCTGTGCGATAATGGTCGATGGAAAGAAGGCCGACAGTCCAAGCACCTCCCTAGTCACGTCCAGCACCACCGCCAACGCCAGTCCGTATCCCAGAGGCGGCGCCCACCAGGTTCGAAAGCAAAAGTCTTTGATTCTGTTGAGAAAGAAGGCGTCCACGATCAGCAGGATCTCCGCCAGCGACGCCGTCGACAGCAGCCATCCCAACCCACAGCACGCCAGGCGGTTCGGGTCGTTTTTCAGAAAGCTCAGCAGCGAGCTCAACACCTTTTTTTCACGTTTGAAGACGGTGCCGGACGATACCTACTCGCCCCACGAAGCCATCGAGGACTTGTTTGTCGACTCAGACTCAGACGACGGCGCCTTTGAACGACTCATCCCACGAAGCAACAAGTTCTACACCTCTGCCGAAGAGGCCTTCATCAGCGAGTACAAAAAATACAAGAACTTGGACAAGATGGTTGAAAGCCACCAGCTGAACCAGCCCTCCGAGGAGGTCAAGTCCTCCAGCACCGCCTACTCCAAGATCAGCTCCACCCTCCAGGACGTCATCCGCCAGCAGTCGGACCTCTCCTCCGCCAACCTAGACGACTCGGACGACGACCAGGACTTGCACGACGACGAGATCACCTTCCAGGACGTGGACCTCCAAAAGTTGAGGCAGGAGTTTGGCAAGTCCTCCGCCATCGACGACCCGAGCCGCATAGGAACCATTCTCTGGAACTACCGCCGCAAAAAGTGGCTCCACCTGACAGACCCCGCAAAGGTCGACGACCGCATCAAGGCCCTGTCCATCGAACACATCCCCAAAGAGAGCTACGTCACCATCTACACAAACTTGGTGGAAAAAAGCAGGGCCTTGAAGGTCGAGAAAAGATTGAACCTCTCCGACTTGATCCACGTCATAAACGCAGGTTGGATTGCTGAGGAGAGGTGGGAAAGAGCAGCAAGAGGTTTGCCGTGATGCTTATAAAGTCATCGGCGTCAGACTTGAACTGCGGCAGAGGCTGCCGTGATGCTTCTCATAAAGTCATCGACGTCAAGATTAATGGGAGGGAGTGCCCCCTACAAAGGTCGACATGAATAGCAGCAGCTATATATCCCCTCCCATACAGATCGACGTCAAAGCTTGTTTTTTCGGGGTGTATGGGTGTCCATACCGAACGTTGGGTAGCCTAAGTTCGCTTAATTTGGTTTTTACGAGTCCTATAATGAATAATTGCATTGATTCCTGTAGTACATATCGTGTAGTTCCTCCAAACAATCACGCCTGCGTGTGGCCCCGTGGGGTCCCCTCCAAGTTTCCTTTGTTAACTGCGGAGCTTTCAAGGAAGCGGAGAAGTTGGTATCCGGGTTTGCTGTGTAGGAAGCATAATTGTTTCGTATTTGTGGCAGGCAACTTGGAGTTCGTTTTGACGAGAAGCAGCTCCGTGGTTTTGAGCAGTCGATCTGTGGGGCCAGGTTGCTGCTGGTTGTGAGCATCTTGGATTTCTGCTACAACTCGATAAGAACGAGTGGGATGCCAGTGGCATGCTGGTGCTGCTGGTGTCGTCTTGCTAGTGCTGCTGTTGATGTCTTGCTAGTGTTGTTAGAGTTGTCTGTTACTAGTATTTCTAGTGTTGTTTGTTGCAAGAGTTGCCTGTTGAAATGCTGCAAACGGTTCGGAATCTCTGGATGTTTCAACTCCTTTGCCTGTCCTAACAACACTATTCCTATGGGTATATGAAGTAACTGAGTTGTTGGTGGATGTGGAAGCTCTAGCTTATTTGTTCAACATCTAAATGTGTGTTTAACCGAAGCAAAAGTGCTGGAGTAGCTAAGTGTAGTGACTTTCTCCACAGTATATTTCTTAACACAACACATATTGTCGAATCTCCGCTGACACCTGAAAAACGTAATCTCCAATCACTTCCTACTTATACCCCACCATTTTGTTGGACGTGGTCGCCATTTTGCTGGGTTTGGTCTCCATTTCGTACCTTTTTCAATGTGCTTTCCAATATCCTCAAGTTCTGATCTATCACCTCTGCTCTCTTCTGGAACCCGTCAATGAGGTCTCCGCCGCCGAGTAGCCGGGTGCAGTTGTTCATTACCTTCTCCAATCTCTGCTTTGACTTGACAAGTTCGTGAAAATTCAAGGCTAAGTCGTCCTTGAGCTGTCTGTCTATACTTTCATTCAACTGGTGTATGGTTGTGATCTTGTCTAGCAAGGGAGTGTTTTCACCCGATGAGTTGGATTCCGAGATGGCACTCAAGAGCTGGGCAAGCTGCTTGGAATACGCATTGGCCTCTCGGACTTGCTGGATCTGTGTCTGCTTGGCCTGCTGGAGTAACTCGGTGTGTGTACTCATTTAATCTTTTAGGAATCGCGATAACAAAAAACATAAGCTCAACCCCAAATGGATTTATCGAGTGATAGTCTATTCCAGCAAGCGTCCAAGGCCGAGGACGCCTTGCCTATCAGCATCGGAGACCTCGCTGAATTCATCAGAAATAAGGATTACTCGTCGGTCATCTCCCACACCCACACCTTGATCAAGCACGCAGAGTTGGCAGATCAACTCAGATACTGGGAGATCAGACTATTGCTGTTGCTCTTCAACAACCAACTTAGCATAGCCAAAAAGGAGGCAATAGCCGTCAACAATGCATTGTATCTCTACGACAACCCCCAGCCGCAGCAGCAACTACCCATATACCCATTACCCAAGAACAATAACTCGATCATTCCTTACTCCTTCCTTATCCTCTTGTTGAGGTTGAAGAGCGTGCCTAACCTTAATCTACTCAATGAGTTGTACAAGTTGAACTACCAGTCTCGACTCAAAGACACAGACCTGGAAAGAGGGTCGTTACAGTTGAAATTGACCAACTTGAGCTACGAAGTCATTGCCATCCTATTCATAAATAAGCATTACATCACATTACTTAATCATCTCAGAAGTCTAAGAGACCATTTGTTGAAGTCAGATGACAAGCAATACTTGTCCAACATCAATTTGTTGACTATCATAGTGGAAACCTTTGCAATCATAGCCAAAGACGGCAAACCCAGGGAGACAACGAGACTCCAGCAATTGTTCGATGAGGTCGACCAAAGCTCAAGGGACTCGCTAGTGTACGTCCTACAAACCATTAGTCCGTTGATCAACGACGTCAAGAAATCAGACATTTCGCAATTGTCCTCCTTATCTCAATTGTTGCAAATCATTGAATCGGGCAAGCTTACAGGCAGAATCATTTGCTCTACATTGGCAGTGTGGGAACTCTCCAACATATACAAGTTCCAGCTAACAAGAACAGAAGACAAGTTGGAGTTTGCATGTGTGGAGCAGGTGCAAGAAATCAGCACTGTGGACAATGTCTACAGCTTGATTGCTAATCACTGGTGTGATTACATACAAAAGGTATACGGTTTAGAATAAATAGTGTTAGGTCTTGTGCCCTAAAATATACGCTGTGTCATGTGACAAGCTGAAATTCCTGTAGCGTGCATACGTTTCGCGCACCTGTGTGCACACCCAAACATCGCAAAAGTAAGGGCTGGAAAATTTTCCAACTAGCATACTGGCAGGGAAAAAAAAATTACCTCTTGATATAACCCATTATCACAAGTCATAATCAATATCCAAAATGGTCCAAGACGTTGTTACTCGTGAATACACCATCAACTTGCACAAGAGAGTATGTAAAACCGAATATCTGTTGGGTCACTACGAAAGACACAGTTGAGACTGCTGTTGTCGCTGTTTTCAAAAAGGAGAACCTTCATGTTGAAATATTGACCACCCCAATGAACGAAGCATGTACTAACAAGATTTAGTTGCACGGTGTCCACTTCAAGAAGAGAGCCCCAAAGGCCGTTAAGGAAATCAAGAAGTTCGCCACTTTGCACATGGGTACCTCCGACGTCAGATTGGACCCAAAGTTGAACGTCCAATTGTGGTCTAGAGGTGTCCAAGGTGTTGAAAAGAGATTGAGATTGAGAATCTCTAGAAAGAGAAACGACGAAGAAAACGCCAAGGAAAAGTTGTTTGCTTTGGTTGAACCAGTCATCGTCCCATCCACCAAGGGTTTGCAAACCGTTGTTGTCGAAGAAGAAAACTAAGTAGTTTCATAGACACATGTTTGTATAATAATTGAGTATTAAATGATGAGAGATTGTAGGATGTAGTGGGAATGAACGAGGAAGTTCGTAGAGATGACGATGTTAGATAGTCAAATGAGTTAACAAGGGCAGATTTGCATGGTATTGGCATGTCTAGAGTAGTAGAAACGCTTGGTCGTTGTGCCTTTACTAATGGCCAAGAAACAGTCAGCATAGCTAGGTCAACTTAATCAGTATGTCTACTTAGGTCAAGTATGCCTTTTTCAAGTCTTCTTCGTCTGCTTACACTGCAATCTGCCTTGACCACTTCAGTTCGATCATCACAGTTTCTACACGGATTCATTGTCCTCCAGCTCTCCCTCCTCGAGGCAAACCTAGAATCTTTAAGTTTTAAATCCTCTCATATCTACTCTGGACTGCACGCACCTAGCAATGCCTGTTATTTAGTCCTCTTGTCTTTTATCCTTTAATCTTCACCTTCTTGGGTTAGTATAAAGACTCAAGTAAAATCATCAAATCAGTGTAACTATGACAAAATACCACTTCACAGCAAAGAAACTATGTTTTCCAAAACGGAAGAGTTCCAAATAAGCTCAACGATTGGTAAAAAAGAAAAAGTTATCATCATCTTGAATGTTTTGACGTGTACTTACAATTGGCACTGGTTAGTACTTCACGGTCAACAGAGTGATGCGTAGAATTTATACTCGAAAAAATTTGAGTGTCCGGGTAACCCCAGGAAGCGTTGCCAGGATTTGCACCCAAAGATGTCTTAGTGTGCTGCCCCACATTATAGCAGACCCAGTGGCCAGGAATATCAGCCGGGTTTGTAGTTCCAGTAAGTCGTATTGCCTAGCAACTACAAAGTACCTGTTATTTAGTTATTTGGTGGAGAAATAGATGGAGGACTGCAATGGGCCGATGGCACTTTACCTCGAGCGTCGTGAACAGCACCAAAGAGCTAGACATTGCCTGAAGATGTTGATACTACTACATAATATGAACCATACGTATGTCCCTTCTACAACCCATTCCTTTGTCTTTGTATGGAACGGCAGACTGTCGTCTGTGCCGTCGGTCTCGGTCAGGGTTTGTCGCACATGAATGTCGCACCCCACACTAATAACCTATTCCGAGGAGCACTGGCCGATGTATAAAACTTTAACATTTTCCATACCCCAGTCATCATCAAACATGCCGTCGGTTCAGTCTAACGGCGGCGAGCAACAATCGTTGTCCACCAAGTCGATGTTGAACTTCATCGAGGAGCCTACTTTGAATAGCCATGACATTCTCGAGATCTCCGTCGGTCTTTACAATAGGATTTTCATCGGACAAGACGTAAGCGCTGAAAACAAGTTTGTCTTGATTAAGTTGCTTGGATCTCCCGATGACTTTCCATCATTCAAGATCTACAAGGTGACCTCTATTAATTATAATGACTTCAATCCAACTGTCACCTTCATAAACCACAGCACATTCACGAAGAACTATCAGATCAGTGATCTTACTATCAACTCATGTGTGGTGCAATCCATTTCGTACAATGACATTCCATCTTTGAGCAAGGTGTTTGTTTCAATTCCACTTGGAGTGTATGATGTATTGTCCAAGGTGGAGAACTTCAAGATCAAAGAAAAGTTTATCGAGTCGTTCTTGGTTGAAAACGCCCAAGTGGTCAACGAAAATGACTCCATCAGATTGATCAACGGTCTCGTCAATTTGTGTGAACCTGTGTCCCAGGGGAAGATTGACTACGAGACTGAGATTATCTTGATCAAGGATGACCTGTCTCACAATGCTGAAGTGGTTGAAGTTGAAGACGTTGAAGTTGAGGACGCGGAAGACATTGATATCTCCTCGTACTTGACTTCGAGCTTGAAGTTCAACTCCACCGCCCCATCTGTGTCCCACAACTTAAAGGTTAAACCTCTTCCAGAAATAATCTCCCTTCCAGAACAATTTGAGAAGGAAGACTCGGAGTTGTTTGTGTTTTTCACCTCCACTGACATGATCAAGTTACCATTCTCTATCTACGATGGCGACTTGGTCAAGTTAAACTATGGTTCATCCCACATTTATGTTAGGGCTTTCACATTGGCTGAGCCAAACAAGATCTTCCAATCTGGGTATGTGTATCTTTCCCCAATCTTGTTGATCAACTTGAAGTTGACAAGCGAATCTCAAATTTCCTTTGAAGATGTCAGACTTGAAGCAAACAGTTTGACTTCATTGTTTCCAATTGCAGAATCTGTCACTATCTCGAGAGTTGCCTCTCAAATCACCATGGACAGAACCTACCAAAAGAACTTTTTTGCTAGATTGAAGGAGAACTTGAATAGTCAATTCAAGTGTGTTCAAAGAGGCGATTTCTTCCCAGTCACTATAGACACAGTTTTGGCCAAAACCATGTTTGACGAAGAAATCGGTAACGCCAACAATGAAGAAGGCGGCGAAGAATCAGGCGTAGATACCATCCCTATTGGTGATCCAGACGCCGTGGCCTGGTTTAGAATTGTGGAAATCAAGGGTGACAGTCCACATGGTACTGGTCAGTTCATTATAGACCCACAAGAGACCTTTTTAGTTTCTTCTGGTATCGAATACCTTAGATTGCCAGAAAACGGGTTTTCAAATTGGCACAGTTACTTGCATTTGCCAAAGGTATTCAACTTTAATGCTCATGCCGACGACGAGTTATTCAAGTATGCACAAGAATTCAGAAAGATCATTCAAACATGTCTCACTTCAAAGATTGGACTTAAGACTACGGTCTCCTTGAACTCCTTAAACAGAGGCATTGGAAAGACAACCTTGGTCAGAAACATGGCCTCTGAGTTTGGTTTGAACTTGATTGAGTTGGATTGTCTTGACTTCATTAACCCAGGACAAGAGCAGAAAACTATTGGTTTATTAACGGGTAAGGTTGACAATTTGTTGAAGAATGACGAACTGGGCACACCCTCCAACTTCCATTTGCTCTTGTTAAAACACATTGAGTTGCTCTGTCCAAAGGTTGACGACAACGACTCGAACTCCAGTGTGTTCACTTCCTTGTCATTGAAGATTGCATCTACCTTGGTGGATTACCTCGCCAAATGCCCAAATGTCCTTATAGTCACAACCTGTAATGATATTGACAAATTGAACGAGAACATCAAGCAGTTGATCAAGTTTAACATCAGCTTTAACGTTCCAAACGAACAAGAAAGATTACAGATCTTCAAATTCTTGATAGAAAAGGAAGACACATACAATGAAGATGCCAGCGATAAAGTACAAGTTGGGTTCCAGAAGACTGCCTTTGATATCGATTCTGTGAACTTCCTGATTAGAAAAGACGTCAACTTCAAGAACTTGGCCTTGCAGTCAGCAGGTTTGACTCCAAGAGACTTGATTTCGATCCTTAACAAGTGCAAGAAGTTGGCCGTCAAGAGATTAACCAAGTTGGCCAAGGAATTGAACACCTCTTTAAACAAGTTGGTGAAGATTGGTAATGGTGGCCAAATAGTGTTGATTCCAGACGACTTTAGTTTGGCCATTAATGAAGCTCGTAACCAGTTCAGTGACTCCATCGGTGCCCCTCGTATTCCTAACGTCAAGTGGGAAGATATTGGAGGTTTGGACGTTGTCAAGGATGAGATTTTGGATACCATTGATATGCCACTCAAGTACCCTGAATTATTTAACAATGGTTTGAAGAAGAGAAGTGGTATCTTGTTCTATGGTCCTCCAGGTACTGGTAAGACCTTGTTGGCCAAGGCCATTGCTACCAACTTTTCTTTGAACTTTTTCAGTGTTAAGGGTCCTGAATTGTTGAACATGTACATTGGTGAATCGGAAGCCAACGTGCGTCGTGTGTTCCAGAAGGCTCGTGATGCCAAGCCATGTGTTATCTTCTTTGATGAGTTGGATTCCGTTGCTCCAAAGAGAGGTAACCAAGGTGACTCGGGTGGTGTTATGGATAGAATTGTTTCTCAGTTGTTGGCAGAATTGGACGGTATGAGTGGAGGCGGTGGAAGCAGTGGAGATGGTATCTTTGTTGTCGGAGCCACCAACAGACCAGATTTGTTGGATGAAGCATTGTTGAGACCCGGTAGATTCGACAAGATGTTGTACTTGGGTATCTCTGACACCGACGAGAAGCAAGTCAAGATTTTGGAGGCCCTTACCCGTAAGTTCAAGTTGCATCCCGACGTTGACTTGGAGAAGATTGCCGAGAAGTGTACCTTCACCTACACCGGTGCTGATTTCTATGCCTTGTGTTCTGACTCCATGTTGAATGCCATGACGAGAGTTGCCAACGAAGCCGACGCCAAGCTCAAAGAGTACAACGCCAACCAAACCACACCTGTTTCCACCAGATGGTGGTTTGACAATGTTGCCACAGAGGATGACATCAACGTCTTGGTTAAAATGGAAGACTTTGTCAAGTCCCAAAGGGAATTAAACCCATCCGTCAGTGCTGAGGAGTTGGCTCACTACTTGAGAGTCAGAGAGAACTTTGAGGGTGGTAAGGAGAAGGCCAAAGCAGAAGCAAACGGTAATGGCCAAACAAACGGTAATGGCCAAACAAACGGTAATGGCCAAACAAACGGTAATGGCCAAGCTAACGGACACTCGTAAGTGACCACTAATCTACATTAACCTCGGTCATGTATCTGTATATTCTAATAGATAATATGTACAAGATTCGTAGTCGTCGTTACTCTACAGCTGGCTGTAGTGTTTAGAGAGGAGCTTCGTGTTGGTGTACCCAAATTAGAGCCATTTGAACTCAGAAATGGTCTAAAACTCAAATCCTTGTTAATGTTTCTTGGCCAATGGCAGTTCGTAGAATCCTGTAGTCAAACTTGGTAGGAATGCAGTGCCATTGGCATTTAAACAGGTATTTTCTCCAGCTTTGTATCTTCTCATCTCCATTTCTAATCATTTTCTAATCATGTAACTCTTCTCCAAAACCTCCTTCGCCTGATTCAACTTCTGACTCAAGAACTGGCTCCCATTACGGTCAGGGTGGTTCAAAATGATCAACTCTCTGTACCTTTTCTTCAACATGTCCTTATCCAACTTCATAATTTCATCATCGCCAATCCCAAGGATCATTAATGCCTCCTGTTCGGTCATGGGGTTTCGGAAGGGAGCATTAGGGTAGTTCTGGGTAAGGAACCTTAAATGGGTGCTCAAGTCGCCACTGATCGGATCGTTTCTTAACCGGATGTTGTTCAACAAAGCAATCATCTCGGGGGTTAGGTGCGCATACTTGCGCAACGCCGAAATGGTCAGCTTGGCCGTCAAGGCTGCCACGGTTATGCCGACCCCAATGACTATCGGTAACACCATGGATGGGATGCGTAGTTGCTGTTTTTGAATTTTTCGATCCGACCTCTTCTTGTGTGCAGGAACCGACGAGGAGCTCAGTTGGGAGAGCCCTTTGCGGCCACAAAAAAAGTCCGAAGTCACCGAGCCCACGGTGTAGCAAAGATAACACGTTGGTGGGCGGATGTCCGAAACGAAGCAGAGCGCCTACTGTGAGGATCTGTACTTGTTCAATTCGCTCAATTCCTTCAAGAGGTGCTCCCATGGAGCTCAATTGACCAACGGCCGGATCCCTGTTCCCTGCATATTCCCGTGACTGCCAGCGACCGGAAAGCATGATTGCAGAGGTTGGGAGTCTGCTTGGATAAATTATGCGGAAGTCGAGCCGGAACTAAGCATCGCCATGAGGGATGCCCCATGTCACCAGACCCTGTGTAGCAGCAACAATTGAGACCAGCAACCCAGTAGTAGCGGAGTTTGAAGATCGGAGTGGTGCCACGGCCATCCGGCTGGCATTGGATGGTGTTAGCTGACGTCTCCTTATGTAGAAGAGCGGAGTCTTCTGATTGAAACAGGCAAGCTCCGACGAAAAAAAAAAAAATAACTATTACGAAGAACCGGCGGCTCACAGTAAACCGGAAGTTCCATCAAAAAAATTTTCGCACATTATATAAGGAGATAGGAAATTCCATCTTTTTGAAAAGGAATTGATTCACATCAGAACATAATCAATAAACAATGTCCAGCGCCTCATTATCCTGGTTGACCAAGTTAGACGTCTCCGAAACCCCAGACAAGGTTTTGCGTCGTTCCTCCATCATTGGTACCATTGGTCCAAAGACTAACAGCGTTGAAGCTATGGTCAAGTTGAGAAAGGCTGGTTTGAATGTCGTCAGAATGAACTTTTCTCACGGTTCTTACGAATACCATCAATCTGTGATTGACAATGCTAGAAAGTCCGAAGAAGTGTACAAGGGTCGTCCATTGGCAATTGCCTTGGACAACAAGGGTCCAGAAATCAGAACCGGTACCACTGTCGATGACAAGGAGTTCCCAATTCCACCAGGCCACGAAATGATCATCACCACCGACGAAGCCTACGCCAAGAAGTGTGACGACAAGATCATGTACGTTGACTACAAGAACATCAGTAAGGTGATTGAAGTTGGCAGAATCATCTACGTTGACGACGGTGTGCTCTCTTTTGAAGTTCAAGAAATTGTTGACGACAAGACCTTGAAGGTCAAGTCTGTCAACTCTGGTAAGATCTGCTCCCACAAGGGTGTCAACTTGCCAGGTACCGATGTCGACTTGCCAGCTTTGTCCGAAAAGGACAAGGCCGATCTTAGATTCGGTGTCAAGAACGGTGTCCACATGATCTTTGCTTCTTTCATCAGAACTGCCAGTGACGTCAGAGCCATCAGAGAAGTGTTGGGCGAAGACGGTAAGGACATTCCTATCATCTCCAAGATTGAAAACCAACAAGGTGTCAACAACTTTGACGAAATCTTGGCCGAAACCGACGGTGTCATGGTTGCCAGAGGTGACTTGGGTATTGAAATCCCAGCCCCACAAGTTTTCGTTGTCCAAAAGCAATTGATTGCCAAGTGTAACTTGGCCGCCAAGCCTGTCATTTGTGCCACCCAAATGTTGGAATCTATGACCTACAACCCAAGACCAACCAGAGCCGAAGTCACTGATGTTGGTAACGCTGTTTTGGACGGTGCTGACTGTGTCATGTTGTCCGGTGAAACCGCCAAGGGTAACTACCCATACGAAGCCGTCTCCATGATGCACAACACTGTCATCATTGCTGAAAAGGCCATTGCCTACCAAGCTTTGCACAACGAAATCAGAAACCTCGCCATCAAGCCAACTCCAACCACCGAGACCTGTGCCATTGCCGCCGTTTCTGCCTCGTACGAACAAAACGCCAAGGCCATTGTTGTCTTGTCCACCTCTGGTGTCTCTGCCAGATTGGTCTCCAAGTACAAGCCAAACGTTCCAATCATGATGGTCACCAGAAACGAAAGAGCCGCCAGATACTCTCACTTGTACAGAGGTGTGTATCCATTTATCTACACCAAGGACAAGGTTGAAAACTGGCAAGAAGACGTTGAAAACAGATTGAGATGGGCTGTTTCCGAAGCCATTGAATTGGGTATCATCAACAAGGGTGACTCCATTGTCACTGTCCAAGGTTGGACTAGAGGTTCTGGTCACTCTAACACTGTTAGAATTGTCCAAGCTTAAGTAGGATTAATTATTGAATTAAGGACGAGTTTATGAGAATAGCTGTAGATTAGCCAGGAGTAGGGCTTTAAATTGCAAAAAATAAGACCTGTTGCGTTGGTCATGTGTTCACATTTCACTGCCAGCCACGTATTTCCGTCTAATAGTGTCCTCTTGGTAGGTTTCCCATTACTGTCTTTGATGGTGCTATCGTCCCATCAATGGCCTACAACTCTATTTTGGAAAAGCTCGCGAATGAAAAAAATTATAAACCATACAATGTTGAGACTACAAGCCAGAACGCTTGCCCCTCAATTAGGAAAGGCGGTTCGCTTGATCAGGCCTCTTAGCACCTCTCAGGATGACCAGACACACTTTGGATTCAAAACCGTCAACAAGGAGGATAAGGAGAAGTTGGTTGGTGGCGTGTTTTCCTCGGTTGCTTCCAAGTACGACGTTATGAATGATGTCATGTCCATGGGAGTTCACAGATTATGGAAGTCCCATTTGATCAGCAGATTAGACGCCGGTATGAGACCAGGTTCCGACAGACCATTGGACTTTTTGGATGTTGCTGGAGGTACCGGTGACATTGCTTTCGGCTTGTTGGACCACGCTGCCGACAAGTTCCAAGACACCCAGAGTACAATGACCATTGCCGACATCAACGCAGACATGTTGAGAGAAGGAGAGGCCAGATTCGCTACCAACAAGTGGAACGACGGCTCCGACAGAGTCAAATTCTTGGTCCAAAACGGTGAGACCTTGGACAAGATCGAGGACAACTCCAAGGACGTCTACACCATTGCTTTTGGTATCAGAAACTTCACCAACATCCAAGCTGGTCTTGACACCGCCTACCGTGTCTTGAGACCTGGTGGTATCTTTGCCTGTCTCGAGTTCTCCCACGTCGAAAACCCTGTTGTCGACTACGCCTACCAAGCTTACTCGTTTTCTTTGTTGCCATTGATGGGTCAACTCATTGCCGATGATAGAGACTCGTACCAATACTTGGTCGAGAGTATCCGTAAATTCCCAAAGCAAGAAGAGTTCAAGGGTATGATTGAAAAGGCTGGTTTCTACGTTCCTGATAAGGGTTATGAAAACTTGACCTTGGGTGTTGCTAGTATTCACATTGGTGTGAAGTTGTAAGATTCTGTATATACATAAAAGATTAAAAGTTACCTGTTTGATTGTAGTTTGGCCAAAAGGGCCTAGGTTAATCAATCTTGCCACTCTTTCAGTAATTGGGCTAATCTAATTTAGAATAGTGTACGGCCCCTCCTAGCTACAACCGTCCTTTGAGCAGATGGCTTCACCAATATTAGCTTTTCTGCATTTGTAGCTATCTGAGAAATGCTGGCATTGAATACCACTATCAATGTTTTAGTTTTTGTAGTTCATCTCTGCTCCACTAGTGTGCCCTTCTCCATGCCTCATCTAGACTCTCTGTCAAGTTCAATGCCTTAATAAACCTCAGTGCTCTGTCACCGTCCACATCCATGGCATCCTCCAAAGACTCCACCACACCGTTGAATATTCTAAACTTGATAGTGAAGCTCTTTCTCTTGATTTGCCCATCGAACTTGAAGTAGATGTTATTCAGCTTGGCAAAGTCAACGCTTTCTAAGACCAAGTTGGCATAGTCTTCTTCGGGCTCTTGTATCTCCTGGTTGTTGTCCTCTATGAATTCAACCTCGCTGTACTTTCTCATAGGGGCAATGTTGGTGAACGTTGATGATTCTGTAAGGGCTTGTAAACCTAACAACTCTTCGTCCGTCACGTCGTCAGAGAGCTTTAAGGAGTCCTTTATGTTCTTTTTCAAGTATTGGTTGACCTTTGTGTTTTCAAAAGGCGTTGTTTCTTCCAACAAACGCTGGCAAATGCTGTTCAACACTCGAAAGTTACGAAACATAGGAAGCAAGTGCGTGATGTCGCTTACCTTGGTGATTGAGATGTCCGAAATGTACTGGAAGTCTGGTGACAAGAACTCGTTGGAGAATTTGAAGTGAATGCCCTTTTCGTTGTTGCTCTCGTAGGCTTGGTTAGCATTGAACTTCTCAAACACTCCATTGACATTGCTTTTGGACTTGGTGTAGGTGTAGCCCAAGTAGTCTAGTAAGAACACAGGCAAAGGTATATGCTGGATAAAGGACAACCCCAAGAGCCAGTTGGAGGATGTGAAGGTTGGTCCTAGCACGTCGAACTTGAACTTTTTGTCTCGAATGTCCCAAATGTACTCTTTGATTTGTTTTAAGAAATCGACCTGAGATGAGTGTGAGTCTTGAAGGGTGACCAAGATGGTGTAGACGTCGTCTGTTGGGGTGGCCAATTGGTCGTTGACGTATCTTTGGTCTCTCCAGTAGTCGATCAACAAGCCCAATCTACCGGTAGCTGGGTTGTTCAAGTGGATCTTACCCACCGAGTTGACGAATCCTTGGTTCACTAGCGAGTCCTCCGACTTGCCCACTCCTTCTAATTGACAGATAGTCTTGAGAACAAGGGCGATTTTGTCGACAAAGGCAAACAAGTTTTCGTTGGTGGAGGAAGAAAGTCCGTCGATCTTACCCAAATATTTCAAGTTGTGAGGAAAGTTATTCAAAGTGGGCCACTTCAAGTTTTCCAACAAAATAGACTCTGCAGAGCCCGGCTTGCTGGTCGAGTTCAAGAACCCCACCACATCGCCTGCTTTGGTTGGGTCTATGGTTGCAAGCTGCACATCTCCAGGAACTATCGAGATATATTCACCACTCACAAACTTACTGTCCTCTCCCAAACCTTGAGACAAGTTTATTGCCACTATCTTGCTGTCATTCAAAAAGTCGATATCTATCAAGATCGAAGACCCTGCTATCGAGAGTCTCTTGGTGTCGCCATTGGTGGTGTATCCCAAGTTATCAATGTATGTTTCTAGTTTCAGCTGCTGGGCCAAACGCTGAATCAATTCCACGGAAACTCTAAAATTTCCAGAGTAGTCGTACAAAAGATCCAAGCATTTGCCTATGACAATGTTATATGAAGACATATCCGCCCTGTAATTGCCTGTTGTTTCTCTGTTTGGATTGTTGGAGTCAGATAAACTTTAACTTGGTGGAGCGCCAAAATCTGACTCACGTGAAAAAGACACAATTTTTTTTACACTCCAAGTCGACTCATCACCTTAACATGTCCAGTCCATTAAGTCCTGAAATCTTGGTGTTGGTGGAGCCTGTTGTTGCCAGCTTGAAGCGTCATCAGTTCAACAGCGACAAGGACACTGCGTTGGCGGTGACGCAATTGCTCATGAAGGTGATTTCCGCCGCCCGCTGGTCGAATCCGTACGACTTGATTGACATCATCAGGAAGGTGGGCACCATCTTGCACAACGCCAGACCAAAGGAAATCATTCCCGGCAACATAGTCAGAAGAGTTTTGGCCATTATTAGAGACGAAATTGAGGGTCCTGAGGCTCCGATTAACAGCACAAGCGGGACCAACAACGGGATCATGATCTCTGCTATGTTCAACATCTTGGCCACCAACAACGAGACCATGAAGAGAGACCAGCACAACCAGCTGAAGAAGCAAATGAGCGAGTTGAGATCCATAATCATTCAGGGTATCAAGGACTTGGTTGACGAGATCTCCAACGTCAACAACCAGATGGAAACTATGACTCTTGACTTGATCCACGACAACGAGATATTGCTTACCCCGACTCCCAACTCACAAACAGTGCTTAAGTTCTTGATAAAAGCTAGCAGTAAGAGAAAGTTCACTGTTTTGGTAACCGAAAGCTACCCCAACAATACCTCCCATGCACACAAGTTTGTCAAGCAGTTGGCAGAGCACAACATCGAATCGATATTGATTCCAGACACAACCACCTTTGCCGTCATGTCCCGTGTCGGAAAGGTTATAATAGGGTCCAACGTTGTTTTTGCCAACGGTGGGTCCATGGCCAACTCGGGCGTTGCCAACGTCGTGGAGTGTGCCAAGGAGCACAAGACCCCCGTGTTTGCAGTTGCTGGTTTATACAAATTGTCACCCTTGTACCCATTTAATAGAGACGATTTAATTGAGGTTGGTAACTCCGGAAAGGTCTTGAACTTTGACGACTCCACCCTTTTGGAGAACGTGGAACTCGTCTCCAACCCATACGGTGACTACATTCCTCCTGAAAACATCGATATATACATAACAAACGTCGGTGGTTTCTCTCCTTCCTATACCTATAGAACAGTCTTGGATCATTACAAGAGCGAGGATACTGATTTGGAGTGAGAGTCCTGATATGGAGTCGTTAAAAGCGCTCCAGTGGCATGTTTAGTGGTAGATTATTCATATACGAAACACTCATTGATTTGTAGGATACTTCGTAGCTCTCCGAAGTACTCGAAGTTGGCGGGGAGAGTGCTGAAGAGCAGGCTGAAGGAGATACGTTTTAGTGTGTGGTTGAAGGCACGCAGTTGGTTCAGTTCTGATAGTCTTCTGATGGATGATTCTGAGTGGTGGAATTGAAACATCGATTGGTTGAACTTCTTCAACAGGCGGTCTACAGTTGATTTCGTTTTTGAGGAGACGGATAAGGTCTTCATAAGAATTGATTTCTTGGGGATTTGTGCTAATACCACCCTCTCCTTTGTCAATCTCACGGTTGTTTCTCTCACCGCCAAAACCTTGTGAGGTTGCAACAAGCAGAACCCCAGCCAACTCGAATCCCATAAAACTGCTCCTCTGGCAATATGCATGCTCCTTAGTTCTGGGCCCGGTACTAAGAAATGTTGCCAGGTATGAATGGTCCATGCTTTTCTCATTTAGACTGGTTTGGTTGAGAAAACTCTCCTTTAGAACACTCTTCTTCGTTATGATATTTTTCGACGGCGTACGTTGCCCTTGTAGAACACTCCCATGTTTAGATCCACAGTGTATACTTTTTTCACCTGAATACTGTCTGCTAGATGTCAATGGCTGAATGGCTTCTTCATCCAACGCAACAGTCTCTATTGTTATCGTAGACACTGCCCTTCGCCATGTAGATGCGGCTTCAAGCGTGGGCGAGCTTGAACCAGTACCTGGGTCTCCACCGCCATCTTCAGTACCGGCTTTTGACTCTGAAAGCTCCTCAAATGCTCGTACTACGTCATTGACCGCATCTTTCTGCTTTTGGTTAAGGCTCTCGCTTGCTTGGTCTAGCGTACCCGCCAGTGGAAGATCCACCAGCTCTTCACCTGCTGCCAACGCGTCTTTCATTTCAGACACCCGGAGATAACTCTGGAGCAGCGGAGACTGGATGGTTTTGGAAACCACCAACGAATTTGGCTCGTGTTGGAAGATGTCCAGGACGTCTCTTGCGGTCACAATCAGGTTTGCAACCAGCTGCAACCGCCGAGTTTCCACAGACGTCAACGTAAACCTATTCACGTCGTAGCATGGACTCAGGTTGTTTCCCATTAACCTGGTCAAGATTTTGTCAAAGTTATCAGAAATGATTCTTTTTGGATTGAGTACCACCATTAAAGGTCTATGTTGCAACTTATTTTGTCTCTACATCATTTTGCAACTTTTCGCAGCAATTTGCCAAAATAGCAACAATAGTGCGAGAGAAGAGCAGCTACAGGTTACTTGGAAACAGCAAAATACAGACTATTCAAGCGTACACCAGTCAACATTGAGCGCCCCCATTAGACACCTTCTCTGGCACTCCTGCACCTACAACTCAATACCCAAATAACCATTTATTAGTCTCAATTATGTATATAAGTAGCGTCAATTTTAGCCAAGCTAGGACCCAAGTTCAACTTTATCTTTCTTCTATATGCGGTAGGATTTGTGGTTTGGACTGGGTTGCCTTCGAAGTAGACGGTGTCCAATTCGGGCAAGGCACCCAACTCCTTGTGGATTTCTTCAAAGGTGGAGACCTGGTTGTAGGAACACCAGAAGTCGGTCAACTCCTTTAAGTGGGACAAGTTCTCCAATTTTTTGAATCTGTTGGAAGTCACGTCCAAGACCTTCAACTTTGTATTGTTCTCCAACCCTTCGATTTTCTCGATCCCGTTGTGGGACAAGTACAACTCTTCCAAGTTGACCAACTTTTCCAAGCCCTCTATCTTCACAATCCGGTTGGACTGGATCGACAAGATCTTCAAGTTTGTCAAAGACAGAAGGTTCTGCAATCTGGAGATCTTGTTCTTCCCCAACCACAATTGGGTGAGATTGGTCTGATGCACGAGCGAGTCGACGCCTATCTCCTCAATCTTGTTGCCACCCAACTCCAAGTTGGTCAACTTGGTCAAGGTGCCTATGTTCTTGATCTCCTTGATCTTGTTCTGCACAAAGTAGAGTTGCTCCAAGTTTGTCAAAGTCTCGATGTTCTTGATGTTCTTGATCTTGTTGAAGGACAAGTCCAAGTTGGTCAATTTGGTCAATCTTCCAAGATGGCTCGATATATGGTTGATTCTGTTGTCGTAGAAGTCCAATTCCTCCATGGACTCGGGCAACACCTTGACTTCGCTCATGGAGGTAATCAAGTTCTGTCTCAAGCACAAGGCCTCCAACTTTGTGAATCGTTCCAAATGCAAATCCTCCATGGACCCAATCTTCAAGTGGATCAAGTCTATGTAGTCTGTTTCCGGGTCTAGGTTCTTGGTCAAGTCGACGTCGGCGTCAATGTGTTCCGGGTGGTCGTCCGGGATGATGGTGCCGGGGTACGCGACAGGAAGCGGCTCGTTCTCGTCGTCTTCGTCTTCTCCAACCTCCTCCAACTCTTCTTCATCGGTCCCTGACAAGATGTGCTCATCTTCCTCGGGTCTGTCGCCTATTGTTCTGGGTAGATCACTGCCTTCTTCTCTCGTCATGGTTTCGTTACTAAGTGAATTGCCACTGCAAAGGGGAAAAAAAGTGCCACCACCCTTCTATATCGAAAGCGCCGCCTGCATCTAGCAACCCGCTCTTTTG
This sequence comes from Kodamaea fukazawae, assembly GCA_030572255.1. Taxonomy (NCBI): domain Eukaryota; kingdom Fungi; phylum Ascomycota; class Pichiomycetes; order Serinales; family Debaryomycetaceae; genus Kodamaea; species Kodamaea fukazawae. The sequence goes on along the minus strand of JAJLZQ010000014.1, from coordinate 251,408 downwards.
CTCCGCTCAACCAATGAGACCGGACCGTACTGTAAGGCAAGCAACACCACCAATACATCCATGATCCAGTATTGCTACGGCTGGGCATGCCAATTGAAGGCGTGACTTGTAATACATTGTCTTTTTTTTAGAAATTTCATTAGTGCAACAAGCTATAAGTTGACCAAAACGGCTTTATATACAAAAAAAGGGACGGAGATCTAATGTAGGAAGCGTCCAGTGACAGATCGGGAACAACGGGAAAGAAAAGACCCACCACACCGTGGCAATGCTGTTTGAGTGCTAGCACGCTCTTTGAAGTGTGTTCTCGCTGCAAGTGTAGGACAGTTCACATCCCGCTTACAACTTTTGTTCTTCTTGGAAAATGTAGTCAACAGCTTCACCAACAGTCTTGATTTCGTCGGAGATCTTTTCTGGGATTTCCAAGTCGAATTCTTCTTCCAAAGCAACCAAAGCTTCAACGGTGTCAAGGGAGTCCAAGCCCAAGTCCTTTTGGAAAGAAGCGTCCAAGGAAATGGTGGAGTCTTGCAAAGCGGCAACAGTCTTCAAGGCTTCCAAGGCACGCTTGACAACTTCTTCTCTGGAAATTGGGGCAACAGCGTAGAAACGGACTGGCTTAACAAATTGGGAGGCCAATGGAACAGATCTAACAGCTGGCACACGGGTGGCAGCACGGACGGCGAATCTAAACATAACTAATCGAAGGTGTAAACTAATTTGTCATTTGGCCTGGAAAAAATTTAATAAAACCCGTCACGAGGAGAACCATCACGTGAATCGCATTTACCGTCGGCTGCAACTCTGGCTGCAACTCCCCATCCCGTACACGTTGCTAGTGAAGACCTTTGGAGCATTTAGAGTGTCTACTTGCTGATTGAGAAGTTCATAACTCTCCTCCTTACGGTCTATACTCTCTCTACACCTCTCAGAGCTCTCGCTATCTTTCTTCATAACTTCCGCCTGCGTCTTGACAATTTCCGCTTCGTCCGTTTTCAGCTTCCTCCGCCGTCTTCTTGGTCCGTATCAATATCTACGACTTCTAATACTCCTTACCTTACAATATAGTTTAATAACAACATAGATTTTATAAACTTTAGATCTAACCCTGCTTAACCATGTTTCTCCAGTTCAATGCGGTACGCTTGTACTTTGAGCCCAATCCATAAGCGCTATCCAATGTTGAACTCTTGTCACTGTTGAGTCCAGTTGATAGCCCAGAAAACCCAGACCCGCTAGACGCCGAGGAGGTCGTACTAGCGGTTCTGGTCAACTTGGTGCCAACAAGGGATGGAGTGACAATGCTGCTACCATTGTTGGAGAGTGCAGAGATCGAACGCTTGTCGTTGAGGGTGTGAGAACGGTCGGTGGCTGCAGAACTGAGAAGACTCTGAGTTTGAGTGAGAGGGTTTTGGTAATGGTTGACAACAGAGTGGTTGTAGTCAATGTGGTCGTAGTCAGTGGAGATCTTCAAGTTCTCAATGTCTTCCTTGAAGTTCTTTCTGTACAATTCAACCAAAACTTCGTGAGAAGTTCTCAAAGTACTTGGAACCAACTTACCGTGCAAGTGGAGACAACGGTTCAAGATCATGGTCAAATCGTTGAAAGCGTTCTTCAACAATCTGATTTGATCTTCGTAATCTGGCTTACCATCATACTTGGAGTCACTGAAGAAAGTACGGTATTGACCAACACCACCGTTGACTGGAGAGTCGACAGTACCAGCAAGTTGTCTGGACAAATCGTTCAAGAGTGGAGTGTAGTCCGTCTTTTCTCTGCAAGAAACATTGATCAAACTCTCAAGTTGAACCAAGTCGTTGTTCTTGTTGACAATCGTTCTAATGGCGTTGTCCAATGGAGACAACTTGATGGTGTCTGTCTTCTTGATGTCACTTCTGTTCATCAAGGTTGGGAAAGAAAGGAAGGTCTCGTAAGTGGTTTCTTCAGTCCACAAGTCGAAAACAGAGGTGGATCCTGGAATCTTCTTCATGGTGGAGAAGAATCTCAAATCCTTGTTTCTAGCATATTGTCTAACACCAATGGAGGTGTTGAAAAGCTTGTCCGAGATTTCGTTCACTGGCTCAACGGTACTCACATGCAAGTATCTACCAGTACGAACTTCTTCCTTCAACTTTTGAGCTTCAAGATCATCGGAAATGATTCTAGCACCTGGGTACAATCTCAACAATCTTTCGTGGATAGAAGTGATGTGCTCAAATGGTAAACCTTCGTAGATTTGGTCCTTACCTCTAATGTTGACAGGGAAACCAGCACCAATGAAGGCAACTCTGAAGAAAGATGGCGACAACTTGTCGGAACTTTCCAAGTCCAAGTACAACTTGGCCAACTTGTTGTGGACATAAGCGAAAGACTTCAAATCGTAAGTATGGGCGTTGTAGGCATCCAACAATTCGTTGTAAGTGTCGGTAGCTCTTTCCATACTGTTACCCTTAATATAGTTAGTGGCAATCATCTTGTAAAGAGTTTCCTTTCTTTCAAAAGAAGTTTGTTGGGCAAACTTAGGTCTGAAACTGGCTGGAACAATCTCATGGTGATCCCAAGAGTAGGTCGAGGCCAACAATTCCAAACTCAAAGCAGCTTGAATGTAGTCATTCTTAGAAATGTTGTCTTCGTACATCGAGTTGATGAAGGAGTGGAACAATTCTGGCTTGTTGGCATTCTTAAGGTATGCATTGATGTTCAACTTGTGGAAAGTTCTGTCATCGTCGAATTCTGGTCCGACAGGAACTTCGTTCAAGTCATTCAAAACGTTCAAGAAGCCAGTAAGGGTAACAATGAAGTTGAAGATAAGTGGGAAGGCTTCATCTTCACGGTCCAATCTAATGGTAACCTTCATTCTTTCAATAAGAGTGGCTTGTTGTTCTGGAGTTGGCTTATAAGCGTTTCTGTAGTAGATATCGTGCAAACCAACAAGACATTCCTTTTCAATGTCAATGATGTTGTCACTCAAAATAAATTCAGAAACCATAATAGACCACAAGATCTTAACAGAAACTTCTTGACACAACTCGTTCTTTTGCAAGGCGAAAAGCATCAAGTCTTGCAAGATACCGTAATCGTGGTTAATAAACTCGACTTGGTAACCACCAAACTTGTTCAAGTTGAATCTGAGAACATCTTCATCAGTAGCATCCCATGCCAAGCTATCCCAAGCTTCGTTAACCAAGGTTGCAATTCTGTCACGCATGCTACCAGTAATTTGGTTACATGCCTTTCTTGGAACATCAGTCAAGTGCTCAGTAGAAACTGGAGCCAAGACGGCCAATCTCAACAAAGTCTTCAAGTAGTTACCCCAAAGAACTCTGTCGAAAGCTTCAGATTCATGAATCGAAGGAATGTAGTGAAGGAGCAACAATGGTCTGAGAAGTTCCAAAGCGGTCAAACCACCTTCTGCAATAAGGGCATACAACGACAACCACTTGTCTTCTGGGAAGAACTTACCTTGTCTAATAAGCTTAACACCAGAAATAAGGGTGATGATATCTTCGTTGTGGAAGTGGTTAGCCAAGTACTTTTCAGGGTCAAAGAAATCGTTAGGGATTTGCTTGTTCAAGATCTTGACGTAACCTTCATCACCAGCAGTAGCCTTACCGATCTTTGCAATAAAGCAGAAGACAGTAGACAATTCAACCAAGATTTCAACGATGACTTCATCATTGACAATAGAGTCCATGGAAGCTTCCTTGAATGGATACTCGGTTGGGAACAATGGAGTGAAAGTTCTCTTTGGCTTGAAGTAGTCGTTACCTCTGGTGAACTTGTTGTACTTGATAACAGTTCTAGCGATTGCTGGCAACAACTTGGTCAAAGAGTAACACAAGTTGATTTCACCACTGTTACCTTCAACAAAGACCTTTTGCCACAAAAGGGTAGCAACGGCATTCAAAACACTACATGCCAATCTGGAAGCATCAATATCAGTTGGTCCCAACAAAACTTGCATGGCCCAACCGACAGATCTAGAAACCAAGATGGTACGCAACTCTGGAGTTTCAACCAAAGAGGTAGTGAAAAGACGTCTGATCAACAACAACTTGCTGATAACAATCTTGTGGTCCTTTGGCGTGGAAGTTGGCTTCTTGACATTGTAGGAGTCTTCGTTAACACCCAAACCTCTAATACCAATAGATTGGATGAAGTTAACGAGAAGCTTCAAGATTTCAATTTCTTGAATATGGGACTTGAAAGTCAAGACATAATCAATAATGTCCAAGATCAAGACTTGGTCGTTGACCAAGGCGTTGGATTGGATTGAAAGGAAGAAGGCACATGACTTGAACAAAGAGTGCAAGGCCTTGATGTAGGAGTCGTAATCACCATCATGAGCTCTGTTGATCGAGTTAACAGCCAATCTCAAAATTAAAGACACAACTCTGCACAAGGATCTGGAAACAGAGTTCCAGTTGGATTCGGCTCTGGAGAAGATTTCAGAAACCTTGTTCAACAAGAAAATACCAATAGGTGGCAAGCTGGAGTATCTTTCAGCGAAAGTCTCAATCAAGTACAAGTATTGGTCTTGCTTACCAAAGATGGTATCCAACAAGTGGATAATAGCCTTGAAAGTGTTGTCATGCAAGATTTCAATACTTGGAGAAGATGGCTGTTGGAAAGACATGTCAACGATGCTGTACAAGGAACTCAACAATTCCAAGAAGTACTTGACCAATTGAGAGATGTCCAACTTACAGAAAGAAACCAAAGAGCTAGACAATTCGTCAATACCCTTGGCACCTCCCTTGAAGAATCTTTCGTATTGGAAGATGTTGTCAATGGAAACGTCGGAGTTGTAGATCTTACCAACGTATTCGGTGCTGAGGTCGACTTGAGCCATTGGGACCTTGTGGGTGGTGGAGACAATTTCAATGGTGTGAGTCTTCTTCTTGTTGAATTCAACCAATCTGTTACCAGACTTGTAAAGGAGCTTACCTTCACCAGCCAAGACACCGTTGACGTACAAGGAGAGGATAACGTAGTCGTCCTTTGGAAACTTCTTGGAAGGGTTCTTCAAAGAAACACCATTGATCTTGATAATTTCACCAACAGCTTCGTCTGGGAAGACGGAGACAAATTGCCAAGAACGTCTTTCCTGTTGGTTGGAGGCCTTTGCAAAGGTGATCAACTCATTGTTTGGAGTGCTAACTTCAAAAGTCAACAAATCTTCCTTGGAAATGCTGTTAAGCAAGCTGACCTTACCCATGTGCAAGTAAATACGTTCGTAATTTTCGGCTAATGGGTCAAAGAAGATAGGCTTGATTCTGGAGATTGGAGCAGAAGTGGTGACTGGGTTATAGTTTTGACCAGAGAATTGGTGCTTGAATTCCTTGATGGTGACAACCAACTTTTCAGCTCTTGGGTTGACGACAACACCGTGGCTGGAGCCAGCAATGATTCTGTCAACCAATTCACCCCAACCGTTGTTGACAGCAGTATCGTGACCGTCGTCGATCATTCTACCCTTTCTGTTAACGTAGGAGCCAAACAACTTGATGGAGAACTGGTGAGATTCACCACTGGTCAAAGCACCTTGGTTTCTCGAGAAGATTCTGGTGATGTCGGTGACACCAGCAGCAACACCCTTCTTGACTCTTCTAACTTGTGGAAGGTGGTTGGAGCCCTTGATGTTCAAGTCGATTTCTTCGGTCAAAACAGCAACCAAGTAGACTCTGTTACCTTCGATTTCACTGGAAGGAATGTTTCTGAACATGGCAGCACTGATCTTTTCAACATGGACCAAGTCATCGACAGAGTCGGTGTGGACAGCGAAAGCTTCGGTCAATCTCTTACGGTTGTTACGGATGTACAAGTAAGCAATCATACCTGCAAACCCAGGAGGTTGGTAGGCAGAGGTACCGGAGACCGACTTGAAGTCCACAAGAATGTGAGAAGGAGGTTCGTGGTGCAACTTCTTGTTAGGAGGAGGGTCCAAAGAGAACTCCTGGAGCTGGTGGTGGGCGTTAATTGGGAAGTTGGAGGCCAATGCACACAAAACCTGGTTGAAGGCAATTCTCGAGGGAATCGAGGTGGTGGTGGACAACAAGTCACCCGAGATGGTGTCTCTGGACATGATGGCCTTGTAACCCGAGATATCGGTGTTAGCGTTGTCCAAATCGTAAGATTGAGCGTTCAATCTGGCGGACTTGGAGGCCAACTTCTTGGAGATCTTGTTGAACAAGAAGGTGATAGTTTCCTTGGTCACCTGGGTCTCGTTGAGGGTCAACAACCCGTTGGTCAACTTGATTCTGGCCTCGTTCAAGTCATAGTAGATACTGGACAACTTGTTGAAGAGTCTGAACTCACCAATGGAGTACAAGGCGAAGATATGGGAGGTCAACAACATCAAGGCATGCTTGATTTCGGAAATAAGGTCGTCACCCTGCTCGTACATCTCCGTGGGCAAGAGCGGAACACGGGCCTTACCGTTCTGGAGGTCGGCAAGGTTGACCGACTTGCGGACTCTTTCGGAGTCCTGAAGAGTGGGGACCAATTCAGCGTTTTCCATGTTGTTGAAGGTCTGGTTGACCTTGATGTCGGAGATCTCAACAGTGAAAAGGTGCTTGAAGTACTTCAACGGGAACACAACAAGACAGATGTTGAGCGAAGGCAACTCGTCCAAGTTGACGGACGTGATGGTGAAGTCATTGGGGAACGGCTTGGTACGAAGGTACCCTCTGGCCCACTTGTCACCCTTGGTCTCAAAGACGAAAACTTCATCACCAGGATACAAGTTTCTCAAGTTTTCATTGTGTAAGTTGGGGTGTTTTTCAAAAGGCAAAAAGGGCTTGATGATCTTACCACGTAAGAAAGCTGGTGTTGGTTCCCAAGACATGCTAATTGCTCTTCAGAAGTTGGGGGAAAAAGGGGGACTTGGGCGGGAATTTCCTCTTTATATTCACTGTTTATACGTTTTTCTGACAATCGAAAAATTTAAGCGACAGCGCTCCCAAAACGGCAATTGTGCCCGTTTGGGAAGTCTGATTGATCGCCTCACAGACAATATCGAGGTGTTCCCATGAGCATTGAGGCGTTCGGCTGAATGAACAGGGTGTTCGGCTCTGCAAAATATGCCCATGGCACTCATGCAAGTTTCACTCATTATGCCTCTTCGGGCTCATCCCTGTAGTTTAGACCTCGTTGCATACCCATCTTGGTGCAGAGTATAGCCTACAGAGCACATGGGTAGTTCTTTATCTCCCAAATCAACCTTGATGAACTAGGCCCGATTTGGAAACTGTGTTAGGTGGTCTTCCCCAACGCGTCTTCAGCCATTGTCGGTTTTTGAAAAAATACTGCGAAAATGGAAAAAATGCTGCAATTTCCGAATTGGTCTAAATGGATGGAACAGAGCAGGGATAGATGGTTGGGGGTTGGCATGGAGGGTAGAGCTATGGATTTTGGGTTGAAGAAGGGTAAAGTATATGGCTAGAGGCAGGTGAATGAAGTCTAGTGGTTGTGAGATGTGGCTGGAAGCGGATTAGGTGTGTTTGTGCTGTGTGTTTCAAGCTTTGCTGCAGTGGAGAAAAGAAAAGAGAAGAGCTGCATTAACGAATGGGGATGTGGAGAGTTGCTTTACGACCTTATCGTAGGTATTGTTGGGTTGTAGGTGGTGGTGGTGGTGGTAGGAGGTGTGGTAGGAGGATGTGATAGTGTCTTCCTGCTGTGTGTTCTCCTTGCAGGGATGCACTCCATGGTAGTCATTTCTGGGCACACATACGGGTACATCTTGCCGATGGACAAAGACAATTTCCTTCACAACCACAACTACACTCGTAAAGTCCTATATTTAATCATCTATCATCTATCAAGCTAAAATTGAAACAAACTTATTCATGACATCCTTGAAACTGCGGATATTGTAGTCTCTTCCACCGTCCCAGATGTACCTATCCATTTCTGTTCTGCCACTGTCAAAGTCCAAAGTGTCCAAGCTGGGGATGCTGGTGCCTCTGACGAACCTGTAGCCAAAGTAGAGCACGGCGAAAACCATCAACGTCCCGTAACTGGAGAAAAAGAACATGGTGTCCCACTCACCTTTCAAAAACACCACCGTGCCCATTCCGAGGATGATCACCGTGGAGCCAAACAAGCCGACCATGGCGGTGTACGGCTGGAGCGGCGACTTGTAGGGGTACGACTTGTCGTCTCTGTGGATGATGTCGGGTCTTCTCTTCAACCCGTAGAAGAAGCGGATGTACGACAAGCACATGGCAAACCACACCAAGACCCCCGACGACGCAATCAAACTCGTGAGGTTCTGGAAAACAAGCGTGGCTTCCTCCGACACACAGAGAAACGACAACAAGCCCAAACTGGCAGACACCAACACCGCGTTGTACGGAATCCCGAACCGGTTGCAGTTGGTCAAGAACTTGGGTGCCTTCTTCTGCAACGCCAACGAGTAGAGTGTTCTCGACGACACGTACAACTGGGCATTCCCACAGCTCACGGCAAAGAAAACCATAAACCCGTTCACCACAGAGCTCCACCGGCAGAGCCCAACGCTCTGCAACGCAACAATCCACGGCGACTGGGACCCCGTCCCAAACCCTGCAAAAACAACGTTACCACTGACGCAATTCACCCCGCCGGCGTACACAATGGCGTAGTTTGTGGAAAATTGGTCTTGGCTGATCCCAGTCTCTCCAGAGTAGTACCTCAAAAGTCTAGGATCCCCGGCGTACACGTTCAAGGAAACAACAAAAGCAGCCAAACAGTAGAATATCACAATTCTCCAGAAAACCCTCTTGGTGGCAGAAGGCAACGCCTTTCTAGGGTTCTTGGCCTCACATGCAGCAATACAAACAATCTCGGTACCACTGTAGGCATACGCCACCACCACAATGGCGGTCAAAAGCGACAAGAAACGGCCAATGTTGCCCCCAATCCCGGCCCCGGGAGGTGACGTCCCTGTGTCCTGCAAATTAAATGAAGGTCTAAAGAGACCAAAAATCAAATTGTGATCGAAATCAGACTTCGACTTCATCCAGTACTTAAACCCAATATCCTTATCGTGTCCGTGGAACCCGCCCACGTTCAACACAATCATAATCACAATCATCACTAAAACCAATATCAACTTGACCAACGATGATATGTATTCGATTTCTCCAAACACTCTCACGTCCACCAAGTTGACAAATAAAATAAGAAGTAAAAACATCGTAACAAACCCAGAAGACAGGGCTTTCTTTTCTAAAATATGCAAATCAGGATAGTAAGACAACAAAATGACACTAGCCACAATTTCCCCAGCTAGCCCAAACGCATAACTAGCCCAGTACAACCACCCCACGCTGAATCCAAACGCATCGTCCACAAACCGCGAGCTCAAGCCAGACACCCCGTCCACCACAGAGATGAAGGTGACCATTTCACAGAAGGACATGATTGTGGCCATCACAACCAATCCACAGAGGACAAATGATAACAACATCCCAAATCCCCCTGCGATCGTAAGGGCCTTCCCACTGTTCAAAAACAAACCCACTCCCAACGTGCCTCCAAACGAGATCATCTGAAGGTGTCTAACCTTGAGCTTTCTCTGCAAAAAGTTATGTTGAGTGGCTTCAATCGAAGAGTCGACTGAGGAAAGATTGGACAAGTAGAGGTCATTTTTCTGCGTCTTGATACCAAGGACTCCCGTCGTGGGGGTTGTAGGAGCTGCAGAAGCTTCGTCTTGAGTATCCTTGTCTTTTGCAGACAAAGTGAACGACCTGAATCTTTTCGACAAGGACTTGTTGGGGGCTTTGGAGGATGCAGATTTCAAAGCACCCGTTGACCCGGAATTTAACGTGTGATCGTCCTTGAAAAGTTTTTTGGAGTACCAGGACGGCTTGGGCCTGACTGTCTTTGACTTTTTGGTTTCTTCGTCGGCGTAAAAGTTCTTGAAGAAGTGGTCGTCTGCAACAACATTCAACACATTTTCGTCTCCCTTAAACACCTCCATTTTGGAAGCAACCTTGTTCCTGATGGTCTCATTGATTTCTGTCTGCTTGATGTACTTGTTGAAGTCGTCCAAGTTAGACAAGTCAAAGACGGAACTCTGGTTCGACTTTATAACCTGTAGGGGGATTTCTTGGTGGTTTTTCATTTGGGAAATGACGGTATCGATTTCCCTCTGTTTCTTGTGTGATTTGGTGTACACCTCGTAGAGCCGCAAGTACTTGAACCTGTCGTCCTCGAGGTCGTTCAAGGCTCTGGCCACTGCTGTCGAGCCGTCGTTTCTGGTCTCGAGAGCTATCTGTTCCACAATCGACGAGCGTACGGAGTATGCATCTGCTTCTGGCTCCGCCGTGTTGGTAGGGTCCTGGTTCTTGATGGTAGTCGTGGACTCTATGGTCTGCAAATCGTTCTCCGAGTCAAAGTCCAGCCTAAAGTAGTTTCTTTCAGACAAGTCGGACTCCTTGGGTCGCACGTACGGGCTGTTGGTGTTGAAAATGTCTCTGAACTGCTGAACAGAGCTGGTTGAGGACTCTATGGATGCGTTATCTTCGAGGGGCGACTCGCCTCCTTTGGAGTATCCGCCGAAAAGATCCTTGTTTGCAAGAGAGGCCGAGTTGGTGGACGCTGTATCCACATCCGGCTCTTCGTGTTTCATAGTGGTCTTCGTTTTATATCATACAACTGGTTGACCCTTTTTTTTTTGGTTGTAAAGAAAAGATTAATAATGAGATTGTTTATCTAAGAGGGGGGGTAACACAGTGCAAGAAAAGTCGATGAGAATCAAATGTAGTTAGTCTAGCGGAAGACCGAGAGATATGGGCAAGTCTATATACGACGGAGGGTAATAACTAAGGTGTTGCTGCCTACAAGTTATGGCCTGAGGGTGTTGTTGGTGGCCTGCTTCCCCAGCGTTGTCTGGGTTTCGCAAGACCGAACAATAGCCAGGCTGAGGGACTTTCCGTTGATGCAGCCGCCGGCTATTCCTGAACAATCAGCGCCCAGCCCTGCGATCTACATTCCAGGCGACGATAACCCTCTAAACCTGTGTTCGCCTAGTGTCCAAGAATTCACCTCAGCGGGTCCGCTTAACCTTTTTAGGTATAACCATGATTTAGTTAGCTCCGCACGGATCAACCACTCCAAAATGATGCAACTCACCTCCAAAGGACCGCGCCAACTGCTAGGTAACGTCCCTTGGGGAGCCACCCACAATCAAGTACTTTTTAATTAGGCAAAATGACCTTGGGGAGACCCACAATCAAATACTCTTTATCTAGGCAAGATGACCACATTTTGCCTAATTAAAAAGTATATGATATGTTGCGTCAGAAGCCGAAATGTGCAATGGCAGCGACACTCAACAGTCACATCCCCTGAGCAAGCCCGAAGCGATGCAACCATCATACTAGTTTTCCAAAAATCAAATTGTAACATGTAAAATCATCAATAGATGATATTTCAGCTGTTACACTGAAAAGAACAGATACTACACTTGATCTAAGCCAATTGGCAAAGAGATTTGGTTAGAAAAATTACGGTGGCAGGGGACCGGCTGCTTTTATACGGGCAGCAAGTCCGGGTAACGCCCACCGCGTGCTTCGCGTAGGCGGCACGTCTTTTTTCCGGCTCGCCAGATGAGTCGTGCGGACGCCACCGAGCTCTGTGGTGCGCGCACGACCGCTTCTCCAGAGTTCTCGAAAAAAATTTGCTTTTCTTAGAAATTCTGTCTCCTTCCGAAAGGTTCCACTAACGTCTTTTTTTTCTTCGGTGATGCGTCCAAAAGCGGACAAAAAGGGTGCATGCTATCATGTGACGCGTCCCACATGAGAACTATGGTTATGTGACCCTTTGTGGCGACCTCATCTCCAATTTTTTCATACACTCGAGAAGCTTGCCCCACTTATAAATATATGAGAAAATTCTCAGTTAAATTTTATTATCAAGCATCCATTTCATAATGTCTTATACTCGTCCATACTCCAACAGAAGATATACACCAAAGTCCTTCACTTCCCGCAAACCGGCCTACAAGCTGTCGAGATCCCACAGAGCCTACAGACACCCAAGTGGCAGAAGCCAAGTGTATGTGGAAGAGCCTACCAGCGATGAGGAAAGCGAAGAAGAACAAGAAGAATACTACAACTACAACGACGAAGAAGACTTTTACGGTGGAGACGAAGAGGTCTACTACTCGGAAAACGACTCTGATATTGCCGCTTTTTCAGAAGATGAAGACGACACCGAAGTGTACATTATCGACTTGAACGACGAGCTCGAAAACCAAGCCATCGACGAGTTGGAAGCACAAGGTGAAGTCTACGACTTGAACGACGATTTGGTCAGATACTACGACGAAGACTCTTCTGACTCTGAAGAATCTGACGAAGCTGAAGACGAAATTATTGTCGAAGACATCGACTCTGAGGACCTCGACTCTGAGGACGAAATCATCATTGAAGACTTTGACTCCGAAGACTCTGATTCTGAATCTGAAACTGAAGACTCTTCTGAAGAATCCGACTCTGAATCCGACTCTGAAGAAACTTCTTCTGAAGAATCCGAAGACTCCTCCGACGATGAAGCTTTCGACTCTGAAGTCGAGTTCACCTTTGACTTGAACAACAAGGAAGACGTCAAGGCCTTCAACAACTTGATTGCCGCCACCGAACACTTGGAAGAAGAGTCCTCCGACTCGGACTCCGACATCTACTACTCTTCCAACTCCAGAGAGTTGAAGGACCAATTGTTGATTGAGAACGTCAGACAAGCTTTCGACGAGGGTCTCAACAGCGAAGATGAAATCCTCGTGTCCGAAGACGAAGAATCTGTCTTGGGTTCTGAACCAGAATACATTGAGATTGACTCTGACTTCCTCGTTGAATCCGAAGACGAATACGACGCCGGTAACCCAGACAACTATGAGCTCGAATCCTCTGAAGAGTCCGACTCTGACTCTTCTGACGATGAAGGCATCACCATCTACAAGCACAGATTCGACATCCCAGAATACGACTCTGAGGACGACTCCACCGACGAAGAGTTGGTTGCTTACGACTCCGACGACGAACAAGAATTGTTGGCCTACGACTCCGACATGGACCCAGACTACCTCAACGAAGAGTTGAACATGCTCGGCAACGAATCTGACGGTGAGATCGAAGTCATCGACTTGTCCGAAGACTTGGTCAACTCCAAGGACTGTGAATTGGTTGAAGGTGACAATGAATACAAGTTGACCTTGAGATTCCCTTCCTTGGTCAAGGATGAATTGAAGATTGACTTCAAGAAGGCTGAAAACGAGTTGATTGTCAGAGGTAAGTTCAGCTTCCACGACATTGAAAACTCTGACAGTGAAGATGAAGGTGAAGTCGAAGTCGAAGTCGAGCTTGAAGAAGAGCAAGAAAAGGCTGCTGAAAACGCTGAAGCTGCTGTCGAAGAAGTCTCCACTGAACAAACCGCTACCGAAGAAGCTGCTGAAGAATCCGAATCTGAAACCAGCTCTTCCGAATCCGAGTCCGACTCTGACTCCGAGTCCAGCTCCTCCGAGTCCGACTCTGAATCCGACTCTTCTGACTCCGAATCCGAATCTAGCTCTTCCGAATCTGATTCTGAATCTGACTCCGACTCCGAATCCGACGAAGAAATTGAAGAAGACACCCAATCTTTAATCAAGAACTTTGCCAACCAGGAAATAATGTTTGAAAAGCACTTCCAATTCGAAAAGTTGATCAAGCACAATGAAGTCTCTGCAAGATTTGTCAATGATGACGAATTGGAAATCACCATTCCTTTCGACGGTGAATTCCAAAAGCAAGAGTTGATCTCCATTCCTGTCGGCAGCGCCTCTTCTTCCACCACTGCCTCTTACAGTGGGGACGAAGTCGAAGCTGACGCCGAAATGCAAGAATAAATTTAACGTAACGCCATTCACATCTTACACATCAAAAAAATTTATAGACTTATTTATTTCACTGCCTAGAAGGTATAATTAAAAAAAAAATGCATTATTTAGTTCCAATTTGTAGTTCGTTGAAATATGGGGAAGGGTCCAGTTTCTTAACAAGGCAGTTTGGGCCTGGCTTTAAATCTCGCTTTGATTTTTTTTTTTGCAGCAATTTGAATCTATCAACAATGGGGACACCTAGTCTTGACGGGTCTTACGAAGTGATAGATGAATCTTCTTCTTTTATTGAGGTTAGCCCAACAGCAAGCATATTGGAAAGTTTAATGGGGTCAATTCCTAGTGGCCTCAGTCAAGTGGGTAGCGCTAGTTTGGATTTTGGAAGATCCCAACTATACGCCATCACCAAGTACTTAAAGAACACAATGTACCAACGAAGTGGGCAAGCTTTGCAAACCTGGACCTGGCTATATCAAATTTACCAAAATGCAACATTGATGATTACGTTATTTTGGTTTTACAGCATCCAGAAGGAAACCCCCAATGTGTTTGTGGAGACGTCGACCTTTGTGTTAACCATGCTAGCGAACATAAACCAGTTCAGAGATTTATTTGGAATCTTCTTCTTGGGGTACTTACCGAGTGCTTATAGAGACTTCCAGAAATTTGTACCTTTGGAAGCATTCCAACCTCGAGATGCTTCGCTCGTGTTAAAGGTGAACCACCATTCTTTGGCGTTTCCGCCAGAGCTACCTCAACCGTACTTGGATCGATATAACACCATGCACGCTCCTAGTAAAGGGGAAATTGAAGAAGCTGTCAACCTAAGAACCGAGTTTGTGGCGCAGGTTTCCGTTCATTACGGCGCTGAACGGTTGAGGTTGTTGAATGAGGTATCCAGGTACGTCCTTTGGTGCTCCCTAGTACCAAACATGAAAAGCGTCAACATATATGAACGGCACGCAATTCTATGGAGAAGCCCCCAGGATATCCGTCTACTTCGTGATTCAATCATATTGGAAATGAACGGATTCAGAAGGAGCTCCTTCCATTTGGAAATGCGGAAAGTGATCCTAATTGACCAGTACTGCCAATCTGCTATTGAAGTGGACGACCGAGATGGCGACGACAACATCGCCGTGGATCAAATCATAAACTCGTACACCGATGTCCAAGAACTCCACGTTTACTTGACAGACTCCAGGGTCACCAATCTGAGCTCAAACTCCCTATCAGCTTACCCAGCATCTACAGATATCTTGATTGTTCCTTACAACCATGCCTCGCCATACATAAACAGACTTGAAGGATTCAAGTCATTGAATCTCAGTCTCAACCGGGATACTATGCTCCAATTTGACAAATCAGGATTTGCATATTGCAGCTTTTTGGCTTCAATCACGCTTTTTGCAATCAAAAAGCGGCAAGAGCAAGGTTATACCGAGGTAGACGGGACGGAGGAGGCAGGCAAGGAAGAGCTAGAATTAGATGACGAGGAAGAAGAGTATATATATGAAGAAGTTGAAGAAGTGGAGGATTGTGACTACGACTGAGGTGGCAAAAATGGAGTATGCATCTGCTATACAACCGAAACGATATTTGCACAGGATTCTGTACTCAAAAATGGCTAACTTGATCACAGAAAAAAATATAGCTCACAGGGACTGCAAAACATCCAAGTAACATGCTTAAGAATGGGTTTTCTATAACAAAGCAAATAGCAAGACCACTCTCGAGACTATCCTACTCCCCAGTTGTGCGTCCATACTCACGAATAGCCAAGATTGAACATGCTAGCTTTGGAAGCTATAGACTGCTTTCAACTAATAATGCTAACGACAAAACCATAAAGCATGAAGGAGACACCAAAGAAACCCCTAACCAAGCGAAAGAGAGCGGAGAAAAAGGAGTGTTGTATTCATTGACTCAAGAATCGCCTGTTCAAGAAACGAAAGCAACTGAAGAAACTGAAGCAAGCGAGAACGAAGGTGAAGGTGATCACGACGCCCTCCCCGATCAAAGCGAGTTCTTGACTACTATTTTCGATAACATGGACCCCTATTTGGACACCTACAGCGTGTACAACGAGTTGAGAAGTGAAGGGTTCACCGCGGAGCAGGCGGATGAGATCCTCAACTTAGTTATAGTGCTGTTGAATAGCAAATTGTCCAAATTGCCTAGCAAGTACATTCAAGAGTTCGAGCTCGAAAACGAAAGGTATCTCTTTGAGAGTGCCAAGCAGGAGCTCAGGGTGGATATCACGAGGTCAAGAGAAGAGCATATTAACGAATTGATAAGTTTAATTAACATACTTCAAAGAGACTTCCACATAATATCAGACGAACTCAACAACGAGTTTCTCCAGATGAAGAATGATTCGCAGGTTGCTCTCAGTGACCAGAAGTCAGAGAACACCTTGTTGTCCAAGCGTATTTACCTCAAGATCCAAGAGACCAACCATAAAATCACGACGGAATTGAATTCCGCCATGCGTTCAGAAATCGAGAGTTTAAGATGGCACTTGTCTAGATGGGGTTTGATTGCTATCATGATTTCTGTCTTCGCAGGGTGCACTGCGTTCTATACCCACAAGGCCAGGAAGAGCAAGAGAGAGTTCTCACAGAGCGAGTTTGTCCCATTGGTTATCTACGAACCAAGTGAACTTGATGAGGACGACTACCACACGGATTTGGACAAAAATATGATCAAGTAAGCAGGTTTTGGTGAAGATCTTACCCAAAAGTATGACATATAAATCAAAAGCGCATCCTTTTTTTCCATACAAAAAAAAAGCATACTCCATGTCCTCCGCCGAAGCATCAGAAACGTGCAAGTCCTACGCATGCCAAATCCAGAACTGCCTCCAGGACAATGGGTATAACGAGGCCAAATGTTCCAAGTACATTGACGAGCTCTACAAGTGCTGTAAGTCGTTTTATGAAAGCAATGGTCCGGACGCAAAGAGTGTTTGCTGTCCCAAGTTTAATTTGCTACAGCTCAAATTAAAACAGAGAGAACTAGGACCCATAGATGCACAACTACTCGAGCAAAAGTTTAGATAAGACGGGCGGGATCGATGGTTTGCCATGGAAAGAGAAATGGTATGAAATGTGTGTTAGGAGCCGCGTAATCACTTCATGATGAAGGACACGACAGACTTGGCCGGTAAAACAATCACTCTAAGGTTATCCGAGCACGAGTGCACCCAGCGCAGTGGATACAGATTATATGTGGAGGAGAATGCCATATAAACCGTGACTCTAATGGATTCCTATGAAACGTGAAGAAGAAAAATCATTTGGGAAATGAGTCTCTTCTTTTATACAGCTGGGCTTGTCCGGGTAAAAAGTTTTTTTATTGGGCTACACGTTAACTAGCATTATCTATGGTCCCTTTGCCGTCGTAGTCCTGGGGTTCGGGCATGTATGTCTTGAGGTCGGACTCGTCCACCAACCACAAGACCTGTCCACTCACGTTTTTCACGGAATTGTTAATCCTGACGTTTTTCTCGAATTCCTTTACAGCGTCTTCGATCTTGGCTGGTTCCAAGCCGGCCTCGATCAATTGCTGTCGTAAGAGTGCAATGTGTAGGGTCATTTTGAAGTTGCGGCGGGCAATCTCCCGTCTTTCTTGCAAGACCTGGAGGTCCCGCTTCTTCTGTGCGTTGGCTAGGAGGACCCGTTGTTCGTTCATCTTGATTTGGTGGACGGCCGTCACCTCCCCCATGGTCCGTTGCAAGTCGATCCGGCTCGTGTAGTTGTCGACCGAGATATACACCAAGGCACACATGGCCAAGAATGACGACAAGTCCCTGAGTGGCCTCGAGCGCAGCTCCCTGGCCTGCTCGGCCTCCTGGGCGTGAGGGGCTTGCTGCTGCTGTCTGTGCTGCTGGGTGTGGTCCGGCTGCAATGGACTCTGTTCGTACGGTCTACCATACGAGTAGCCTTGCGACAGGCCACTGGACTCCCTCCCGGGCTCCTTGTAGGTGCCTGGAAAGTTGTTGGGGTCTGCAAAGTACCTGGGGGGTTGGGTTGAGTACCGGCGTATACTTCGAAGCATCTCGATTGTTTGAGATTTCTGGTAGCGCCAAAAAAGTCTTCTACAAGCTCCCAAGCTGGGCAGCCATTACGATAGTGGAGAGTGTGGAGCTAGTGCCCGAAATCGTCCAACCCGACAACAAGTCAGCGTGCCAGCATGCTAATACGCCAACATGTTGTTTGGTACGTGCTGGTACTAACTTGGTGACATCCACATTGCATCTCGTCTGGGCATCTCCTTGTACCTACTTGTCATAAACTTGGATCCACGTCAGCTCATCTCTGCTGAAAAACACATCCATGCATCCACGTCATGAGTCCCATTCAGTTATAATAAGTTTATTAGATCATGTACATACTATCAAATAGTAAACCTAGTGTCTTCTAGATTCAGCGATAACCTTGTTCATTTCTTCAACCTTCTTCAAGGCTCTCTTGTGGGTACCCAATCTCTTCTTGGCCAACTTCTTAGCTCTCTTTTCACCGGCGTTTCTGATCAATTCGATCAATCTTCTTTCGTATGGAGCAAGACCGGCAACTTCCTTGACAATGTTTCTGACAAACTCAGTTCTCTTGGAAAGAGCACCCTTTCTGTAAGAAATCTTTGGGGCAACTTCCTTAGCGGTAGTCTTGTGACCCTTGTTCAAACCAACAGCAATACCTGATCTAGCCATATTTGATGTTTTCTATGAATACAAAAGAAAGAAAGGTCTTCTCTACGAATGTAAAATTAATTTTGTTCGCGGAGTGGGTTGGCTGCCACCTGAAAATTTTTCCTCAATAGAAAGACAGTGTGCAGGATTTTGTATGGGCGTCCTCGCAGCGCCAGCCAATGTGAGGAGCCAAAGACGGTTTTCGCTTGGGACGAGCTTGGGTCCTGCACAAAGGCGGCCAAGAACGACAAAAAACTACAACGTGATCTGTGACTGTTTTTTGGGATTACTATGTACAGTATTGAGAGACTGGGGCCACTCACAATGTATGGGAGAAGGAGTAGGGCGATGAGTGTAACGACACAACGCCATGTTGACAGTTGGTGTGATTAAGGTTGGTTGATATGATTAGGATGATGCTGCAGGGAAATTTCTGGGAACCTCATCTTGTCAACCGGTCTACTTGTGGAAGAGGTTGTGGTGATGTCTGACTTGAGCACCCCACTCTTCTCCACCACTTCTTTGTCTCTAGTATGCTAATGTGTTGGTACCTCACACGGTAACCTTGGTAAAGTCAAAGCCGTAGGTCTCCAACTTGTCGACAATCTCAGCCACTTGCAAGTATGAATGGTTTCTTCTGAAAACGTGAGGCTCGACTCCGGTGTAGCTGTCTGCGTTGACAAGCTCGTACAACTCCTTCAAGAGCTTCTGCTTGCCCACAATGAACTTCTTGCCGTCGGGATGCACGTAGTAGATGGTGTGCTGCACGGCTGGGTCCTGCAATTGGGCGTGTTCCTGGGCCTTCAAGACGTCGTATCTCAATTGCCAGCCCTTCAAGCCCAAGGTCTTGACTCTGGCAGGCTTATCTTTGGTCAAGTAGTTGTCCAAACCACCTTCCTTGGTAATTGTCTTCAACACCTTGGTGCTCACACGGGTCTGTATCACCTTGCCCAAGGTCTCGGACCAGAGCTTGGACTTTTGGATGTTTGGCAAGTGGACTCTCAAGTTCTTGTTTCCGGCTTCCGAGCACGTCTTTGATCTCTTACGCTGGACACCTCCGTACAAGCCTCTGTTCTGTCTCTTGAAAAACATGGTTTCGTATGGGTAGGCTGGGTATTGCTGCAATGTCGTGGGGATGCGGACCTTCTTGGGGATCTCTTGGCCAACCTCAAAGGTTCTCGTCTCTATAGGCTTGACGTACTTGAGGATCTTGTAGAATTTGTCGTTGGTGTTTCTCGCCATGAGCGTGGCGGACGTGGAGAGGGATCTGACCCCGAGACCAACTATATTGTTGAACATGATGGTTGATGTTGTAGGCACCGCCGATTCCTTTGGGTTGGTGTTTGAAAATTTTATGAGCGTGAAAATGAGGGCCTCCTGGGCCAGTATGCAGGACACCCACTTCCCCAATCGGGGGGACATGCGCACCAGTATCACGTGCGCTCCTCTCTGCTTTTGTGCCAGGCCCGGCTTGCGTCCCGGTCCATACTCGGTATGCTCTTTTCTCACGTGCCGCTGTCTGACTTCCGGTCGGATACAAAAATACGAACACAGCTTGAATAGGCAAATACTTAGTTGCTTGTCACACCGTTAGCCAATTCCCTAAACACCAGCCTTACAGACTCGGCAAAAAAAAAAAAGAAAAGTGGGCAGTGTCAAGAGATAACCCGTTATCTATCGATTGTACAAGGTGAGTCTGTGGTTTGCAATTGGGTGGAAACCTGGGTGGGCCGGCGTTATCTAGACCATTGTGTGCTGGGGCCACGGAATAAGCCACATTATGACGTGGTCGGAACCCAGCGTGTCGACATTCGTCTCTACGCAGCACCGCCAGTCACCAGTTACCCGAATCTAAAATGTTTCACAGGAAATGCTTGAGAACCGGTTCCCATATTTTTTTTTTTGGCACCTTGCGTGGACGTTTCCCTCGGAAGAAGACTGCATGTTTCCAACATTTTTGTTGTTTCTGCCCGAAATAGTTTTGTGTGAGAAACATTGTGAGCCTGTAATAATCCATCTTCTCGCTTCCATCTCATCTTTAAATAACATTCTCTCCTTATCACATTAAGCAGCAACGGTTGTCGTTAATAGTTGAGAATAGGTCTGGCAGCTTTGACAAGGATATAGATAAACCTGGGATCGACGAGATATCTATAGAGAGGTTTACGAGAAACAGAAACTGGGAATTGATTATTAAAAATACGGGATAAACAGATCTCTATATTTTAATCAATTCTTGAACACTCCTTGAAATCTAGTTATGGCTGATTTTGCTAAATCTATCTTTGGATTTGGAGGATTTAAGAAGGAAAAGTCAGGAAGTGGAATTGGACCAAACGGACTCAATCCTTCCTCGTCATCTACTGCTGCTACTTCAGGGACTGCCGGCTATCTGGTGCATGATCCTACAAAGGATTCTTCACCCACCCTCGTTCTGACCAGTGAGCAACAACAAATATCGGACAAGTACGATACCCAATTACAACAACAGTACCACGATCAATCCATGCCGATGGACGATCCCTCCTCAAAGTTCCTTCCAAAGGGACTCACCGCCACTCCCACCATCGCGGTGGCGGATAATTCCTTGGCCTACGGCACAACCTCAAACACAAACAAGAACCTGGAGGCCTTTTTGAACCAGACATTGACCAACGAATACATCCAGCAAGGCTACTACCAGCAGGCGGCCAACCAGGGGTTCGACTACCAGCTGCAGCAACCCTCCCACCTCCACGCACAACAGCAACACCAGCAAGCTCCACCGCCACAGCAACACCACCTCCACCAACAGCAGGCGGCCCAGCACACCCAACAGCTGTTGCAGCCGGCCGCTGAGACATACCAGTACCCCGACAGAGCCGGCCCGCAACACCCTGTCCAACCCTACCCTGCCGGCCAGCAGCCCGTCATCATCACCACCGACGAAACCGGCCAAAACATCAACCCCGTGCGCAACTCCCATCCAAAGGGCAAACTCAAAGTCAAAATCTTGGAAACAAGGGACATTGAAGCTCAGCAACCCTACGTTGTTTGCACCTTTGAGTCCTCTGAATATGTTACGAATGCCCCCTCCAGTGCCTCATATGGTAAATCCCCGGCATCTCCATTTAATAGACACAACAACAAGCATATCAGTCATAATCTGCATTACAATCAGCATGGCTCTAGCCACCACCAACACCACAATGTTCCCATCAACGGGAACTTGTCTCAAAATAGCGTTCCTCGTGCTTTACCAATGAAAAGCAGACCTGGTTTATACCAAAGACAATCGTCGACCCAGCACTTGCAGCTTTTCGAAGGCTCGGGTGCCCCCAACGCAACAACATCGATCCCCTCCATCCACGAGGCCATCTTTGACGTTGTTGGCTCAAAGTCAGAATTGGACATTTCCCTCTACGACGCTGCCAAGGATGATTCTTTCTTGGGCCATGTCCGTATTTTCCCTTCCACCATCAACAATAAAAAGTCCTCCTCCGAATGGTTGCAATTGAAGGCCAGAATTGTTGGCGAGAGAGTCTCTTCTGGCTCCATCAAAATCTCGTGGGAATACACCTCTCTCGACACAAGACACACCTACGGTCCAGATGACTTTGAAGTCTTGAGATTGTTAGGAAAGGGTACTTTTGGCCAAGTTTTCCAAGTCAGAAAGAAGGACACGGAAAGAATCTACGCCATGAAGGTGTTGTCCAAAAAGGTGATTGTCAAAAAGAAGGAAATTGCCCACACCATTGGAGAAAGAAACATCTTGGTCCGTACCTCTGCAGGAGGGTCGCCTTTTATTGTCGGGCTCAAGTTCTCCTTCCAAACCCCAATGGACTTGTACTTGGTCACAGACTACATGTCGGGAGGAGAGTTGTTCTGGCATTTGCAAAAGGAGGGCCGTTTTGCCGAAGACCGTGCAAAGTTCTACATTGCAGAGTTGGTTCTTGCTTTGGAACACTTGCACGATAATGACATTGTGTACCGTGATTTGAAACCAGAAAACATTTTGCTTGACGCCAATGGCCACATTGCCTTGTGTGACTTTGGTCTTTCGAAGGCAAACTTGAACAATGACGGTACTACAAACACTTTCTGTGGGACCACCGAGTACTTGGCTCCCGAAGTCTTGCTCGACGAATCGGGATACACCAAGATGGTGGACTTCTGGTCGCTCGGTGTCTTGATCTTTGAAATGTGCTGTGGATGGTCCCCATTCTACGCTGAAAACACCCAACAAATGTACAAAAACATTGCTTTCGGCAAGGTTCGTTTCCCCAAGGAGGTGTTGAGTTCTGAAGGAAGATCGTTTGTCAAGGGATTGTTGAACAGAAACCCCAAGCACAGATTGGGTGCCACCAACGACGCCCGTGAGTTGAAAGCCCACGCCTTCTTCAACGACATTGACTGGAACTTGTTGAAGTCCAAGAGCATTCCTCCTCCCTTCAAGCCCCACTTGACCTCGGAAACAGACACCTCCAACTTCGATCCTCAATTCACGTCCGAGTCCACCACCGAGTTGAAGAAACAATTTGAATTGGCTTCCACCCCGTTATCGCCAGGCATCCAAGCAAACTTTAAGGGGTTCACCTACGTCGACGACTCGACGATTGAAGACCACTTTGGTAAGTCTCATCGGATTAATACTTTTAGAAACCCCGGCTCCTTCATCCCAGGCAACCCCAACTTGCCTCCCGATGAAGACGTCATTGATGATGACTTAATTGAAGAAGATGAAATGGAAATCGATGTTGACCATCACATGGATGACGAAGAGTTTGTCAACGGTAGATTCGACTTGTGAGCAGTGCTTGCCAACAAGTCCAGCAGTAACCGCATGTCGAAAACTAAACCGCATCTCCTCCATGTGCTCTGGTTACCTGCCGTTCAACCAATTCAGGTTCCCCTTCTTTTAATTCTTCACACTTTATTTGCTTGTGTTGACCTTGTATTACTTTTTTTTATGTGAAAGCTTTATTTATTTTATATTATAGTGATCTTTATGTTTTTACTATCATCTATATCTAGACGTTAATCGATTTTATTGAAGTTGTGTATGGGAGTGGGTTTTAGGAACATTGGACCCTCTAGCTCCAGTGTTTTTCGAGAAAACTTCCAAAAATGAGTAAAAATCAACCTAAAAAGTGAAAAAGGGGGCCAATTAGGTCAATTGGGTCAATTGATAGGTTAACGAAGTGTGGATAGAGCCTTGGGAGAGGTGCTTGGCTGGTGTTGGTTTCCATCCCCAGCCTGGTGATAACGGGTCGTGCGCCGCCCAAAAGACGGAGGCAGGAAGCGAGAAAAGAAAACACGAAAAACACCAAACACCAACAGCAGGATCGAACGGTGATTGTGGACCGACGTATTTGAAGCATGGCACATCCAGGTAGACCAAAGGGACGTCAGAACAAGAAGACGCAGCAGGCCCAGGCAGCAGCGGCGGCCGCTGCTCAGCAGCAAGCGCAGGCGCAGGCCCAGGCGCAGGCGGTGGCCCAGGCCCGTGCCCAGGCACATGCCCAGGCCCAAGCCCATGCTCAGCGCAAGGACGACCTCGGCACCCAGCTACACGACGAGGCGGACTTGATATCGTTCAGAGCAGATGCATTGACCAGGTTCATCACCAACCACGAGTACATGGAGAACATCACAACCAAGTTGATACACACATCCAAGATTGTGCCCCCCAGCTTGCATCCCACCCTCCCGAGGCGAAAACCGGAGGAGTACGCCAACTTGGGCCCGGACGAGGTGTACTTTGGCGACATAAACTTGATGAAGTACAAGAACAATAAATTGAAGCAGGACATTCAAAAGTTGCAGACGCAAGCCGGCTCGTACGACAAGTTCCAATTCGAAAACGACGAAGAGTACACATACCAGAGAGCGGCCATCGACAAGATTGCCGACTTCCAGTACGGCGACAAGCAGTCGTTAGACGAGTTTGAAAAGAGCGTGGACTCCATCATCGACGAATACAGAACCAAGTTCAAGAAAAAGTACACTCCGAGACCCTTCAAAAAGTACCTGATACCCATCGACAAGTTGAGTGCCAGCTTGCGGGTGGCGAAGGCTCCGGAATCGTACGACCCCAAGTCCATCAACTCATACATCAGTATCCCCAGCGCACAGGCTCCCGAGGAGGACAGCGAGGACTTACAACGACAGCAATATCCACAGGACTATCTCAACATACAAGAACAGGACAGAGGCCAGATCGAGGTGGACAACGGTACCAGCGGGGCCTTGAGAAACGGCGGCAGCGATGCGTACATTGACCAGTACCTGTCCAACTACGACAACGAGCAGTACGGCAGCAACGGCGACCTCAAGGCCGACCACTTCAACAACGGCCAGCAGGACGACATACGGTTGACCGACTCTGTCCAGGAGGACATGAACGATCTCTTCAAGACCGACGGGGTTGGTGAGATGGCCGGAAACTCGGACATGGTGGAGGACGACGGTATGGGCGACTTGATCAACTTTGAGGACGACGAGGACGAGGGTGGAATCATGGTGGACGATGGCTTTGAGCGTGACTTTTTGAGTTTAGACCATGGAATGGAGTAATTTGATAGGTTTGTTCAGGAACGTTTGTATTTGAGCAGAAAAAGGAATTGATGGTGGGCAACGATGGGGTGAGCGATGGAGTGGTACTGAAAAGTTGAAGGTGGTACTGAAAAGTTGAAGGTGGTACTGCGTTGAAGGTGGTACTGCGTTGAAGGTGGTACTGCGTTGAAGGTGGTACTGCGTTGAAGGTGGTACTGCGTTGAAGGTGGTACTGCGTTGAAGGTGGTACTGCGTTGAAGGTGGTACTGATTCGTTGAAAGTGGCACTGATTCGTTGAAAGTGGTACTGCGTTGAAAGTGGCACTGAGCAGTTGGTGGCACTGAGCAGTTGGTGGCACTGAGCAGTTGGTGGCACTAATCAGTTGAAAGTGACACTGCACCAATGGAAGCACTAGAATTGTTCCACCTCACACTGGACCTGACACTGGAACCATTGGAACTGAAAATGGAAGCGATGCTACTGACACAGGAAGTGATGCAAGTGACAGTGGGATTGGAAGCAACACCGAAACCGATGCAAGTGACAGTGGAATTGGAAGCGACACCGAAACCGATGCAATGGAATAACACCAAAACCGATGCATATAACACTGGAAACGATGAAACTGAAACTAGACTATTGGATCTGACACTGGATCGATGCAACTGACATTGACCCGTTGAATCCCAATACTGACCCACCCATTTGCAGCCAGTCAACCCGAGTCCCTCGTGCTACCCCTCGAGGTCTGACCCAGTGTGTTCCTATCTTGCTAGAGTCCCCCACTCCCACCCATAGAATGTAATATTACCTTAATCTAATCGTGTAGAATAACATCTGCTACATATCCAAAGGGTCCCACGGTGCCTGGCTGCAGGCACGACAGAGCGCCCAGTGGATCCGGTGATGCCCCCGGGGATAGCTCCCACGGTAACGCCGGCCATAACGCCGGCGAGATGCGCGAGGCCATCTGCTCATGCGCCGTGTGTGCCGTTCGCCTCCCGCTCGCTTCCATCCAGCACTGCCCTGGCCGGTGCTTAGGCGAGGCGGTACGACGTGCCACAGTCCCGCCAACTCCGGCAAGCCCCAGCAACAATTTGGCGTGACAATGGCATTTTTAGCGCCCTGCCCACCCGCCCGGACGCGTCCGCCGCCCAGCTACGCCGCCATCTACACGGAGCCTGGCCAGAGGCCGCTGCCCGCTAGGCACTGGCCCGTCGATATCTCCGCAAAGTCGCACCCTGCCGGGCCCAGAGGAGATAACAACAACACGTCGGTGCCTGGCAACGACATTGGCCACGCTGGCCCGGCACGGCCACTGGCAGCCACAAGTCGCTACCAACAGCCGCTGCACCACCTCACCCTCTACCGGGTATCGTAGACATCGATTTCAAATTCGGCTCGGCACGTAACGGCTAGTGGCTACCAAAAATTCCATACCTGTATTTTTTTTTTTTAATCTATTTTTCACGTTTGATCAACAACTCGGTCCCTGATAAAACGTGGTTGAACCTAGGTATACGGACGTGTACTTAGCATAAAAGACATAACGGACGACTTGAAAGGATAGTGAGACTAGACATCGAGAGGATCATCTGGCAGGCGAGAGATGAATCAAGCGGGCATGGACGAAACTGGGTCCACGACGCTGTATCCCACGCCAACGTATTTTGAAGAGGAACAGCATGATCCCATTGGCGGCGGCAACTTTCCGATACGAGACCGAATATTCAA
Source organism: Kodamaea fukazawae (assembly GCA_030572255.1). NCBI lineage: Eukaryota > Fungi > Ascomycota > Pichiomycetes > Serinales > Debaryomycetaceae > Kodamaea > Kodamaea fukazawae. The sequence goes on along the minus strand of JAJLZQ010000014.1, from coordinate 224,592 downwards.
GCAGCAGCAGGTGCAGCAGGAGACACGGCTGCGGATCCGGCTTCAGAAGCTCCGGTTTACCATCTTTGGCTACATCACGGTGATGGTGTTTCTTGCCGTGTTGCAGTTCATCGGCATAGGCTTCTTCACGCTGGGCTTTTTGCTTTCGAGACAGGTGTTGCCCAACGTGGCCGAGTGTGGCGACGCGTGTTTGGCCCCCAAGTTCGACAAGGCGATACTCTTGGTGATTGACGCCCTCCGCTTTGACTTTGTCATTCCCGTCGACGGGTCGAGCGAGTACTACCACAACAACTTCCCCATTCTCCACGAGTTGGCAAGCAACAACCCCAACGCCGTCTTGTTGAAGTTCCTCGCAGACCCGCCCACAACCACCTTGCAGCGGTTGAAGGGCTTGACCACCGGCTCCTTGCCCACCTTTATAGACGCAGGCTCCAACTTCAACGGCGACGCCATCGACGAGGACAACTGGCTTTTGCAGTTGCACAGAAACAACAGGTCCATCGCCTTTATGGGCGACGACACCTGGACCGCCTTGTTCAACGAGTACATCCACCCGGACCTCAACTTTCCCTACGACTCGTTGAACGTGTGGGACTTGCATACAGTCGACAACGGCGTCCTCAAGCATCTCTTCCCCTTGTTGGACACCCCCCACAAGTGGGACCTTCTTGTCGGCCACTTCCTTGGCGTCGACCACGTCGGCCACAGGTACGGGCCCAGACACTACACCATGAAGGAAAAGCTCAACCAGATGAACAAGGTGATTGAAGACGTGATCAAAAAGATGGACGACAAGACAATGTTGATCGTCATTGGCGACCACGGCATGGACTCCACCGGAAACCACGGCGGTGACGCCCCAGACGAGTTGGAAAGCACCTTGTTCATGTACTCCAAGACAAAGAAACACGTATTCAACAAAAAAGACAAGCTGGCATACAACATTGCTAACGTGGGCAAGGACTATAGAAGCGTCAACCAAATCGACTTGGTGCCGACAATCTCCCTTTTGTTGGGCCTACCAGTTCCTTACAACAACTTGGGAGCCCCCATCGACGAGGCCTTTGCCACCACCCAGGACTTGCACGACGCAAAGTTCCTCACCGCAAACCAATTGCGGTCCTTTAGAAACCATATTCCAAACCTTTCAGCCAAAATTGACGATAAATACCAGGAGTTGGTGGAAAACTACTCCAAATTCAAGACTGCTGATGTGTTTGACTCTTTCCAAGCTGAGTCCTTGGAAGAGTTCAAGTACTTGTGGGCCAGATTCGACTTGACCATGATTGCCATTGGGATCTCAATCATATTTTTGGCATTGACCTTCATCTTGACCTACGCAAGATCCATCCCTTCCATCAGAGTGCTGACCATGTCGTTTGAGTTCATCAACTCCGTCACCCCAATGGTTTTGTTGGGGATTGTTGTCAGTTTCTCCATCTACATTGTGTTGAAGCCCACAGACTTCAGTTTGAAGCAGTCGCTCTTCAGTGGAGCCGCCTTTGGCATCATTGTCGGCTTCTGGGCCCCAATCATGGACAGATTCAGTGTCAACTGGTTGGTGCACCAGATCCACGACTTTTTCGTCTACAACTTCAACAGCTGGTCCTTCTTGGCCCTTGTGTTTGTCACCTTCCACACCTTGATTTTTGCTTCCAACTCGTACGTTGTTTGGGAGGATAGAATGGTTCTGTACTTTATTTTGACATTTGGCTTCTGCTGTATCTTCAGCTGTCTCATCAATACCAAAATCTCGAGGGCCCAGAAGATCATGGGGGTTCTGCATGCCATCACCTTCACCTTGTTGGCACGTCTCACGTCAACCATCCAATTGTGCAGAGAAGAACAAAGACCGTACTGCACCACCAACTTCACTACCACTGGTTGGTCGATTGGTGCCTTGCATTTTGCCACCTTTGCGTTGCCCGGCTTCATCAAGGCCTTCTACAAGTTGTCCGACTCGTACCACGCTGCGGCTCCTCTCTGGATTGGCACTGGGTTGAAGTTCCTCCTCTTTTTGAATGCCGTGTACTGGACTCTCGAGTACGTCCAAACCAACGAACAGTTTGCCAAAATACCCTTCTCTGGTGCATTGGTCAAGTCTTTCAAGATTGCCATAGCCAGAATCGTGTTGATTTTCTCCCTTGGGATCGCCAACTACTGTTGGTCTAGAGGTCCATTGTGTCTCAAATTGACAACCACAGAACACGTTCCAGAAGCCGGCGACTTGCCAGAGTCTTCGCCAAAGCCCGCAACCATCTTGGGCTGTGACAATGCCTACGGTTCGCTGTACTTCTTGCTCGTGCTCAACTTCACCGTTGCCATCTTGTTGGTGAACAAGCCGTTGGGTGCAATCTCCTTATGCATGTTGATAGTCAAGATATTATCACTCTTAGAATTGTTTGACCTTTTGGAGATCAGAAAGAACTTGATAGCCCCCGTCATGTTTGGGTTGTTGGCCTTCCAGCACTTTTTCAGCACAGGCCATCAAGCCACCATTCCCTCCATCATGTGGGAGACCGGGTTTATGACCACAGAGACCATTGTGTTCCCCTTCACCCATCTTAACATTGCACTCAACACCTTTGGCTCCTTCTTGATTGTGTGCTTGTCATTGCCGTTGATCACCATGTGGAAAATCTCCCCGTCCAGCAAGCCCATCACCGTGTTGGCACAAGTGGTGACCGATATGACCACCTTTTTGAGTTATATCTTGTTCACATGTTTGTCCAGCTTGATCTTTGCTGCTCACTTTAGAAGGCATTTAATGGTTTGGAAGATCTTTGCTCCCAGATTCATGTTCAGTGGGATGTTGCTCATAGTCATCAACTTGTTTTTCATCATCTTCACTTTATGGTTTGGTACAAGCAAGATTGTCTCCCAGATTAATAGAATATTTAAGTAAACAATAGCATTTGGAGGTGTCTGGAGTGGTTGACAAATCAATAAAAGAATTGAATATGGATTGTAGGGTTTAGTTTAAGAATTGAATTGTAGTGTAACATTGTATATGAATTGTACCATACATAGTAGCTGCTGCCAACTTCAACGGTAATTAGAAAAGACTTGTATACTAAACGATATCGTTCAACTTTCAGGTAGAGCAACTCGTCAATACAATAAAACTCTTGGTTGCTAGTTTCGTTGTCAGATCGTCTCCATATCGTTGTCAGGGCCCCTCTTGATCTAGTGCAGCCCACCAAAAAAATCAAGGCAACATGTATGGACCGACACGATATCTCCTAGTCGTACTAGGATTCGTCACGTCGACAATACTAGCATTGTCCATACAAGACGATGGGTACCAGAACTCCTCCTTTTCACCGTCCCACCTTCGTCATCTAAAGAGTGAAACCAAGAAGCTATTCCAACACGCTTGGGGCTCGTACATGGAGTATGGGTTTCCCTTTGATGAGGTCCGCCCAATCACCTGTGAACCCTATGGTCCCGACTTTGGAAACACAGACAACACCGTCAGAAACGACGCCATGGGAAATGTTTCCCAAACAGCCCTCGATAACCTCGACACCTTGATCATCATGGAGGAGTGGGACCAGCTCCAGGTTGTGCTAGACTACCTAAAGAGAGAGAACGAGACCTTATTTGAACAGGACACCATAGTCCAGGTGTTTGAGCTGAGCATTCGGTCCTTGGGAGGGTTGATTTCGGCACATTTGCTCTTGACGGACGTGACCAACACCAACCATGTTCCGGCAAAGTACGCCAAGTTCAAGCAGTTCTGCGAGTCGTACGACGGGTTTCTCCTCAACATTGCCTACGACTTGGGGCTCCGGTTGATCCCATCCTACAAGACATCGTCAAACATCCCGTTGCCCCGGGTCAACTTGAAGAAGGGCGTCAACGCCGTACCCACATACCTCCAGGAGGACGCCTGCACGGCCGGTGTCACCACTCCAGTGTTGGAACTTTCTTTGTTGTCCAGGTTGACGGGCGATCCCCAGTTTGAGCACTACACACAGTTGACCTTCTGGAAGGTGTGGTCGTCCAAGTCGCTGCTCAACTTGTTGCCCATGACCATCGACCCCATTGCCAACAGATGGAAAGACCTGGTGACGGGGATCGGGGCGTCTGTGGACTCCTTCTACGAGTATGCTGCCAAGGCCTCGATCGTACTCAACGACAACCACATGTGGTCGGTCTTCAAGACTTCCTACAAGTCGCTTCTCCAGCACCTGGCCCAAGGTGGGGCCCTGCACGACGGGTACTTGTACTTCCCCAACGTTGGAGCACATGACGGGGTCATTTTCAGCGAGTGGATCGACCTGTTGAGTGCCTTCTGGCCAGGTCTTCAGGTTTTGACGGGCCAGTTGACCGACGCTGTCAAGACCCACTGGTTGTTCTTGAAGATCTGGAACACTTTCGACCTGATCCCGGAGAGATGGGTGTACAAGACCAACGGGAAGGCTAAAAAGACGGTCAAAGACGCAATTGCTCTTGAGTGGTACCCTTTACGGCCCGAATTCATCGAGTCCACATACTATTTATTCAGGGCAACCAGAGACCCCATGTACCTCCAGATTGGAGCTAGGGTACTTGACTTGTTGAAGACCAAATTCATGGCAAAGTGTGGTTTCCATGGCATCCAGGACGTCAGAACAGGCAAGATGCAAAATAGAATGGAGACCTTTGTCATGGGAGAGACCTTGAAGTACCTTTATTTATTGTTTGATGCCGAGGACGACTCTTTCTTGCACTCGGACTTGATGGTGAAGAAGAACTGGGTGTTTTCTACAGAAGCCCACCCTTTGTGGATGTCCAAGAAGCTCAACCCGTTGCATAAGAAGAGTTTTAAAGAAGACGAGGTGCTTCATTTCCACCAGCCTTTTTTCAAAAAGTTGTGGGAGGCCATTAAGAAGGACGAGTCTGACATGAAATTCCCCATTTCAAAGGACCACAGCTTTCTTAGGAACACTTCCTTGCCGCTTGCACCAGACTATGATCTCCCAGCCACTGGATTTGAGCTGGTGAGGAAGGTGGACCCATTCGAAGGAAGGTTTGACGTCTGTGAGTTGAGTCCGTTTGCTTCCAGCAGTTCCCGGGACTTTTCGGCCTCTGGGTATTACAAGTGGGAGCATGCATTTGCAGCCGACCTTGACTTTAAAACCACCTTGATAAAACCCAAATACTTGAGTTCTTCTTCTTTGGACGGAAGCTCGGTAGAGTTGACCAAGTCGTTTTCAGACAAGTACACTTTATTCTTGCCACAACTGGGCAAGCTCCACCTCCAATGCCCAAGGGAATCCACTACGTACAAGTACGAGATCTTCGTTGGAAAGATTGAAAACATCAACCAAGTCGAGGTGTCGAGGCTCGTCAACAAGGTCGAAGGTGTGAATGGCGAGTACGTCTTTGAGAATGACTTGTGGATACCCGAGTTCAGAGCAATGAGGTTGACATTTGAAGAGTTGAAGCCCTTAAAGGTGGATGTCTACAACGAGCTCATCACCGAGGCGTACATCAAGTCCGTGCGGGACGAGGAACATACTCGCCAGAGCCCGGCCCACTTAGACAGCGTGCTCAACACGGTCCTTCGTGTGTCAAAGGTGAACGGGGTGTTTGTTGAGCGTGGCTCCATCATCTGGACCTTGCCTTTCAGCAAGATGGAGTCCAAGAAGCCTGGAAGCCCGCCAATCTTGGATACACAGGCCGACGGAAGAGTCATCTTTGGAGGCAAAGTTATAGAGAACCTCATTGTGTGGCAGGGTCCGTCATGAGGGGAATAGAAGCATACAACTAAATAGACAAGAGAGCCGCCATCAAGAGTGATTTGGCTCTAATCTAGTGTTGTGTAGAAAAGTAGATTACCTCCACGAAACAACGTACTTCAACAATGGGCTTGAAAAAGGCGATACTTGAACGATGAGGCCCTTAATACTCTAAAACCAGTTACTTCAAAGTCCTCCACAGCTTTAATATCTAGAAAATTTGACTGCAACAGCATCGACCCTCGTGTGGCATTTGCAGCCAAAATTATGCAACCCCAACGCAACCACATTACTGAGTGGTGCAACCAAAAACTTGATATGGTCTCTCACAATAGCGACTCTTTTGGAGCAGAATAGACCTTCTCGAACAGCTTCAACTGCAATTTGTAAGTCCCCATTGCAGCAACCCTCGTGACATTGCAGTCAACGGCATTTTTCAGTTTGACAGGGTAGTACGACCCAAAACTTGCAAATGCAAAGTATCTAACAGCTTCAACCCTGTTGCAACAGCTCCAAATCTAGTGCAAAAACCGCAACACTACTGCAACTATCCAATCCATTGCAACCGCAACATCCCAAATGACATTTGCAGCCAACGCTACACTCTCCAACGCTACACTTTCCAACGCTACTCTCCCCAACACTACACATCTCCAATACCAAATATATAATTGTTTCGGGCCAAACCCCCCTTTAAACAACCCGCTAACGCCTACACCCCAAGCACATGGTCATACCTGGGTTCGTTGCTCTGTTCTTTCCCTTGGTGACTCATGTTTGTCTTATCTAAGCTGAGAGAGCTGCAACGCCTGTGAAAATGATTACCCAACCCGGACACAGCAGCAGCACCAGAAACAAGCGAAGAAGTTGCCAGACTATCGTATCTCTACCCAAAGACTCAACTGAAAACAGCACTGGAACCTCAGAGTAGCCTTGGTGGGCCACCAGGTCTTGCTCCGGAACCGCGCAACTGGCTGTCTGTGCACATAACATTAGCCAACGGCTACTTGGCCATTGTAGGCCAGTAAAATCGTCAATAAACACTCCAAAAATAGCCTTTGAATAGCACATTAAGCTTGTATTCTCTATAAACACGTCATAGCACCCCCCATAAGAACTCCCAGCAATGGCGGTGGCCAATTCCAGGCTCTCTTCAGGACGACGCTCTGAACGATGAGTAACCAGATTTGTTTTCCGCTTCCGCTCGTTTTAAAAAATCAACCACTATGATTCATAGATTCTTAGCTACGAGAAGCTTGAGAGCATCGAGCCGCTTGTTTCAGCAGTACCGCTTCCAATCACAGCTTGCTCCGTTGGACGCCAGCAAGCTTGTGATCAGCAAGACACAAACGCCCAAGCAGAAGCTGCCAAAGGAGAGCTTGGTGTTTGGTAAAGAGTTCACCGACCACATGATTGAAATCGAGTGGACGGCAGAGAAGGGGTGGGGCGTTCCACAGATCAACCCATACCACAACTTGTCGCTTGACCCATCCACCTGTGTGTTCCACTACTCGTTTGAGTTGTTCGAGGGGATGAAGGCCTACAAAGACGCCAACAACCAGATCCGTACCTTCAGAGGTGACAAGAACATGGAGAGAATGAACTCGTCTGCAGAGAGAATCGCCTTGCCTACCTTTGACGGTGAAGAGTTGATGAAGATTATCGACAAGTTTTTGGTTGTCGACAAGGACTTTGTCCCAGAAGGCGCTGGCTACTCCTTGTACTTGAGACCCACCATGATCGGGACCACCGAAGGTTTGGGTGTCGGCACACCAGACAAGGCCTTGTTGTATGTTATTGCTTCGCCAGTTGGCCCTTACTACGCCACCGGGTTCAAGCCTGTTTCCTTGGAGGCCACCGATTACGCCGTCAGAGCTTGGCCCGGCGGTGTGGGCAACAAGAAGTTGGGAGCCAACTACGCTCCATGTATCAAGCCTCAATTAGAGGCTGCTTCCCGTGGTTACCAACAAAACTTGTGGCTCTTTGGTGAGGAGGGCTACATCACCGAAGTGGGCACCATGAACGCCTTCTTCGTCTTCAAGCAGGGCGACAAGAAGGAGTTGGCCACCGCCCCATTGGACGGAACCATCTTGGAGGGTGTCACCAGAGACTCCATCTTGGAGTTGGCCAGAGCAAGATTGCCTGCCGACGAGTGGATTGTCCTGGAACGTAAGTTCACCTTGGCCGAGGTCAAGGAAAAGGCCGACAAGGGCGAATTGATCGAAGCCTTTGGTTCCGGTACCGCTGCCGTCGTCTCCCCTATCAAGAGCATTGGTTGGAAGGGTAAGGACATTGACGTTCCTGTTGTTCTCGGCAACTCCGGGGAGTTGACCAAGGACGTTGCCGAGTGGATCAGAGCCATTCAGTACGGTGAGCTGGAGTACAAGGGCTGGTCAAGAGTTGCTCAATAGTTATAGATGTTGGACTTTTTTGTTATATGTTACATGCTATGTATGTGAGAGAGGTGTAAGTCGTAGGTGGTGGGTGATGTAGCAGCGATGGAAGTGTTGGCAAATTGCTAAGCGGTGGTTCGGCTAGGCAGTGGCAGCCCGTGTTCCCTAACTTGTGGTTTTTAATTTGTGGTCCCTAATTTGTGGTCCCTAACTTGTGGTCCTATTGTGATCCCATATGTCAGTACTCAATTCCACCTATATTGACCCAATCGTGTTTTTGCTGGCTAAACCTGAAGACTTCCAACTGCTCTATTTACCCTTTTACCGCCATTTTCACCTTATCATCTTTCAAGTTTTAGGTCTTTTTGACCCCCACTAACTTCCTATCCTCTCAATGTCAGGTAATTTCTGGATCTCTCCCAAGATATAGTCCCTCTCGTCGATGACATTAGGGTCGTTGAAGTGTTGCATATCAAAGGTGTCAAAAAAATCAATGAAATTCTTCTTGTTCTTGATCAAGATATCCAACACCTTCTGGGACTTCTTTGGCTTTGCAACAAAAAACTTGAAGATGTGGAAACCCTCGATTTGCAAGTTTTTCAGCTTGTCGCTGAGCAAGATCATCACCAACTTCAAGTTGACTGTGTCGTCAAAGTACTTGTTTAAAAAGGTCTGGTTCTGGCGCTGGAGAACCAAGTCGGAGAGCAAGCGCACGCTCTGGCGCTTGGTGACGTAGTTGTCAGATTGGATCAACTTGTTGATGTGAGATGTGCAGTAGTCGTAGTTTTGGGCGAGGAACTCGGAGGCCAACTTCTTGTGGTTGGTCAACAAGTCGTGGAGGGTGGTGAAGGCATCTGTGGCGATCTCGAAGATGGGGATCTGAACATACTTGAAAAAGTTCCAGAAAAGCAGGTGGTTCAAGACAAACTTGTTGATCACCTCGAACTTGATGCAGTCCCGTAGTATCTGGCCGCAAATCAAGCCCGTTTCCGAGGACTCGGGACCCTTGATGAGGTGCACCAAGATCTCCGGCTTGCTGTGCACCAAGTAGTCGACGGTGGGAGACTTGCTCCCCACCTGTCGTCGCAAAAGCGTCAGGAAGATTATAAGCACGTCTTTCCTCGAGTCAAAGTCCAACTTTTTGAGGTGGTAAATCAAGTTGTAGAGGCAGTCCGTCTGGTACATCTCCTGTGCCAAGAGGGCAATCTGGTCGGGCTGCGGGTCTGCCTCCTCGTCCCCGTGCAACACCACCTTGGCCTGCTTCAAAAAGCGGCTACATTCGTCCTGGTACTTTTTATCGGTGCTGTAGTCGAGTTTCACAACTTGTTCGTTCAACGCCTTGACTAGCTCCAGAGGCGTTTTGGGGTTCCGCTTGAATAGAAAAGTCATGGTGGGTTCGGCCGTTAACGTTACCTGGCTGGCTCTTTTCTAACACTATCGTCTCGGGTCGTTTTGATCAAAACAAAAGCGTTGGCGGTTAATTTAGATGTACAAGAAAAGATAATACAAATAGCACCTGGTAGAAAAAACCAGCAACTGAAGATCAAGTGCCACAATGTCTCCGAAAAGGGGACCTCCTGCCGGAGACCATAATGTGCAACCGGCAACGAGTCTGTGGGGGCGGCACCGTTCGTCTACACGCCTCGGGAGCGGTGCTGCTGCCGTGGCCACCTCCTCAGGCGCCTCGTTCTTGGGTGGTGTAGCCGTTTATGTAGAGAGTACGTCGTCATTTGACGAGGCGGTGACTGGTGCTGGGACTTCGTCTTTCCGGTGCCCGTCACACCCACAAAGACCGCACATTGTTGGCCGTCGTGGCATAGCTCGGGTGACAGTGGGTGTGTCGTATCTCTGGCATTGTCTTTTGATACATGTTTCGGTCTTCTGTCAGTCTCTTTGTTCTTCCAGATACGGTAAGACCGTTGATAATGGGGTTTGGTGCGAGATCAAAAAAACAAGTCTAGAGAGGAGGATCTAGCATCTCGGGGCCAGATCGAGACAATTACCAGACGATTTCATAGAGGGGCATAGCGTCCAAAGAGGCATTTTACGTCAGTTTGTGCAAGAAACCTCAGCTGGCCATTTCAGGGGGTATCCACCAAGTAACTGGCCGCAACGACTATTTGATTCATTTGGCGGAGCACTCAAGCAAGGCAGGAGCAGGGCAGAATTTAGGCGGATAATCCACAAATAGCATAGCCAATTGAGCGGAAGCATCACCAGATACCATCTTCACACATTGCAACCATGACGTATCTCGGAGTGTGGCAGCCGCTACTCATCAACCGCAGCAACAGACCGATCCTTGAGGACGGCGAACACAACCTCCACATCAGCGACAACATCGGCTTGTACCAGGGCAAATCCAAGATCCTCAACCGACAGCATGGGCGGATCTACCTCACCAACAAGCGTATCATATATTTCGACAACGCCAACAACTCCAACAGCCTTGCGCTCGACTTGAACAAGGTGAGGGCGTGTGAGGCCGTGGACGGCTTTCTACGGTCCTCGCCCAAAGTTAAGATCTTCATCGAGCAGGACGACACGGACGGCGAGGCCGCCAAGGTGCCCACAGCGGCCACCTTGGTGACGTGGGTGTGTCGGATCTGCTCCTTCAGCAACCAAATCAAGCTGGACTTTGACCTCAACTCGGGCGACTTGCCAAAGTGTGTTTCGTGTGGGATCCCCACGTCCCGGGACTCGGTCCGTTTGGCCATAGAGAACGCATCTAGCAGCGAAGCTGCTACTTTCACAACAGAAGAAAGGCGAGACGACCAGTGCCCGGTATGCACCTTCATCAACCACCCGTCCATGAAGTATTGTGAGATGTGTGGATCAGAAATCAAGTCTTTGGTCCCACAGGTGCTCCAGGACCGACTTGGAATAAAGGAACTGTCTCCACAGCCGTCTCTAGACTCAAACGAGTTGGGAATCAAGTTGGAGGGCGAGGAGGCCTACACCAACAACGCCCCGTACATCAAGTTGAGTTTCCGTAAAGGAGGTGACACCAAGTTCAAGGAGTTATTGACGACCGCATTGCATGATTTGAAGTGGCAGAAGTTGGAAAGAACGGGGGCTGTCAACAAGAACGCTGTGGTGGTTAACATCCACGACAACTACAATGAGGCCAAGCACGACACTCGTGGTGGCGGGATCTTTGCCTTGGAGAAACTCGGCGAGAGCCAGCGCAAACAGAACGAAATCGTGCTATCCTCATCCTTGGAAGACTTGGAGCAGCTTATGTTCAAGTTTCAGGACTTGATCAAGTTGTCTGGGTCCTTCAGCAAGTTGGTCAAAAACAAGTCGCCACACTCGGCCCATGTCATACCACCGTTGAACATCAAAAAGAGCTCTAGCTTGTATCACCAGGAGTTGGCCCGCCACATCAGCGAGTTCCTTGTGAGCAACGAACTCACCAAGTCCTCGTCTATCGTGACCTGTCAGGACGGGTTTGCTTACTACAACCGATACCTCATCTTGACGCAAGGGTTTGGGTCGGAACTCGTCAGCCCACAAGACTTCAAAAAGGCTGTGGACTTGTTTGCATCGTTGCTGTTGCCAGTGGAGTTGAAGTTCTACGAAAAGTCCCAATTGAGTGTGTTGACGCTAGTCAACAGCACCAACAGCTACGAGCAGTTCATCTTGACCTTTTTGGAGGACCAGCACAAGCAGTTTGACTACCAAAAGATCAAGAACGAAGTGATGGGGATCGAAAACCAGATCATCAACGAAGAGTTTGACTACTTCCGTGGAAACACCATTTCCGAGATCTCCAGAATGTTGAACTGGTCCGTCAGCATTTGCGCTGAGGAGATCGACAAATGCATAGACAATGGAACCATCGTGATCGACCACAACATCTCGGGTACCTTCTACTACATCAACCAGTTTGGAGTGGAAGAGGACCCCACAGAGCAAGAGGCTGCCACACAGAGGCTACGTGCCAAGATCAAGCAAGACTTGGTCGATGAGCAGAAGTACATCACCCAATCCCTCAAAACCCAATACGATCTACAGATGACAAACAACTTGATCAACCTTACTCCAAACTTCTCCTTTGGCAACATTGAAGAGTCCTCTATTCAAACTTCTGCCTCCTCCAGAGATCAGTCCCCCGGCGTCTCCGGGACTTTGGACGAGTTGAATGGGTTATCTTTTAGCTAACATAAGCCAACAATTACATGGCTGAAGTCAACAGGAGAACCCTAATCCTGTGATCCCCCAACACAACAACCTAATGCTGGCACTTTATGATAGATGGGTCTATTGTAGCAGCTGGAAACGGCTCACAGATAAGACTTCTCCACGGAAATGTATACAATGCAATGACGTAGCTTGTACATACTAATAATACAACAAAACCAGCCGTAGACTTTCAAAACCACAAGAAACCACCACCTGAGGGCCCACACACACTGCTCCACAGTAGTACCCCTCCCTAGTGTCCCTTTAGCTTCCGTTTTAGCAAGCCAGAGTGCTGGAGAGCCCTTTCCGCATTGGGACCAATTTACGAGATATTCGACCAAACAAAATCTGCCCTCAACTTTTTAAGTATTATAGACCTCACCAACCAAGTCAAGATATCATCGAGCTTATCCTTCGAAACACGTTAACTATAGGCGTTATCTACAGTGCTCCAATATATTAAAAAGAATAGACCACTACAATTGGATAGTGACGAAAACACATAGCATTCCAGAGGCCTACATCTCAGCATCTTCTTAGCATTAGCATCCGTTGTACCAGCATGCACAACCCCAACAATCGAGGCAGCCAGCAGAAAGAAGGTGTCGTGGAGCTCCACAACATGAACGGCATGAACATGAACATGTCGATCATGAGGCTGCGGGGCAACAGCTCTGTTGGGCTGGGCCCGTCGATACAGCAGCCGTCCAACAGTGGCAGCAGCGGCAACAACAATCAATTGAATGGATCCGTTGGGAGCGGGTCCTTCGGACTACAGCAGCAATCATATCCCAACCAGGCGTCCCAGCAGCTCTCGCAACAACAGAATATATCGAGCCAGATCCCAATGGTGCCCCAGCCGTCCTTGATGGCGCTGAACTCCATTTTGACCTTGGGTCCCTACAAGCAGCGAAAAGACATGACTAGAGCATCCGTCCTCTCCACCTACCAGATCATTGGCTACATAGCGGCGGGCACCTACGGGAAGGTGTACAAGGCCAAACTAAAGAAGGAAGTGCCGACCGACAAGACGAAAGAAACGGGCAACTTCTACGCCATCAAGAAGTTTAAGAGCGACAACCACCTGAGCAGCAAGTCCCACCACAACCACGACATCAACGGCAACGAGGTGGTGCACTACACGGGCATATCGCAGTCGGCCATTCGAGAAATGTCCTTGTGCCGAGAGTTGAACAACAAGAACATCACCAAGTTGGTGGACATCATTCTAGAAAACAAGTCGATTTACATGGTGTTTGAGTTCTGTGAACACGACCTCTTGCAAATCATCCATTTCCACCTGCATCCTGAGGTCAAGCCCATCCCCCAGCAAGTTGTCAAGTCGTTGATCTGGCAGGTCTTGAACGGGGTATCGTTCTTGCACCAGAACTGGATCTTCCACCGTGACTTGAAGCCCGCCAACATCATGGTGACCAGCCAAGGTGTGGTGAAGATCGGGGATTTGGGGTTGGCGAGAAAGTTCAACAACCCATTGCAGAGTTTGTACACCGGAGACAAAGTGGTGGTGACCATTTGGTATAGAGCACCAGAGTTATTGCTAGGAGCAAGAAACTACAACACCGCCATAGACTTGTGGGCGGTGGGCTGTATATTGGCCGAGCTTCTTTCTCTCCGCCCCATCTTCAAAGGAGAGGAGGCAAAGATCGACGTCAACAACAAGAAATCGGTTCCTTTCCAAAAGAACCAGTTCCAGAAGATTGTGGAAATATTGGGTTCTCCCAACCTCAAGATATGGCCCTCTTTGAACAAGTATCCCGAGTTCATTTCATTCCAGCAGCAAATCACAGGCAACTACGCTCCCAACTTACTGAATTGGTACAAGGTGGTTGGGGGAACCAACAAACAGTGCTTGGCTCTTTTGAAGGGGTTGCTAGAGTACGACCCGTCGCTTAGATTGACGGCAAACAGTGCTTTGGTTCACCCGTACTTCTTGGAGTTGCCCAACGTGCAAGAGAATGCATTTGACGAGATCAACTTTAAGTATCCAAAGAGAAGGATTTTCAGTGACGACAACGACATCAATGCCAGCCATTCGAACCAGCACAACTACAAGAGGCATCATGTGTATGATGAAGCAGACAGAAAGAGGCAGAAGTGAGAGAGTGTGGGTGTGGTGGAGGTGAGCTTGGGCTTTGGGCTATTTGTGTGTCTCTTTCACTCAATCCCTTCTCCAACGTTGTTCATGACGCCTTTTGAATCGCCCTTCACAGCTACTGCACCTTCAGGAAGGTTGCGGAGCGGACCCGATGACATCTAACAAGCATATGGCTTTGTTTATAGCATAATTAACATTCACGAGCCAAATGGTATTGTAGGCTGCTCAGGAGGTGTGGGTAAGTTTAGTGGTGGAGGATGATGGAACGGTGTGGAGGTATATAAGGTATGGATTTATGTCAGTAGGGTGTGGATGTGTCAAAAGGGTATGGATGTGTGTGAGCACAGACGTAGAAGTAAGGTAAAGAGGGTTTCAGAGCTATGAGGATTTCAGAGCTATGAGGATATCAGTACAGCTATGAGGATATTAGCACAAACATTGAGAATATCAACGAATTGTGGAGGATATCAGCAAAGTATAGAGGATATTAGCACACTATGAAGGATATTTGCATAGCTATGACGGATATTAGCACAGCTATGGAGGATACTAATAAAGTATGAAGGATATCAACAATGGAGGATATCACCACATATTTGAAAGTATATCTGTAAGATATGGAACACTATTAGTAAGGTAATTCAGAAGGTAATTCAGAAGGTGGTCAGGAAGGTAAATCGGAAGGTGGTCAGGAAGGTAATTCAGAAGGTGGTCAGGAAGGTAATTCTTGAAGGTAATTCAGTAAGGTATAGATGCATGTCAGCACAACTATGAAGGATATCACCACAGTGATGTGAAATCAGCACGCTAGATATTAGCCAGCTTTGAAGAATATCAGCCTGCTACAAAGAATATGAGCACAGCTAGCACAACCATAGAACCTTACCAGCTTTGCCATCTTTGTAGTGGCACATCGCAAGTTGCCTGCTGTCATAGCCTCCCACTAGCAGCGTCCCATTAGACTGGTAGCTTCCCACTAGGCTGATAGCCTCCCGCTAGCAGCCTCCCACTAGCAACCTCCCACTAGCAACCTCCGACTAGCAACCCCCCACTAGCAGCCTCCCAGTACAACCTCCCACTAAACTGCTCTAACACTAATCCTTATACACTCATCACTAAAACACTCACCACACAATTCACACTTAGTCATTGCTTGACTTCCCTCGCCAAATCCTCGTCATTTGGTCTGATCAATCCCAACTCATCCTCGCAGCCAAAAAACTAGTAACCGCCAGCCAAATGTCCAAGCTGTCACGCTACCAGGACCGCCAACGAATCTACAGTGGACCGTACTCGGACGTGTATAAGAGCACGGACACTAGCACCAACACGGTGGTGTGTCTCAAGGTTGTGGACATGGACATTGTGATGAAGCCCCACAACATCCGGCGGGAGATCCAGCTTCTTCGGCGGTTGGACCACGACGGGGTGGTGCCGGCGCTCGACGACTTTGAATGGGTGGACGACATCTTGTTGGTGATGCCGTACTACCCACACACGTTGAACACGGTGTTGCCGGCCCACTACAGCCGGCGGCGGGTCCGCCACGACCTCGCCAACCCCATGAACCCGCCCCGGACGGTGCTCCACAGCACCGTGACGGACGCCGACGTGGTGCCAATGCTCTGCAAACTCGCCCAAGCGTTACTGTACATCCACTCCCAGGGCATCATCCACCGGGATATCAAGCCCAGCAACATCTTTTTCAGGAACAACAGCATAGCGGAGCCTGTGGTGGGCGACTTTGGCATCAGCTACGACACCGGGGACGCCGCCCAGACGGCGGCAGAGCCCATGGCCGCCAAGTACACGGACGTGTGCAGTGGTGTGTACAAGCCGATCGAGCTCTGCATGGGCAAGACGCTGTATTCGTACGAGCTCGACATGTGGTCGCTTGGGGTCACGATGACATACGTGTTCTCGAGGCATTTCCGGACGATATTCGAGGACGAGGCCGGCGACGAAGGCGTGGTGAACGACCTCTTCCTCATCAACAGCGTTTTCACCGTGCTAGGCACTCCCCATATAAAGTCACAGGAAGAGATAGGGTCTACGGAACTTGTGTACTGGCCCGAGATGAAGAGCGACGCCTACTACTTCCGCAGCTTTGATTTCACGCCGAAAACGCCGAAGCCCTTGGCGGAGGTGTACCCGACGTGCTCCAGCACACGCCTCCAAAGCCTAATGCGGGCCATGTTGGTGTACGAGAGCTCCCGGCGGCTCACGTCAAGCGAGCTCTTGAAGGCCATGGAGTCGGGCACGGGTCTCTAGCACATGGCAAAGCAGGAGCCCAATCGGGCAATGAGATCATTGTTGCGAGATGCGGGTTTAAGTTCCCCACCACCGGATATAGTGCCTAGAGCAACAACCCCTCATTTTTATCACTCAAGCAACCCATGTAGGTGGAGCGCACTCCTTTTTCCCAGGCCTGTAGTGGGCGTTACCCCACCTTAATAAAGGTGACATTTGGGGAAAAAAAGAGCAAAAATGTTACCAAGGTGCGACACAATATGTCTCGGAATAAGGCCTCGTTAAGCATGATAAAGTCGCGGAGTACATGCATTCGGACTTGTTAAAATACATTGGCGCCTATTAGCCTGAGACGTTGACTTTTTTAGGGTCAATGGAAGTAGCGAAGCTCATTTCGGTACATAAAGTTCCAAACAAGAGAGGAGTTTTTTTTTTTATATATTACAATTTTACCACACTAGCCAAAAGATGAATGGGATAATGGACGACTTCGAGGAGGATCCATGGAAGCTCAGGAACATCGACTACGACGAGTTGGAGAACAAGTACGACATGCTCAAGTACTACCCCAAGTTCATCCACAACGGAGTGTCGACTCCCCGAATCAAAGACATGCTAGGCCCGTTGCCCATCTACAATGACGCCAATAAGCACTTGAAGAAGAAAAAAAGACAGCCGTCCCAGGCCGACCCCAACACCTTGACCAGGAAGCATGTCGTGAACCCATATGCCACGGCCACCAGCTACACGTACGAGAAGGCTGGCAACATGCGCAAGGGCAGCATCTACGAGCTCCCCAACCAGCGGCCGCCGGAGCAAGCAAGCATGCAGGTGACCGATGCCTTTGGCGACGAGCTCAACTTCCGCAACCCCTTTGAGGAGCAAGATCATAACCAGCCTCCTCCTCCCTCGTATGAGCCGGCTCTCGATGGAGTCGCTGCTACAGAAAAGACAAACCGGGGAACCGTGATTCATGTGGAGGACGAGGAACGCGAGCCGACACACAGGGAGCACACACCCGACCTCAACGGCGGGGTGCCGCTCAAAAAAAGCCAGTCCTACGACCAAACAAAGAGCATCATGACCTCGGAGAGAAAGCTCAGTGGTCTCACCAGTTTGAAGAACAAGATCTTTAACAAGATCTCGAGCAGTAGAAAGAACAGCATCCAATCGAGTACGTATTTTTTTTTTTTTTTTTTTTTGATTGATTGAATTTCGGTCCTACATTATTTTTTGAATTGATCCAGGGTATGATTTGTGATCCAAAAAGAGTTTGAGTACCCCGCTAGACCTGGGGAGGCTGAAAGCAGTAGAATTGCCGAATGCGGCAATTTTGCGCTGCTGGATTTGGTCATTCCAAACCACACCGCACGACACTTGCTTTAATATGCTCCCCACACCTTCAAAGTCATTCTTTACGACATTTTTTTTTTGTTTTTGACCCTCAAGCAAGAAATGCCAAACAAAAAAAGCCAAAAGTGAGCGGAGCGCTCTTTTTATGGCGAGCAGGGAAAAAAAACAACTTTTGGTTCACTTTTTTTACAATATAGATCGGAACACTTCTACCTTTATGGACGTCAATTAATTACACAGCATTGAAGTACTAACATGTCTAAAGTCGAGGTCGTTACTGAAAATGTGAACAATGGCCGCACGGGCCAGGTTCAAACGATTCAATATACACAATCGCAGATGGTTGGGCATGGGTCGTTTGGGGTTGTTTTCCAAACGCAAATCATGCCATCCAACGAGATCTGTGCCATGAAGAGAGTGTTGCAGGACAAGAGGTTCAAGAATAGAGAATTGCAGATCATGAAGTTGGTGCACCACCGCAACATCACCGACTTGAAGTACTACTTCTACACCAACAATGACAAGAACGAGTTGTACTTGAACTTGATTTTGGAGTTTGTTCCGGAAACCCTCTACAAGGCGCTGCATTACTATGTTTCAAAGAGGTTACAGATGCCTCCGCTCGAGGTGAAGCTCTACACGTACCAGATGTTGCGGGCATTGAACTACATCCACTCGCAAGGCATCTGCCACCGTGACATCAAGCCGCAAAACTTGTTGATCAACCCGGCCACGGGGGAGTTGAAGTTGTGTGACTTTGGCTCGGCAAAGATTTTGAATCCCAACGAGCCCAACGTGTCGTACATCTGCTCGAGATATTATAGAGCTCCTGAGTTGATTTTCGGGGCCACCAACTACACCACCAAGATTGACGTCTGGTCCGCCGGCTGTGTCATGGCCGAGTTGATTCTCGGCCAGCCCTTGTTCCCGGGCGAGTCGGGCATTGACCAGTTGGTGGAAATCATCAAGATTTTGGGCACGCCCTCAAAGGACCAGATCAGAAACATGAATCCAAACTACATGGAACACAAGTTTCCCCAGATTAAACCCATCCCATTGCACAAGATCTTCAAGAAGATCTCCACAGACTGTATCCAGTTCCTCTCAAAGGTCTTGCAGTACTCCCCAATAGACCGGTTATCTTGTGTCGAAGCCCTTATAGACCCCTACTTTGATGAGTTGAGAAACCCAAACACAAAGTTACCCAACTACAGAAAGATATTCAGCCAGCAATATCAGCACCATTCTGCATCAGGACACTCCAACAACGCCAGCTACCAGATCTATTCAAACCAGCCCGACTTGAAGGACTTGCCCCTTTTGTTTGACTTTGATGATAGAGAGTTATCCGTCGACGTGTCCTTGAACGAACGCTTGGTTCCTTCCCTCGACTTGTTGAACTTGAAGACGCCCATTGCATCGTTGGACGAGTTTGTGCCTATGTCCAAGGAAGAAATGAAGGTGACGCTTGAGTAGTACGATAATAAAAGATGTGTATGAATATATGATGATGACGAGTGACATGGCAATTGTCCTTTGAATAGCGTAGTGAGGCGACGTAACGATGACCAGATACCTCCAAGCTTAAAGTCCAGCTTATGGCCAGTAACAGGACAAGACCATTGACAGGATAAGACCAATGACAGGAAGACCAGTGACAGGACAAGACCAGGACAGGCCACACAGTAGTCTCTATTCTCCGGCTGCAACCCTGGTTGCAAATTCCAAAAGAAAGCTACCTTATTCTTCATTATGACTCAAGCTGTAGACACACTTCTGGTGACTTCCGATATTGAAATGACATCTGCTATGTACATAAGCAACGAATCTTGAAGATCTGAATGCTCATGAACTCTTGGACACCTCATGTATTCTTCATATAAGAACTTGGTTCACCCCACATTGCAACTACAAAGCATCAAATACAAAGAACTGAGGACCCACGAACCAAAGTGCCAACTAAGCTAGCAACAGAGATGCCAAACGCCAACAGAGCCAACAGAGCCATCGAAGTAGCTGCCACACATCTGGTTTACTGCCAATTTCAACAAACTGACCAAACCTTCGTCTACAGTTTATTCCCCTGTGGTGATTTATTCTTCTGAAGTAATTGCCCATATCTATATAGGAAGTACTCAGCTAGTCAAAACCATCCGTAGTCTCTGCCCAACGCAATAGAACAGTAGAGCACATGGTTAACAAGAAAGAAAAACATCAAGGGACTTTGGGCGACCTTCATCAATCCCAACCTTGCTGCCATTCCCAGCATCGCCAAACCAGCTCCAATCACATAAAAAACGGTAGAAGCTAAGTTAAAATGCATATTTGGATAGGTGAAAACAACAAGAGAGCAGCAAAGGGGCCAGACAAGGTACCCGGAGACACCCATTTTCTCCGGATCTTTGCCAAAGAAACGAGAACGAGGTTACCTATTGCGCTCTGGTGGCGCTGTCCCCGTTCCCCGAACGTTTGTACTGCTGCGATCTGCGTTCATGTTGTATTCAGATATTGTTTTCTGACCCTGGTCAACTTGCAATTGCTGCGGAGCTCGACCAGCCCCTCTATCAGATAGTCACGTGACAGTGATAAATGCTCCGGCTCCACTCTCGGAAAATCTGCTACGCATGTCTCTTGCCATCAGCCCATGTCGTCCAGCACGGAACCGGAGAAGCAGCTGGTGACACCGGGTCTCGGCGCCGCGTCGCTCACCTGCAAGGCGGTGTCTGGTGCTGTAAATGTCGTCAAGCACTTCGGCCTTTTTCCGTCCACCTGCAGTTTAAGTTTGCAGCCAGTGCATAGGCTTTCGGGAGTGTTCTGGACTCGAAATGTGTTTAGTGTAGTATCCTAGTAGAATTCCGTGCTGAGATATAGAAACATTGGACATTGTAGGGCCAGTCATCTAGTTTTTGGTTGTGTGTCCCACCGTTAATCTTAGTGTAAACTTTAAAGGTTGGTCTGCAGGTCCACAAAGAAACGCATCATGCCTTCACAAGGTGGAGAATAGAAGCAGACAGTAAAGTAAAGACAGGAAAGTTGCAATACGTGAATTGGAGGTCTACTTCCACTCCAGACCAAGTAAGTCTATCTGAATTAAAATGGTGAATGGCATTGTTGATTTCTATGCAACTTCCAGAAGTTGCAATGTATGCAGCACTAATCCGACACTTTGGAGCAACTTGATGAATAGAACGACGTCGGATGTAACTATCGAGATGAATGAGAAGTTGATGTTGTTGGTGGCCTCACAGCGTGAAACGAAGTAGTGTGCAATAACTCACCTGGAGTACAGACGTTTCAAAAAGCATGCAACCAAATTTGAAAGTGAAACATCTTCTCTTTTACTTCAGATCAAATCATCCTTTAGCCAATACTCACTATCTTGGCCACGCCGTTGTCCTCAGAGCTGAGGAATACCTCTATCTCTTCTCCAATGACTATGGTAACATGATCATGTGGGATATTCTTCAAACTGTAATACACCCCGGCACGACCGTGGTCGCTCACATGGTACACATGGAAGTCCTCCAATTCAGGAAAGGCTTCCACTATGCGATCCCAATGGGGTACTCCAATCTCTGAAGATAGGCAATTGTCAATTGCAATGTCTCTGGAGTTCAACAGACCAACCACAGGCACTTCGTTATCATAGGCAACGAGATCAACAACGTATGGTAGCTCCTGCAAGTCTAGCGTTTCAAATTCAACCTCTACCAACTGCAATGTATGAATCTTCAGAGTAGCAAAGCTGCGTGATACCCGTGATATTGGGTTGCAAGAAACATCGAGCTCGCTCAAGCAGAAGTGCCCATCTAGTTGCAGTATCAAGTTGTTGTTAGCGACCAACTTCAACAACGTGCCGGGGTATTTGATGTGACTTAACAGGAAAACTTGGTTTTCCTCCACATTCAAGTAGCTGAGTCGGGTCTGACTGACATCTAGCGAGTGGAGCAGACTCTTGGTGTAGGACAAGCGCTCGAGTGACGCTGGAAACTGCGGACACAGCTGTCTGAATTGATGCAAAATAAGCTCCTTGAGACCGTGTAGCTGGCCAATATTGGTTTCTATATTGATGTTATTATGAAGGATGGTGTACAATTGCAAGAATCTCAAAGACTGTGGAAAAGTCATAACTGTGGGGAACTTCACCTGAACAATCTTCAACCTCACCAAAGATTTGGGAATTTCATATGAACATTTAAGGTCGATCAAGCATAACTCTCGAAGACGCTCAGGAAAGACCAACCTTCCACTTTCTTCGGTCAAGTGGATGAACTTCAAGGTCAATTTTTGAAGTGTCTCTGGAAAGTTGGACGAACCTAGAGAAGTGTTTCTAATGTTCAACTCCGTCAACGTATTAGGAAATGTATCCACCTTGGTGTTGTACAAATGTAGGATGCTCAAAGATTTAGGGTAACACACGTCTTTGACTTCGTCAATGGATAACTCCAACCACCGTATCCCAGTGTGGCTCAAGTCGACCGACTCTGTGAACGGGACGTAGTTGGGCCGAGATCTGTCCCCAAGCGAAAGCCGTGTAACTGAAGTGGGAAGATCTTCTGATAGCTGCTGGACGTTAAGTGTCCGAAGCTGTGGATGTTCATCTAAATGACTGCCGCCGATCTCTACTTTGGTTGCAGTTAGCGAAGTGACATTGGGCGGGATCTTCTTCAACTCCACCACCGAAGAAAAAGCCAAAGTTACTTCTTTTGTATCAGAAAGCTTCTCTAGAGAGTCAATGGTTGCCTCGTTGCATCTGATATGCTGAAACCGCTCGAGATGCTGGATATGCTTGAGTTCAGAGGCTCGGATCACGAGTTCCTTTGGCTTGAAAACCCCCTTACTAATGAAGCGGTTGATATCGTGGACGTGTACACATGGCCATTGGTAATGTACGTAGTCACCACTCATTGGATATAGCCGCAGATATATGATGTTGAGCGCCCGTTGCCCGAAATAAGGGTCGTATATGAGGTACGTTACATCGTCTGGTTCCAAATATTCAAATACTATGTCCAAGAGATCGTCATCCAAAGACAAGAGCATTCCGAAAAAGCGGGAAACGGAGAGTACCTCTAACAGTAAGTCAGTTTAACCACAATTTTCTAGTAGGTTGAAGTCCGAAACGTAAGGGCCTATTCTTTGAAGTGGATTGTTTTTTGAAACGCTTCGATTTTGAGACAAACAAAAGGCTGCCCCAGAGAGGAAAATTGGTGGTGACTCAAAAGGGATTAAAGGGTCCTTTAAAGTGTCAATCGGAGTGGTTAACTATCGAGCCAGCAGCATTTACTTAATTATGCCATTTGACAGCACCACAAACCCAAAGACCATTTGCAACAATTGGCAGAAGAGATCGTACCAGTTAAGTGCTTGGAACTCCACAGCTTACACCTACAAAATAAGAAGTGATTCGGGGTTAGGGTATGGATACCTCCATGCTATTTTATTCCATTAAATGCTATCAGCACAGCGTTCAGGTGGGAGCTTGCGAGAGACTAGTTTAGGTTGCACCAGTAGGTTTCTTTGTCGTGCAACATCCCGTAGAATCCGCTATATTGCATGGCGATTGCCCATTTTCAAGGCTCCATGCATTTCTTTGACCTCAGAGTCCTATTCCTAAGAAATCCCGTGGCAAGATTCCTTCAGACGAACCATTCTTTGATCTCAAGATCCCTAGGAAATCCAGTTCCAGAAACCAAAGTCAATTCCCGTCAAAGACGTGATAACGCGTCGTTTGGCAATATGGCTATAGATACCACGTCATAAAGCGTTCGTTGGAGTGGCCAGGGTACTGCTGCCTCAGCAGCAAGCGATGCTATACGAAAGGGGTGTCCCGGAAATGTCATATATCCGCGATGCCTCTGCGGATCGGCGCCTTTCCCCGACACCTTACAATCTTGGTTTCTTGACCTCTTTCACCTTAGGTTCGCCAATGGGATCGGTGACCGGAACCTTCTTCTTTGGACTTCTCTTGAAAATCTTTGTGAATGGCACAACAAACCATCTGGCAAACCATGGCATCAACGTCAAGCTCACAAAGATTCTCACGGGTAGCAAGAACTTGACCAAGACGAAGGCGTAGGCTCCCTCCATAACAAAGGTCAACTTCTCGTTAAGGGAGAAGGAGGAAAAGTCAAACTTCTCTAAGGAAGAGTCGATGATCTTCGTGCCCTTGTCAATTGCCCAGCTCGGAAGATCCATGGGAAGCTGTAAATGGTACTTGTGGATGACCCACCATATGCCCACAAGAGGCACAATGGCAGTAAGCTCATGCAAGACCAAAAAGGAAAAGACATGTGAAACTGGAGCGTTGATGAAGGACTTCGTATACGGCCTCAAGAACTTGGGAACTCTCTTCAATATAGGGTGGCGATCAAACTGCTGTTGCTCTTCAGCAAGGCGGACAGGATCCGTGGTTGGTGGAGCCTTTTTGAACAAGAGACTCACAGGCGACGAATGGAACGTCCGCACACCAATTGGTGGTCGATTCAACGCAAACGCCCTGGCTGGGACCCTGATATTAGGCTGTGCTAGCAATTTCCACATTAATTTGATTTGGTTAAACGAGGGAACGACAATTAACGTGTTTTTTTCTCCTCGTACATTTTTTATATATAAGCGAGCGGATTCCCACAAGGGAAAATTTATTCATAAATCAATTTACCATGGTTCCTCCAGTTTACATTGTTTCTGCTTCCCGTACTCCATTGGGCTCTTTCCAAGGTGGCCTTGCTTCCTTGACTTACAGCGATCTTGGAGCACACGCCGTCAAGACTGCTTTGGAAAAGGTTCCACAAATCAAGCCGGAAGACGTTGATGAAGTCTTCTTTGGATCCGCCTTGCAAGCCAACCTCGGTCAAAACCCAGCCAGACAAGTTGCCTTGAAGGCCGGTTTGCCAAACAAGACTGTTTCCACCACCATCAACAAGGTTTGTTCTTCTGGTTTGAAGGCTGTCATCTTGGGTGCCCAAAACATTATCACTGGTACCTCTGAGATTGTGGTTGCAGGTGGTGCCGAATCCATGACCAACACTCCATACTACCTTCCAGCCGCCAGAGCCGGTGCCAGATTTGGTGACTCCACCTTGGTTGACGGTGTCCAAAAGGACGGTTTGTTGGACGTGTACTCTGAAAAGTTGATGGGTGTTGCCGCTGAAAAGTGTGCTGCCGACCACACCTTGTCCAGACAAAACCAAGACGACTTTGCCATCAGCTCCTACACCAAGGCTGCCAAGGCTTATGCTGCTGGTAAGTTTAAGAACGAGGTTGCTCCAGTCACCATCAAGGGCTTCAGAGGCAAGCCAGACGTTGTCATCTCCGAGGACGAAGAATACAAGAAGTACAACGAAGGCAAGCTCAAGTCTGCCAGAACTGTCTTCCAAAGCGAAAACGGAACTGTTACCGCTGCCAACGCCTCTCCTTTGAACGACGGTGGTGCCGCCATCATTTTGGTTTCCGAAGCCAAGTTGAGAGAATTGGGCCTCAAGCCTTTGGCCAAGATCATTGGTTGGGGTGAAGCTGCCAGAGACCCAATTGACTTTACCATTGCTCCATCCTTGTCCTTGCCAAAGGCCCTCAAGCACGCCAAGATCTCCCAAGAGCAAGTTGACTACTTTGAGTTCAACGAAGCCTTCTCTGCCGTTGGTCTTGCCAACTGTCAAATCCTCAACATCCCAGACGAAAAGGTCAACGTCTACGGTGGTGCTGTTGCTTTGGGCCACCCATTGGGCTGTTCCGGTGCCAGAATCCTCGTCACCTTGTTGTCTGTCTTGGGCCAAGAAAACGGTAAGATTGGTGCTGCTTCCATCTGTAACGGTGGTGGTGGTGCTTCCTCTGTTATCATTGAGAAGATCAACGACAGCAAGTTGTAGGTGTTATGTATAAGTTATGAAAATATTAGAAGAGAATGGTTGTAGAGACGAAGAGAATGATGGAAGAGGTACCAAGAGAATTGGTAGAGACGAGGAGAATGATTGAAGAGAAGAAAAGGGAACGGGTAGAAACGACAATCTGGTGTCATAGAACTCTGCTGTCACCCATAACCCTATCACCCACAACTATGTCACCCACAACTCTATCACCCACAGCTCTGCTCTCTGCTTGGAACCACGCCGAACTTTGGTGTCGAGCCAACCACAATGATAATCTGAAGCCACGCCACGTCCCGGGTAACCAACTGTACGTACAACCACCCTACACAACCCACTCTACACAACCACTCTACACAACCAACTCTACACAATCTCTAGTGTGCCCGCCCTAGCAGTGTCCTGCCTTTGCTCATCCTCGGTTCGCCCGATATCGCCTCAATCGCTGGCCTGGTATGTTGGTGTCATGAGCCCGTCACCGTGGATTTCGATAGCCGCCCACCCCTTGCCATGAATGGGCCCGGACCAGGGACGCTGGGCCCACACCAGAGGCATGTGCATGTACCAAAAACGTTAACTTTGACAAGGCTATTGTTCTTATCGTTTGTTGCTGAAATTTCAATTATTTCACACACCACAATGCAGGCGATCAGCATTGATGTGTCAGGGCAGCCAGGCGGTCGAGCTCGGCCCCACGCCCACACGAGCGGTGTCGTGGAATGCGGCGTGCTTTTAGGCGGTCCGGTGAAGGGGTCTTAGTGTGAGATTTGCAGCCGTGGTTGCAACTGCGCTGCACACTTCACATGGCCGGCTCGCTTGTGGGACCCGGGAATGCACCTTATGGCATGGTCTGCGGTAGTTGCAGGTTGGTGTCGGCCCACAAACAGAGTGTCTACTCGACTATGTCCGTTGGCATCTGATTTCACGGTGTCAACCACAGCCCGTCTCAAAACCCATACCGCGTCCTCTCTCCATATATAGCAATTTTTTTCTGGCAAGTCTAGATCACCATTAAATTTTCCTGAAGCATCATCTCCTGGCGGCTAGCCATGATAGACGATCCCAAGTTCCTATGGGACTCTCAGGCGATCGAGGCCTACCAGATGGAAGCCTTCTACGAGATCGAGACCACTTTGTTTGTGCTCGTGTGTCCGGATGTGGGCCAGGCCTTGGAACGGTTGCACGAGTGGATGGGGCCCTTCACAGACCACTTCCCGTGGGGCCACTACCACCCCGAATTTTCACGGTTCCAGCACCGGCACACCAACAAGGACGGCCAATTGGTGCAGGTGGAGTACTTGTTTGGGGAATTGAAGAGGGGCGACCGCATCAACGACGAGGAGTTAGTCTTGTACTTGATGTGCCAGTTCACCGCCAGACACCCTGACGTTTTCGTCCACGTCACAAACACCGTGGAGGGCGAGTTGTTGGGTGTTCTCGGCAGCGACGGACTTGACGAGTACTTGGACGACGCTGCCAACGCGGCCAACAGGCTCTGGCTCCACGCCGGAGATGTGGTGGTGGTGAACGGCCACGAGCCGGGGTTTCGGCCCTTGGCACGTTCCATCCAGCAGTTGAAAAACGGCGACTTCCACAAGAGTACCAACATAACGCTTCAGATCGACAAGGTGTTGGAGAAGTACGCTAATTCCTACAATTTCAGCGAGTTGTTTGACATTGAGCTCGAGCTCCCGGAGAACTTGAGCCGCATCTTGCTGAACAACCCGTGGATGATATCACGGGCAGTGATGAACTCCAACCTCCAGCCCGACGAGATCCCCACTATAGAGGAGATTGAGGATGTCAGGCGAGAAAAGTACTGTCTTCAAGCTGAAGACTTTTTGTTGTTAAACTTGGCCCATTCCAAGGTGTACGGGCACCACTTGATGTCGTTTGCATCCAGCATCATCAAAACAGGTCTAGAACAGGCCTTGCAAACGCTGAATCCAAAGGCAGGAACAAAACTAGGCAACTCCAGAGATGTCTTGCAGAACGAGTTGATACTGGCTGATCGACTAGACCACGTTGTGGCGGAGGATCTCGAAGTCATGGCCAAGTTGTTGAGCAACACCGATATGACCGACGTTGAAGAAGAGCAGGAGGAGACGTTAATGAAGAATGTCAACTTGTTTTTGGACAAGGACGAGCTTGAAAAGATACTAGAGGAGGGCATTGAAGCGGATGCCGAAGAAGAAGAAGACGATGACGACGAAGGGGAACCAAAAACAGCAAGGAATGCCGAACAGGTCAAGCGTGAAATTTTAGAGAACTTCGGGGAGTTTAGCGATTTCCTAGACTTCATGATAGAGAAGGGCAACGATGACAATGTGACGGAGGATAAGTATAATGATGACAGTGACTACGAGAGTGGGGCCGAGGTGCTTGCTGAGTTGAACTACGACGAGTACGTGGCTTTACAGAGGGGGATTCTTAGAATGAGCCAGAACACGGATTTGGACGCTGATGATGAGGACAAGATTATAGACGTTGACAGCGAGGAGGACGTTGCGCCGTACGACGATCCTGAAGAGGATGCCAAGAGGTTTGACAAGACGGTGGGTGTGTAGACCTGGTTGAAATTTGAACCCGTAAGGGTTCAAGTTGGAGACCAGGTAGACGAAACGTTTGAACACTTGAACCCGTTAGGGTTCAAATTGGAATCGTTTCACAGTTCACTACATGAGCATACCCAGGAACATGCCCTACTTCAAAATACCCAGGAAATTGGAAGACTAGGTTTCAGGGTGGCCTACTTCGACCCAGCTAACTGGCTCACCATTCCAACTTCAACCCAGGTGAGTTGGTTGTAAGCGTAGACGTGACTTCTGCGTACCTAAGATCGTTTTCACGCTGGTAATGGTAGGTATGCCCAAACTGCTAGAAAGTTTGGACATCTGTGTATACTAATACTAGACAAACATCAACTGCTATTCTCTTCTTATGTATTTGTAGCTTTTTTTGGCATTAGGGTAACCTTCATCTGGAGAGTGCCAAATCTGCTGAACACTCCCTCTTGCACACATGAAATTGTGAGAGGCTCCGCATTTCATATGACGGCCCACCAGACCCCGAAGACAGTATTCCTTCTACCTACATAGTCTGATCCTACCCTACCTCTACAATCTTACCAATGCAATTTTTATTAGATTGTCCATCATATAGATATCCCTCTTTCTTCTAATTCATGAACGGTCCAGATCCAGGTTCTCGCCGCATAGTCCATATTCCTTGCAATGTATGAGGGTTTTGACTCGACGCCGCCGGTGACGTAGTACTTGCCGTTGTCCTTCTCGAGGGTCAAGGACTGGTCGAGACAGCACTTGACGGTGGCGTAGGAGCCCTCCTTGTTGGAGACACCAAAAAAGAAGCCAAACACCTGGAACAAGCACCAGAAGAGTATGCCGATGATGGGCAACCTCGTCCAATACGAAAAGAGGTTTGTGTTCATGACAAACCCGGGATGCACAGAGACGCAGAGGATCTTGGGGTTGCGCAAGGCCAACATCTTTGTGAAGTGGATGCCTGCGGTCTTCGCCAAACCGTAGCGGAGCCAGGTGAAGACTATGTTGGGGGTGTAGTTGAAGGTGGAGTTCATGTCAAAGTACTTGACGGCAAAGTGGTGGCCCACGGAGCTCAAGTAGATGATTCGGGGCGGCTCCGACGCCGGCAAGGTGTCTGCGGTCTTCTCCAACAAGGGCAAGAGCTTTGTGGTGAGGAGGAACGGCGAGATGTAGTTTGTCTGTAGCTGTATCTCAAAGTCGTCCTTGGTTTTGGAAAAGGGCAAGGCCATCACGCCAGCGTTGTTGATAAGAAGATGGAGCCGTGATTCCGCCGCCTCGAAGACCGCCACGGACTTCAAAACCGACTGGAGGTTGGCGAGGTCGATCTGGAGGTAGTGCAACTCGCCCAAGAAGCGCTCCTTGGCCGTCTGTTCCGCCGAGTACGTCACCCGGATCCGAGCAGCGTCCTCCTTGAGCTCTTGCATTGATTTGATGACACGGGACTTGCTTCGCCCAGCAATGTACACAACGTACCCGTGGAGGTAGAGGTGCAACACCGTGAAGTACCCGATCCCGCTGTTGCCCCCCGTGATGAGTGCCACTCGTCTGTCCACACTCGGGTTGAGGTACGGAAGCGTGCTAGGGTCGTAGTCTATCATGGTTACAGGGTATTAATTTTTCCTCGGGAGAGAAAAATGGAGCGAAGCTCCCGTCCGGCTCTGCTGCAGCACTTTGGTGCCCACCACGGCGCTGCCACCGCTGGGTGCTGGAACTTTGCGCCAGTGTGGCAATTGCCCATGGGGGGTCCGCCTGGTGGGGTCCCTGTGTGTTTTTCTGCCTCCCCAGCCTCCCCAGCTCTGCTTTCTCTGCAACCACCCTAGAGGCTAGTTGCGGACAGGGCTGCCAGTGTGGGTGCCAGAGCCAACCTACACAGACCATAGCAACGCCGAACTGCTCTTGGTACGGTTCAGAGGCGCCCTGGCAGCCTGGTGGGGACACAGGGTGAATGCTGTGGGTCAAATTCCACGGCCACTGGCAGATAAGGTGATATCGGGTGAGGGCGTTGCGGAGACCCACACAAAAGCCTGATGAGCTCTGGCGTGGGCAGCGGAAATGCCCGAAAGAGGGCCGCATGGCACCGACTGGCCGTCTGCTGGCCGTCTGGGCCACGCTGGCGACCCGTGGGTGCCTCTCTTCGCCAGCCAGGCCTTGGGTGCAAATGCTGTGGGGGAGGGTGGGGGTCCTCCCAGTGGCTTGTGGCTGTCCCGGGGCATCTCGCAGCGGCATCGCCGCCAGCAGCGTAGCGGCGGAGCGGATCTCGCTCCAGCGAATGGAGCACTGGGCTGGACCAGCACACCCAACAGCTTGGGAAATGTGTCGGTAGGCCCCGGTACGGCCGGCTGTGGACTGCTATCTGCTCCCGTGCTATTGTCGGTTTGTGCCTCGTGCCACAAGCGGGCCGGTAGAGGGCATTGTTTGGCTGCGCGATGCGCATGTATCCAGCCGTAGGGCTACACCTAGATAAGAAGGGAGAAGGTTGGGGATAGTTGGGAGGAAATGGGGGTAAGACTGGACAATGGGGATGGTAGGAGTGAAGTGAAGAGTGGAAAGTGGGTGTTTTCGATGATGGGTTTGGTCAAGACTGGTCGAAGGTGATTGGCACGTCCAAACACTTTGGCAGCATCAGTGTGGAGGTCTTTTTGACTTAGGGTGGGTTTCGAGAGCCAGAGAGGAGTTAATGGGAGCCATAGAACTACCCAAAGAGGGTTTGGAGGAGTTTGAGGTTCAAAAAGCTGTTCATGAGCTAGCAAAGTCACACCGCACGTTTCACCACATTACAAGACTGAATGGTGATGCGAAAAACGATTGGCTGCAACAAATGGTAGCATGAGCACAGGTGAGAACCAGAAAGCTGTAAAAACGTGCTTTAAACAAGATCCAAGTCTGCTGGTGTGTGTCTGGATGGCTCTCTATCCTTTTCTGCTCTCTCTAGTCTCCACTGGGTGCTTCTTTTACACTCTAGTTCATACAATGTTCTTTTTTCACTCTATAACCATCTATAGACTGTTTTGGCCATTGGTTGACTAACACCACAAAGAGCTGCTTTTTCTGGTAAACTGTCACCACATCAGTCTAAAGTACCGGAGAAACAGTTTACCAGTGTTTTCATCATCATTCAACCCGATAGGTGAAAGTTTTCTGTGTACTTTCCAGACCGATAGATACCAGTGTTTTCATCGAATTATCATTCTTATCCACCAGATTTAGAGAAATCACCAGTCTAACCAAACCAACGGTTCACCAGTGTTTTCATCATCATTCAACCCGATAGGTGAAAGTTTTCTGTGTACTTTCCAGACCGATAGATACCAGTGTTTTCATCGAATTATCATTCTTATCCACCAGATTTAGAGAAATCACCGGTCTAATCAAACCAACGGTTCACCAGTGTTTTTCATCATCATTCAACCCGATAGGTGAAAATTTCCTGTGTACTTTCCAGACCCACACAATCAGTCAGAACCAAAATTACTGGTATTTTCGAAGTATCAGTCTTATTCACCCGATATAGAGAAATCACCGGTCTAACCAAACCAACGGTTCACCAGTGATTTCATTATCATTTACACCAACTCAGAATCCAGTCCACCTTCGACCCAAGATCACAAGATCAGTTACACCCAAGATTAGTCTCAATCGCCAAGTCTCTTTGCCTGCGAATGGAGAACCCCTTCAATGCTCCACTTCAACCCTTTTTGAATCCAACACATTGACGACCTCCTTGTAGATCACATCTGGGGTCTTTCCTGTGGTATCCACAGAAATGGCCTCTCCGCCATTCTCCACCAACTCGGATCCTTCGGGGATTTCCATAATCTTAAACTGAGATTCAACCATGTCGGACTTCATAAAGTGACCCTGTCTATCGGCAACTCTCTTGGAAAGCTCCTCGAACGTGGTGTGCAAGAAGACAAACCTCCAGGTGATGGGCTTGTCTGATTCGGAGGACTCCTTGATGTGCTCTCGGTAGATCTTCTTTAGCATCGAGCAGGACACCACCGACACGCCGGTGGTGTTGGTGCCGGCGAAGCAGGCGGCAGCAGCCTCCTTGCTCAAGACAGCCAACCAGTCCCACCTGTCGGCGTCCGTCAACGGCTCGCCTCGAGCCATCTTGTCCACGTTCTCCTTCGGATGCAAGTCGTCACCCTCTATAAATGGACATTGGTAGTGCTCAGACAACAACGAAGCTATGGTGGACTTGCCTGTTCCAGCAGGCCCTCCGACAACAATCACGGTACTCATTGGTGTGGTGGAAGTGCAAGGTCCGCTTGATTTATATGGAGCGCAAACTCCGCGTCCTCCATGCAAAGTGGAGGCGGCGGCCCCAACTTTTCCACCGCGGTGCAGGACACCGTGTGGGGGGTCCCCCAACGGTGCAGCCTGCTCGGCCACCCTCCCAATGGCAGCGTAGGCCTGCTGCTGGCCCAATACCGGTCCAGGGTTGGCCCATTACTGGAGATGTGGGCCTCTTCTTATACAAAGAAGAGAGCTCTGAAGCGTATGCGGGCTGGCTGCCGTCCGAACTTCCGGTCCGCAAGGACCCTAGGCACACCCCGAGTCCGGTTTCTCTTATTGGCGGCAGGCGCACCCCTCAACTAACACCTCTAATTTCTGGAGAGTCCTGGAAGCGTTGCGGTCGTGTGCGGTTATACTGGTTGCAAAGCTGTCTTCCGTTCGATGTTTGTCATCTCTGGTACTGTGATTAGATTTCAATGTGGCAGATTGTGTTGTAACGTCGTAACGTTAATTCAGCAGCATTTGGCCGTTGCAGCAGCAGGACGCAAGTGTAGGCATGCCTCTGCCGAACTTTTTGCGGCAATACCACAGCCAATGGTAGGAACAATTCGGGAGTTACAGCCAATTAACACTACTTTACTTTGGTCTAGGAAAGATAAGTGATCGCCGGGGTCGAGATAACACTGGATTCACCACATTCCCATTGTCCCGCCCCTTATCGGATCATCGGCAAAAATGAGATTGCAAAATTGCTGCAATACGCTAGCCTCTACCCATACAAATCGCTGAATTCACAGCCCTAAGCAACTTGTTGGAATTCACAGCGCCTATTTCTCTTCTAACTTCTCCTGTTTATCTCCAAACAAACGGTGCAGATCCTCGAAGCTCTGAGAGGCTTTTCATGCAAGATGGCATAACAAACACGACACGGATG
Source organism: Kodamaea fukazawae (assembly GCA_030572255.1). Taxonomy (NCBI): domain Eukaryota; kingdom Fungi; phylum Ascomycota; class Pichiomycetes; order Serinales; family Debaryomycetaceae; genus Kodamaea; species Kodamaea fukazawae. The sequence goes on along the minus strand of JAJLZQ010000014.1, from coordinate 190,973 downwards.
TCTTCTCCACCACCCAGGACGACCCAATTGCGTGTTGCCCACTTGGTATCGCCCACTTGGTACCACCCACCTGGTATCGCCCAGTTGGTACCACCCACCTGGTACCACCCACCTGGTACCACCCACCTGGTGCCACCCACCTGGTGCCACCCACCTGGTACCACCCACCTGGTATCGCCCACTTGGCACCACCCACCTGGTACCACCCACCTGGTATCGCTAACCGTTGCTCTTCTACACTTTCGTTTCTTACCGTATTAATATTCCTAACCCCAAACAAATATACAAGCTGGTTCGGGCCGTGACCCCAGACTGAGTCAAGAAGGCAAGCCTCATGTCGAGAACAAACTCACGCCGAGTCAACGCAAGCCACCTGCCCTGCCCCCGGAATCTGCGCCTCTCCACTCTTGTCGTGCCAGCCAACCCGCAACCTAGCTGCTCGTGAAAACAGAGGCCTGGTACTCTGAGCCAGTACCTCTAAAAGATGCCAAAGGTGACCAACAGCTTGACAGTCTCAATGTACTTGGTCCACCATCTCTCCTTTTCTTCTTTTTCCCACTCGAGGGCGTACTTGTAGTCCTCAAGGTACCCAACCTCTTCTTCGCCGTCGTTCACATACCCGATCTGCTTGAAGAACTGCACGATATCGGGGTCTTCCACGCGGAGATCCACCTGTTCGGGGTCAAAGTCCACAATGTAGAACTCCTCCAATGGCTTGGACACAAATGACTTAAAATGCTTCTTCTCCGTGCTCCAGTACTCTTCGTCAAAGTCCTTGTCGAAGGCCTGGACATCGCTCACCTTTATGATTTTCATGCCGTTGATTTCCTTTTCCACGCTCATATAATCCTTGATTTCGTCCTCCTTTGGTCTGGCCGCCTCACAGGCACCTTGCAACGCTGCTACTGCTGCCAATACGTTACTCAACTTCATAGCTTCGGTAGTAAATTTTTTGTTTTGCCAGTACCTTGCTCTATTTTTATGTTGTAGGGTAAGTGGGCTTAACCAACAGGCAATCTTTAGGTAATAAAGCGGCTGCATTAAAAAAATAGAGCCAAATTTGCGCGCGGTGGATCGGTTCTGGATGGGAATTAGCCTTTCCAGTAGGTGGCCCATATGGCCTGTGGCATGCTGTGTGAGCGTTGGGGGCACTTCTCTGCCAAAGAAGCTCCCCAGAATGTTGCAGCTGTGAGGTTCTTGTAGGTTTTTACGTGTGTTATTTTCACTTTCAAGGAGGCTGAGTTTGATTTACTCTGGGCAACTTCTTCCTTGATTGTGTGTGCGGAGATAATGCACTTGCAACGGCAAGCAAGATGGTGCGCAATTGGAAGGCGCCAAGTCCAGCAGCTCCCAGAGGGACGAAATCCCCGGACTCTGCGTCGAAATGGGGGTGTCAATTACAAGCCCGCGCCTACGACGGGGACGTGGGAGGGCCCTTGTTTCAGGAACGGTCGCTGGCGCTCGCTGGGTTCGATTCGCAGCCAACGGGTCTGCAGCGCATGCCATCTTTGTCAGCTGGCACATCTGGTGCCGCCTCACAGGGTGGAACGCAGATGAGATGCAAACGCGGATGGGAGGGGGATTTTTGACAGCTAAGGTGGAGGTGTCGGGCCCACTCGATCACTTTGTTCAGTTTATTGCAGCCCATGGGTGTATGCTTGGCATGTTTGGTGGGCACCTCAATAGAGAGTGCTCTGTTCGTATGGAGAACCTTCCATATGTGACGTCGGCCGTACGTGTGCGTCAGCTAGATCAAATGTTACCACTGGGCGAGCCTTAGTAATGCAAGTGCCAGCCGACGTCAATCTTGACTGTGCCGACGAATGTCAATCTTGACTGTCGAGTAACAGATTGCTTTCCGAATACCTTATCACTCGTCTCTTTTCACCTTAGCCTTCCCAAACATTACCGGTGCCAGATTGATAACCGATGTCTTGGCTCTCGAAAGCGGGAATTCGCATTCGCTTCTTATCGTATCTGTGAAGAGCAGTACTTAAGGAACGTAGATTTCAATACCACTACACTCATGGCCAGTGAGGTGATTGAGTAAATCCCTCAGAGTGGTTGCGTATGTCCATTGTCTGGAAATGCCTCATCTATGCATTGAAAACTATATACATGTTATTATTTACAAAAAACCGCAAGACCAGGAGCCCCAAAGGTGGAATGTCGTCAACCAAGAGCAACCTAGAAGGTTGGGGATTGGTTTAGGGCCTTCTCAGGTGTCTAGGTTCGTCTTTTTGCAGTCAACCAAGAGCAATCTTGAAGGTTTGGGATAGGTTTAGGGCCTTCTCAGGTGTCTAGGTTCGTCTTTTTGCAGTCAACCAAGAGCACCTTGAAGGTTTGGGATAGGTTTAGGGCCTTCTCAGGTGTCTAGGTTCGTCTTTTTGCAGTCAACCAAGAGCAACCTTGAAGGTTTGGGATTGGTTTGAGGGCCTTCTCAGGTGTCTAGGTTCGTCTTTTTGCAGTCAACCAAGAGCACCTTGAAGGTTTGGGATAGGTTTAGGGCCTTCTCAGGTGTCTAGGTTCGTCTTTTTGCAGTCAACCAAGAGCAACCTTGAAGGTTTGGGATTGGTTTGAGGGCCTTCTCAGGTGTCTAGGTTCGTCTTTTTGCAGTCCACCAACAGGGTGAGGCACTGGTCCTACCTCGTCTTGATGAGTCTCCTCAAGTTTGCCAACTCTTGAAATTTGCTGGAGGCGTTGGTCCTACCTCGTGTTATTGAGTCTCCTCAAGTTTGCCAACTCTTGACTTATTATAATTTGCTAGAGTCGCTGGTCCTACCTCGTCTTGATGAGTCTCCTCAAGTTGGCCAACTCTTGACTTATTATAATTTGCTAGAGTCGCTGGTCTACCTCGTCTTGTTGAGTCTCCTCAAGTTTGCCAACTCTTGACTTATTCTCTTTTCGATCAACGATTTCATGTCCATGGCACTCTCTTTATCAATAAACAAGGTGGGCCACCGCTGCAGCAACCACAAGAAGAGCAACACCAACTTATGGTTGTTTTCCAACACCACCAAAACGTTAACAATCAGATCCACGTCCACGTCCAACTTGGGCTCGGCTCTAAGCAAGCTCTCGTGCAAGAAGCCAAAGTCAAAGATGGTCTTGGTCTCTCGCATGGACACGTTATCGAGGAACTTGAAGGCGGTTTCGATGACAGCAGGAGAGGCAGTGGCACAGTTGATAGGAGCCAAACTCAAACGTAATTGGTCGTCAACAGATGTTTTGGCCGCAAGGCCGCCTCTGTGAAGCAACTTCAAGATCTCCAACCTATCGGTCATCTCGCTGAGAAAGTAGTTATCCATCTCAAACCCTTGTGTGTGGATAAAGTCCACCAACCGCTTGTGCAATGGCACGCTGCTGGGGGCCTCACTAAGGTAGTGACGCCAGACTTGTTCAGTTGGCCAGATGCACGCCTTGTCGATATCCACCACCGGACTATTCACCTTGTCTCGGACAAACCGTAAGTCTCCTTTGCTCATTGTGGTGACAAACCCTTCGGACTCTCCTCTGTCCTTGCTGAATCTGCCTGCTCTCCCAGCAATTTGCTTGACATTCGAAGCAGTCAACAAAGTCATGGAGTTTCCGTCAAACTTCTTGACCTTATCAAAGATAATCCTCTTGATTCTCAAGTTGAGGCCCATTCCAATGGCATCGGAGGCAACCAAAACATCGTACTTACCGCTGTTGAAGGCGTGGGCCTCCTGTGATCTGATTTCTGGAGGCAATGCCCCGTAGATCATCCCGACCTTTAACGAGGTGTTCTGCTCAACCTGGCACTTCAACTCAAGAATTCTTCTTTTGGAAAAGGCAATCAAGCAGTCTCCCTTCTTCAATTTGCGGATGTTTCCCAAGTTCTTGGAGCTCACCGTCAATTTTCCTTTTCTTTCGTATCTATGAATTTCCAACTCGTCTCCGGTGATTTTCACCAACCTCTTGACCAAGTTGACAGTGCTGGCCTCTCCACATAGGTGGACTTCCTTGGCCAAAACCCCCAAAAATGCACTCGTCCACACCGCTCCTCTTTGTTCGTCCGCTATCATCTGGATCTCATCGATGATACAAACGTCCATTCGTTTCGACAATGGGATCATCTCGATAGTCCCCGATGAGATTCCGCTCACCTTTCCAAAGTCGTCTATTATGGGAATGACTTCTTCACCGGTGATCAAATTACAGCTGTGGCCCTCACTGTTGAATCTTTCGTAGACTTCTCTGGCCAAGAGTCTCAAAGGCCCAGCGTAGTAGCCAGACTTGGCCTTCTTCAACGTCTGAAGAGAGTTATATGTTTTTCCACTATTGGTAGGGCCAACGTGCATGATGATCTTTCTTTTCATCTTCCGGGCCTCGGGGTACCATTCGGCAGGGTTGGAGATGTCGAGCTGGGACTTCTTGATGGTGGAGCTTTGAATCTCCTCGTTCAAGTATGTCTTGTAGAACATCCGGGTGAACACAAACGTGAGGAACTCTTCGCTGGACTTCAACCCATAGTGGTCGAGAAGGAGTTTTGGGTACTCATCGGCGTGTACCAGACGGAGAATCTCGCTAGCGTTCTTGAGCTGTGGGTTGATGTAGTCGATGATTTTGAGACTAGACGAGTCGCCACTTACCTCGTTTTCCAACTCAGTATTGAGGGACTTTTGGAAAGTCCGAATATATGCTTCTATCTTGGTGTTGTCGAGTCTGTTGAGCTCTATAAAAGGTGCTTTGATCGATCTGTTTTTGAGTTGTTCCTTCAAAATTTGAACAGGACTCTCTATTAATTTCCTGAAGTCGGCACTCTGTGATGCTCTGTGTGTCACCGCTTGACTGAAGTATCGTGAACCACTCCATATTCGAAATATGGAGGGCGTCAGGGCTCTGTGGATTGCCCGTAGATGCATTTGGTACAGGTCTTCTCAAAAATTTGATATTCAATATTGAGTGCGAATGAACAAGAGAGGTGGACAAGGGAGGCTCCGTCTAGTGAACTAGATTATTAGATAAAGAGGTCAAAAGTTAGCTGGTGGTCAATAACTAGCCTATGGGAACGTTGCTAGATAGCTCTTGCTTGGTTTTTTGGAAGTGGCTACTGGTTTTGGTGGCTCTCGCAGTTCCCAATTGGCTGCAACTCCGATGCTGCTTACTGTGAGTGAACGGCACTTCAAGAAGTGGGAGTGCAGACTGCTGGGAGGTGAACAGTGCTTGCCAACCTACACATATTGTTCCACCAGCCACAACTGGGGTAGATTTTTCTAATTCTTTGGCCCCAAAGGTGGACCCTTCTCTCCAGACCCTCCGCATTTGCAATCATTAAGGTTGCAACCTTCCCCGGTTCCATTTGCAGCAGCACATGGATAAAAACTGCATAAACAATAACCAAAACAGTGGCCACTGTGGAGTGACCCCACATACAAGTTGCCAAATCCAAATGGCTTGGAGTCTGGTTGACTAGGCAATGATGTGGGTACACTGCCTCCCAATTAGACGAGCAACAGTAAGGTAATGTGGGGCCACTCGATGCTCCACCCATGCTACAATAGTCTTGCACTTTTGAATAACAGGTTGAGAGGTGCTTCACGATACTAGGTGCCGGCCATCAGCCCACACGTCAACACCTCTCTATTGTTTTGGCGATGATCTATAGTGAGCCCTGGAGGCATGGACTATGGCATAGCCTTATGCGCAGTCCCTGCCAACAACAACACGTTCCCGTTTTCCACTTAGCCACGAGGCCCTAATCATTGCAACTAGTCCAGGGTATCGCTCGAGTAACAAATACCTTTCTGGAGACCCCCAAGGTCGAACATCCGTCTCTGCTGGCGGCAAGGTGGAACCCACTCCGAGCTAGAACCCCTAGCATACTCACGTGATATACTCTACCACCTTCTGTAACTCACTCCACACCGGCTAAAACTTTCCCAAACTTGGCATAAGGCTACTCGAGAGACCCTGGATGCTTTATATCAAGTCTCTATATCTCTTTTGCTTTTCTCTGCTTTGCTATTCGACTTCGGTGATATTGGTAATTCTGTTAGTTCCCAAAAAAAAACCAGCACTAAATTAACTGCAAGTGCAACCCAGTCATTCAAACAAAGCGACACGCTCCTTACATTCCTTTCCTAAAGCTTTAGTTTTCAATGAATGTTACATCCGCACGGGTCATTGGAGATCAGAATTCCAAGGCACAGTTGGCGGCGCAGTTTAATAAATTCTACCAAGAAATCACGTCTCCCAATGTCAGCCAGATTGGAAATTACAAGATTGTGGAAGAGATTGGAGAGGGCGCCTTTGGAAAGGTGTACCTAGCCGTGCATGTGCTATTGGACATCAAAGTCGTTCTTAAGTGTGGGAATATAGAGGACCCCAACATAGTTCGTGAGGTGTATTATCACCGTCAGCTTAAGCAGAAGAATATCGTCAATTTGTACGAAGTGATTCGTACCGAAAACCACTTGTGGATCGTTTTAGAGTATTGTGAGGGAGGTGAGTTGTTCTTCTACATTTACGAGAAGAAGAGACTAGAAGTTTCTGAGTGCCAGCATTTGTTTTTCCAGATCGTCTTGGGGTTGAAGTACGTCCACTCATTGAACTTGAGCCATCGAGATTTAAAGTTAGAGAATATCTTATTTGCAGACCGGCGCAAAACCATCGTCAAGTTGACCGACTTTGGGTTTGTCCGAGAATTCAACCCACTGACCAAAAAGTTTCTTTCCACGGTTTGTGGTACTACCGTGTACATGGCCCCGGAGTTGTTGAAGAATGAAAAATACTCGGGAACCTCGATAGATATTTGGTCCTTGGGTGTGATTCTTTTCACCATGCTCTACGGAGAAATGCCTTTTGACGAGGATGACGATTTGAAGACCAAATTCAAAATCATCAATGAAGAACCCACCTTTGCAGAGTCCATACCTCAAGATATTAGGGACCTTTTAAAGAGAATGTTGTCCAAAGACCCACAATTGCGTCCTAACTTGAACGACATCTTGAACTCTTCATTCTTGGTGGATTTACATAATAAGCATTTGGATAAGACATCTCGTCGCTCGTACAATGACGCAGAGTCTGTCTTGTCCATCAACCACCATTACCACGTCACCAATGTTCCGTTCCAGACGAAAATCGAAAAGGTTTTGCTTGGCAGGCTTCAAAAATTGCATATCAACGCTGAAGAGTTACAGGATAACGTTTTCCACAATGAAATGAACTCCTTGACGGCATTTTACGAGCTACTTTTAACAAAAGAGTTCTCCAACAAGAAGAAGAAGTATTACAAGGAGAAGAAGAGAAAGTACTCTTTGGCGAAATCGAGGGACAAAGTGAGAAGTGTCTTGTCATTGTCAGAGCTAAGCGGTTCCCAACCTTTAGAGAAGATCAAGTCGACTCTCAGCACCACTCCCCACCGGTCGTCCAGCAAGTCGAACTTGTACAAGTTGGGCACGGAAGCTAGAAGGTCGCTTGAGGTGGAACAGAAAAGAACCGAATCCCAACTGTCCAGAAACTCATACTATAACACCAAGGGAATGGAAAGATCGGAGTCTCTAACAGGCTCCCCTAGAACATTGTCAATTAAGCAGAAGCATCGTTCATCGGAAAACATGGCGGAAAGTCCTTCATTCGCACGGGTCGTATCATTTCAACCAGAAGACTCTAGAAGAAACTCTAGCACGCCTTCTGGTAGCACACTCCAAGACTCCATAAAGAAGAAGAAGAACTCGTCTCAAATCTTCCACAAGCTCAAGTTTTGGAAGAAGGAACCCAAGGAGGTAGACAACATCATTGAGACTGCTGTCACTAATTTGCATTTACAAGACGACAGAATGTCCAACGAGCAATCTACGTCCATCACATTAAACGATGAAGACATCAATCCCTTGGAGATCAAGGTTACTAGAAAGTCGGCCACACCACCTAAAATAGGCGAAAACACCGAGGAGAAGGCGACTGTGGTTCCCCGAGACCCAACGGTGACTCCTAAGAACGAGCCAGTACTGAAGGGTCAAGTCGAGGAGAAGACTTTATCGCAATCGCCGGTGATTATGGAACGGAACTCGTCTGGACGTGTGACCAAACCAAGACCAACATCAATGATCTCGCAGTACTCCCAGATCAGTCACTTGAGTCAGATGTCCACCATGATTTCCGAGTCAGAGTTGGACAATATGGACGAGACCGACGACATGGATGATGAGTACGACTACGAAGACGGGTTTTACGAGTCGAGTTTGAACGCCTCCCAAGAGTTTTCCAGAGCGTCCGTGAGTTCGACAAGTAAACCCGCCACTAAGAAGCGTCCCAGCTACAAAAGAGCATTATCGTCCGATATGTCAAGTCAGTCGTCATCGATACTAGCATCGAACATCAAGGTGCAGAAGCGGTTTTCGTTGTCACAGCTCTCCAGCACGTCTTCAGAGGAAAGCTCGATCAAGTCGTCATCTAACTTTGCATCTCCAATCCCAATCCACTCGGTGGAACAGTCTCCAAAGTTGGGCAGACCTGAGTCGCCAGACCTCATCAGGACCCGGAAGATCAGCAAGACCTCGGATTCCGACATCAACACGTTCAAATTCATGGACAACGGGCCGTTTGTCAGGTCGCCGTCGCCGCCCGTGACCAAGAAGTTGAACAAGATGAACCAGAGGTTGATGAAACCCGTCCGCACAGTCTTCGAGCACAGCTCCTCGTCCACATCTGCCAAGGGCACAAGCAAACCTACCACTTCCAAGGGCAAGATCAAGCGCCACAACATCTCCAACCCAATTGCAGTGACCCCGAATCCATCCAACTGGAAGTTGGACTGGAACACCACTGCCAACTTGAGTACCCCAAGCACCACAGTCCACAAGAAATACCAACCTGTCATTGATGAAGAGGAAGAGGACGAATAGGACCTTGACGGTTCTTACTAGAGGTGCAGGTGGAGCATACGGGCAGCAGCAGCAGCACCTCCACAGTGATTATACTTTTAATAAATAATGGGTGATTCAATTAGAGTGATCTTTACGTAGAGACTGCTATGAAGATGTCGAAGGTGAGCTGACAAACGTAGCAAAAACAGATATATCGACAACACAATCTCAACAATATATCTAATACCCTCTCCTACATAAGTTCGGTCTACGTGCTAACCTTTTCCAGAGCTTGGGAGTCCCCAGGAAAGTCCTGTCCTTTCAGTGTCCTGCCTCATCTCGAATTTTTCAGATCAAGCTCCACACCAAACTCTACCGAGGCTACTATGACCAGATCTCACCCAAATCACCATAAAAAAACACCTTGACACGTCTTAGACATGTAGTATACCTCTGAACTATGCCTAGACCCTCTCTTACAACTTTAAAGCTCTTTGTGTGTGGTACAAGACCTAGTTCCAGCTTTGAAGCATGTCGTTGGTTTGGTCGCGCAAATTTTTCTCTTCAAAAAAATCTTGAACTACATCATGGCTTCAGTTATCGTTATTGACAGCACTCTTAAGGAGTCGGTCAAGGAGTATGGGAGTATCATTGACTCCATCAACAAGAGCCACGAGTTCTCTGAGTCGTTGAGCCAGTTTTTCCAGAATGAACAGGTGAGCAACAAGGAGGGCTTGATTGCAAGCATTTTCCAACACTCTACCGCTGAACAACTTTCCAAGTTGACAGACAAAGAATTCGAGCCAGCATTCAACTTGTTGGTCTACCTTGCGGTTGAGTTGCTGGGTCTTTCTGCCATCGAGAGCCCAGACTCGAAACTTTTCACACTTTTAGAGGAAACCAACCCGTTAAAGCAACCCACCTTAAGAGACAGAAAGTCCATCAAGTCAACCACCGTGTTGTCCATCTTAAACACAATCTTCAACTTGTTGCCAGAAACCAGTAAGAATAGAGTATATGTCATCACCCAAATATTGCATGTCACCAAGGTGTCTCAATTAGACTTCAGCTTGATAAGAGACAATGTTGGCAACAACTTGTTTGCCTGGTTGAACAAGGCCGGAGCCCTGGAGTCTGAAGTCAGATCTGTCTTCTGGGAGTTTATTCAATTAGACCAGTCCTACTCGTTGGAGTCCTTGAACTTGATCAAGACCTTCACCCAGACCTACGCCTTGACCCACGACGAGATCAAGCTGTTGGTTGTGTTTGCCTTCAAGACGGACGTGATCGACGTGTCGTTCTTGGTCAACAACAACGTTGCACAGGCCTTGTCGGCCAACGCCCAAGACAAGTTGATCAGCACCTTCAAGAAGTACGTTTCCGGTGAGTTGGTCAAGCTCTCTGCCTCTGACTTTGCCGACTTGCCTGTCGACTTTATCAACTCCAAATCCAGAATCCTCGCCTTGGCCAAGTACTTTGGCGACTCCAACAACATCACCTTCAAGTACAACGAGATTCCAAACGTGGAATCCCAACAAGACTTTGAAACCCTCTTGGTTTCCGCCATCAAGGCCAAGGTCATCGAAGGTAAGTTGAACCAAGTCGAACAAACCTTTACCTTGAGCAAGGTCAGCAGATTTATTCTCGCTGGTGACGATAACTCTGCCAACTGGGCCAACGTCAAGAAGGCCTTGACCGAATGGAAGAATGCTTTGCACAACATTGGTGAGATTGTCGAGTCGTCCAGAGAAAACATTGTTAACGCTGCTTCTAATTGATCTATATATTGAATAAACTGAACACGTACCTCTCGTAGCGGGGCCCTGCCACCAGAATCGTTGCTTCTGGATCTGATGGGCTTGTTTGGGCCCGATGGCGGTGTCCTCACCAGGCTGGCCATGGTGCTCTACTGGGAGCTCAATGCATGGTCCTCGCCTTCAGCAACCCTATTTAATCCTTCTCGTTATCCAAAACTACCAAGAACCCTCCAACCAAGTGGAGGGACCCACACACAAAGACGTCGATCTCGTGGAACGAGTAGTCCAGCGAGTTGGTCAAACTCTTGATGAAGTTGACACCAGTCTCAATGTCGTGGAATATATGCTTTCTGGAGGCGGGCTTCTTGCCTGCTTCCAAGTCTGCCCAGGTTTGCGCCAAGTTCTTTTGGATTGTCAAGCTGTCCACCTGCTCCTTGGAGCTGTTCATGGACACCAAGTCTGGGTTGTACTTGCCATCGGACCAGGTGATGTTGGTGGTGAATATCACATGGTCAAACTTGATGGTGGGCGACGTGCTCTCGTAGAGCTTGGCCAACAAGCCGGTGGCGTTGTCTCTGTTCTGCTGGTTAAACAACAAGATCTTGAGGTTATTATTAGGGGTGGTGTGTTCTTGTTTAAACCAGTTGGCAGACACCTTGATGGACTCTAAGGTGTGAGCTCCGTCAATGTACCAGTTGATTTTCTCAAAACCCGGCTTGTTTTTGATGATTTGGCACCTGCCGTCCCACTGGACGGTCTCCAAACCTGTCTTGAACTTTTCAGGCAAATCTTCAATGGTACCGTCTTGGTAGGTAGGGAGGTCTGAGAAGCCCAATGACTTCAAGTGGGTTTCAGCCAACTTGACTGCCAAAGCCGCGTTCAGTTTCTGGAAGTCACCAGCCAAACCAAGCTTGGTGTCGGGAGGAAGCACCTTGTCTTCGTAAACCACCTCCAAGCTCGACACCTCCTTCTCGGCGGCTCTCTCTTCAATCACCTTCATACTCTGGGGGTACTCCAACTGCTCCGAGGTGAATGCCGGGGCACCTGGCTTGAAGATACCCGTCTTGTTCCATGCAATGGACTCGATTGTGTCGCCTAGCATGAAGGTGTGGTCTATGCCCAAGCTGCTGATGCCGGTGGCCGTGGGCTTCTTGATGATGTTGGTCGAGTCGTACTCGCCACCAACACCCACCTCGTAGATGGCAGAATCGACGCCCTCCTGCAAAAACACATGGAAGGACAAGATGGTCAAGTATTTGAAGTACATGGGCTTCACCACGTCGGAGGGCTGCAAGGTAGGGAAGTCGGTGGGGCTGGAGGAGGTGGAGGACAACTTATCCCAGACCTCAAAGAAGTACTTTGTGAACTTGGATTCGTTGATTGGGGCGCCGTTGATTCGGATCCGTTCCCTGACAGACTTCAAGTGGGGGGACGTAAACAATCCAATCTTGCTGATGAAAGGGGGACTCTGTTGGTACTGCGAGGTGTACTGTTTCAAGATAGACTCGGTAAAGGCACATGTGGAGCCCTTGCCCTTGGTCCCTGTGATGTGGATGATGTTCAATTTGTTGAAATCGGTCGGCGTGTAGCCCAATCTCCGGATGAACTCGTACACTTCCTTGATCGAGAGCTCGTTCCGGTTCACGTTGGGGCCCAATTTGCGGGTCGCCTCGATCGAAGCAAAGTTGGACTGGAGCGAATTCAAGGCATTGATGGCGTCCTTATACGTTCTGGGAGACGATGCGGGGGGTATACGCATTGAATCAGGAGTATGTTCGTCTGAACTAGGACTCATAGGATGTTTGGTGTAAAATTTTGCGCGAGATCTACATGGCGATTCTTAGCTCTCCCACCGGGCCGGCAAGGAGCTGAAGCTTTAGAGATATTCGTCCGAGGTGGTTGGAGGAGGGTCCACCGAGGTCCTACGGTGTCTGCCCTGGCTCCTGGATCTACATTTCTGTTCTTCGGGGGGCACGGCGGTGCCTATCGTGGCAGGGCCCGTCAGAGATGAAAAATTCCAGGCTTTGTGGGAGAACAACTGGGATCAGAGAGGGACAAAGTACACCGTAAAAGGCTCCATTTTCTAGCTAGAATTTACCGGGAGGTGACGGGAGTGGTCTGTGCCAGCAGGGAGGAATGCGTCCGTCATGTCCTGGGACCCAAACCTATCGCTGATAGCAGAGTCTTTCCGTTTATGCACGGAGGAGCCACTGTAGATCAGCGTATGCTCCAGAGACACCACCGCCAAGACGTCATCGTTGCGGCTGTTATCAACAACAAGAATACTGTTAGAGGCACCCGTATGGTACTTGTAGCCCTCAGCTTTGGTTCTCTACACTGGACACGTCGCTAGCCCCTGAGTGTGCCGAGCCCTAGTCAGCAGCATCTGGCGATATCTGGATGGCTCGCCATGCACGGCAGTTTTTCACAGCCAAACGGAACACCCGCTGGAGGACACGGAAAATGGAGGGGGATCTCGCTAGAAGCCTCAGTTACAGTGTCCAGGGACGCTCCTTGTGCGTTCCCACCTCTCGGGTTGCAGCTAGCGACCCCCTTGGTATTGGTGTCTGTGCCTGCTCCAAACGGCACATCTCGTCTTATCTAAGTCGCAAAACTCTTCATTCACATTACCCTCAACAACCACCGCAATTTGGCTCCAATTGTGGCAGAGCCAGCGGGATCGTAATCTTGATTTGACCATAAGCACCACCACTGCCTTTCCGGCGGCGTTCCCAGCCCTCCTCAAGCTCAGCAGCCCAACCAACGGGTTGATTACGTAAGCGCTTACGCCACAGCATCTAGTGACTCATTTTGTTTTCCGCAACCCACTGTTTTTTTATCTTTTACTATTACTCACCTCCCTATAGTACGGTATAACTACCCGCCCAAGCACCTATTCAACTACAAATCCATTAGTTTTCATCAACTGGAAAGCTCCTTATCGACCATATATTTATTTTGAAAGTTTACAGACAAGTTCACCGAAACACGATGGCTATCTGAATCCTTTGGTCGAACATTTGGCACTTGAACAAACAAAGTATACATTATAGGGTATAACACTATCTGGAGGGTACATATAGTATAAAGAGAAAGATCCTGAACTTTAGTCAACTGGAAGTATTGAATTTCTACGATTAACAGGATAACTTTTCAAAATGGTTGTTATTGACACGAAGAACGACACCACAAGCCAACAAATTAGTTACAGTATTCTTCCCGAGAAGAATAGTATGTCAGGTAGCATTTCAATCGACAAGACACCCACACCAACACCACTTGCACAAGCTACCGTTTCCCCGCTTGCACCCAAGGCCTCTGCCCCAAGAAGTTCTGCATCTCCGTGCTCAGACGACGTTCCTTTGTTGGTTTCCGATAACGACGCAGCAGCTTCTGATTGCGAGAGTTTAAAGAGCAACCAAGACGTGTGGAGAAAGTCTTCTTTGACCACGATTCCACAACAGACAAACACAACAGAATCGATTCCCCGGTCCGTCTCCAGCGGCACTGTCTCCTCGTCCTCCCGCCCAACCGAAACCGACTCGGCTTCCGTACCAGGCACAGCAAAGTATAAAATGAGCTCCAACTTGACGTCGAGCAACCCTGCTGGCGCCCCTTCCTCGACAGACGTAGCCTCCAAGGCCAAGGTCATCTCACAAGAGCAATTCAAAAAGGAGCGGTCCCAACTCATGACCATTATCGTCAAATATGTTGCGACCAAGATCCAGAACTCGTTCCCACCGGACGTCACTGAAAAGCAGACGCCCAACGAGTTGCCTTTGGATAAGTTCTTGCTTGTGCTCACAAGTAGACTCAGACTCACAATCCCATTGTTCTTGAAGGGTGTTATTTTTCTCTTCAGATACATGGACATCATCTACTTGTTGCGGTACTTTAACCAGTCCAACAACGCAGCCAACTCGACGGAAATGGGGTTCGAGTTGAAGAAGTTGATTGTGGGATGCTTCAAATTGGCCATTGTCAGAGAGCAAAAGTTGGTGAATTACCACGCCAGCTCCGACTATGAAGTGGTCAACACAGCTTATAATTGGAGTGCCATCACAGGTTTGCCAAACACCGAGATCAACTCGGTGGTCAAGAAGATTGTGGGGAGATTGAACGGGAAGCTCACCATCAAAAACAACGAGTTGGTGAAGCTCAAGAGTGAGATTTTTAGATTTGTGAAGATGGTTAATCAGGAACTGTAAAATGTTTTATAGCTGGATACCTGCATGGACCAGATGTATTGTTTTGAACGTGCTGCTAGCAGTGCTGTTAATGTACGTTACTACGGATGTTTTGTAGATGGGTTTTGGCGAGGTGGGTGTTTTGAAGGTTGTTTTCTGCTAACGACAAACGGCACCACCTTTTACTATCCAACTCACTATTTACTATCCATTTCACTAGACTATGTATCTCACTTTTTCTATCCATCCCACCATCTCCTATCGTACATCCCACCATCTCTTATCGTGCTTCCCACCACCCTTCACCCCATCTCACTCCCTCATTGCTGCATTTTTCACTATGGCTGCAAATTTCAGACACACTCGATTCCGGGGTAAACTATAAACAAGCAGCAGATACGGAATGTCCGAGCAGCAGTATGCATTTCCCACATGCTAGGAGTCCCAACCACCCGTATGCCGAGTGCAAACGCACCGCACGGGCCAATTAGTGAGTCAGTGCAAGACGCATACGACGTGACAGGCACTCCAAAAATTGAAGTTACATCATCCAAGCATTCAAGTTACATTGCTTGACCTGCGGCATGTGTCATCCCTTCCAGAAACACTTCCGTGGTATTGTCTTGGTGGCTACACAAACTGCTTCCACGAGGCTGTCACAGGCAGCACAATATTCGACGGTGACGGAACACCAGTCGGGCCGCACGGAGATTGCGTCATGTGACTCTTGCTGGACTTTCCGTTTCCTGTAATGACAACCGAGTGCGATGCGTCAGCGCTCCGCTTACAAATCCGGCCAGGGTATGTGGCCAGAACGTCCGCCCAGACCACCGTCTGGTCGAACCACTCTCTCGGTCCCAGTGCCCCCTAAAACACCTCCAGCCATTAGCACCCAGCCACACCACTCTAACAAGCCAATTACGGTGAAAATACACCAACAGCTTCCACCCTGACGTCTCGATAGCATACGTAAAAACACACGTGCCGCCGTTCACATGCCTCTGCACACCTGACCATGCCGTATGACTCATTCACGGCCCACTCATTAGTCTGGGGTACACTTTGAAAAGAGCGAAACGTCCTGCACACTGGCCTCCTGATAAGGCTCCGGACCTGAGCGAGTCTGACTCATTGCGAAATAGGCATACCCAATTTGGAAATACCAACGTTTCTGCTTTATCATTGCTGGCATCGAAAATTTTTCAATAGCAGTATGACAATAATATGAATCATCACTTGATAAAAAGTTTCATATAAATACTGAGGAAAATCCCTGCAAAGTAAAATTCATAAACCATCCACATAAAACACTATACTATGTCTGCTCCTACGAATCCATACGGTCCTAACCCCTCTGACTTCTTGTCCAATGTGGGTAAGTTTGAAGTGATTGAATCCACCTTGAGAGAAGGTGAACAGTTTGCCAACGCCTTCTTCTCGACCGAAAAGAAGATTGAGATTGCCAAGGCCTTGGACGACTTTGGTGTCGACTACATTGAATTGACCTCGCCTGTTGCCTCTGAGCAGTCGAGAGCCGACTGTGAGGCCATCTGTAAGTTGGGCTTGAAGGCCAAGATCTTGACCCACATCAGATGCCACATGGACGACGCCAGGGTTGCCGTTGAAACCGGTGTCGACGGTGTCGATGTTGTCATTGGTACCTCTCAATTCTTGAGACAGTACTCGCACGGTAAGGACATGAACTACATTGCTAAGAGTGCCGTTGAAGTGATTGAGTACGTCAAGTCCAAGGGTATTGAAATCAGATTCTCCTCTGAAGACTCTTTCAGATCCGACATTGTCGACTTGTTGAACATCTACAGAACCGTCGACAAGATTGGTGTCAACAGAGTTGGTATTGCCGACACTGTGGGCTGTGCCAACCCAAGACAGGTTTACGAATTGGTCAAGACCTTGAAGTCTGTTGTCTCTTGTGACATTGAATGCCATTTCCACAACGACACTGGTTGTGCCGTTGCCAACGCCTACACTGCCTTGGAAGGTGGCGCCAAGTTGATTGATGTTTCCGTCTTGGGTATCGGTGAAAGAAACGGTATCACCCCATTGGGTGCTTTGATGGCCAGAATGATCACTGCCGACAGGGAGTACGTCTTGTCCAAGTACAAATTGCATAAGTTGAGAGACTTGGAAAACTTGGTTGCTGAAGCCGTCCAAGTCAACATTCCTTTCAACAACCCTATCACCGGTTTCTGTGCCTTCACCCACAAGGCCGGTATCCACGCCAAGGCTATCTTGGCCAACCCATCTACCTACGAAATCTTGAATCCATCTGATTTCGGTTTGACCAGATACATCCACTTTGCCAACAGATTGACGGGTTGGAACGCCATCAAGTCCCGTGTCGAGCAATTGAACTTGCACTTGACCGACGACCAAGTCAAGGAGGTCACCGGTAAGATCAAGATGTTGGGTGACGTCAGACAATTGAACATTGACGATGTCGACTCCATCATCAAGGACTTCCATCAAGAACAAACCACTCCTGCTCTCAAGCCTCAGGCTTTGAGCAACGACGATGTTGTTGATGAACCGGTCACTAAGAAACAAAAGTCTGAATAATTGTAGATCAGTTACCCCAGAATTTTGAATTTGCTTTTGGTATTAAAATTATATATAGATGAGGGTTTCTCTCTTGGGTGGGCAATAAACAACGAATTAAATGAATGAATATAGTGTAGTGTTTAGCGATGTGAGTGTGGAGGTGGAAGACCAGATTGGAGACCGCCTCGGTGCCGGACTCCCCAGTGGGAGCGCATATAATCGGGAGCGCATATAATCGGAAGCCCATACCATTACCCTACAAGCACTGTATTGGGATAATTGTCAGTTGCCAGCTGACGATCCTTGCGGACCATTCTTCCATCTAAACCCCTCGTCCATATCCCAATGTCTCCACTCGTATCTGTTTTCCTTGTATCCCCTTCTCCGTTTCCAACTCCACTGGTTTTCCCATCAAAACTGGTATTACTCCACTGGTATTCCCAACACAATGGTATTCCCAACTCACCGGGGTTACTCCACTGGCATTCCCAACTCACTGGTATTTCCAACTCACTGTTATTCCCAACTCACTGGTATTCCTAACTCACTGGTATTCCCAACTCACTGGTATTCCCAACTCCCCTGGTTTTACTCCACTGGCATTCCCAACTCCCCTTTACTCCACTGGCATCCCCAACTCCCCTGGTATTCCCCTTGTATCTCCATACCAAGACATCCCCTCCCCCTCATTCTTCACATTTAGATCCGATGAGATCAGATCCAATTGGATCTGGCCAAGTCCGAACACACATTGGAAAATGCACCAAACAAATCATGTCTACCCCACAAACCTACAATCGGCAGGGACCTATTCTATAAAACCTTAACGTTGTGCGGGCGTAAGGGTTTTGGTTCGTTTGAACTCTTCTGCCGCCCCTCCTCTCATGGATCGGATTTGTACATTATACGATGCGCTTCCGTGAGCGCCCCCCAACATTTAGAACACATTAGCGTACATTGTTTTGCAAGGAAACTCCCAAGTACAACTGACGGTAATCAGGTAGATCCCACGGTGTGGGGTCCATATCGGAATGAGCAACCGGAAACAAACAGGTGCCCTGGTGTGGGGGCCATACCGGGTTGAAGTAGCTTTTCATATTAAAAGCGTTCGGCGAGATCAATGGCCGTACGCATAAGCCGATTCGAGATGTGGAGAATCCCAACCAAAGCCTCCGGAGCCTCTTTCCTAGGTGGAGACTGCCTCCGAGGATACTACCGTAGTCCCCAACATAGAGAACTAGTCCATAATCAAGCCCGTTGAAAGAAATGTGTGTGTTTAGCACTGAGCACTATGCATGCAAGCGTTTGGCCGGCCGGTACGTTTTTTGCAGCCACCAATGCAACAAGTGCGTGGGGCATACACACAAGACAAATAGGTAGCAATGGAGTTCCTGTCTCCCGGGAACCTCCATCAACCCGCTGTGATGCTGTGGAGTGTACTGCAATGTTTTTGGCTCCATGAAAGAGATCTACGTCTACTCCAAAGCAGTTATCCGGCACTGCAGCAAATGCTAGGACCTCTGCTGAGAAGGTACGGGCCAAAAACATCGGTTTAATCCTCCCTCCTAGTAGGTCACACCCCACAGTTATATTCACTTCTAGCAAATTCTGGGGTAGCTTAAAAGTCGGCATAGACTTTTAGGATCCCCAGTGAGATAAGGAGGAGGCCGAGGAGTGTGTGTACGTTTCCACTTTTCATCACCCGTGGTCGTAGACTTCTGTAATCATCCCTAACCATAGCCTTATAAACTTCTCCTCTAAGCACCCTGTGTAGCAGTTATCGGCAATACACGTCGACTTGCAAGGGTTATCCAACAAATGAAAGTTGGGTCCGTTAGGAGAGCAAAGCTTATCAGACTTTTCTGAAGAATACCCCTTTACGCTCAAAACCTCGTCAAAGAAGAGAAACTGAAGCAAGGTGAGGAAGGACGTCGCCCTCAGCGAGTGGGCATTTGCAGCTAAGCAGCCACTGGGCCCACCTCAGCCGCACACTGCCGTCAGTACTCCACATTTCAGCACGGTCCAGTCAAACAAAATCGACCAATATAGCAATGTAACATCGCCAACCCGCGTCCACAACACCGTGCGGTTAGTATATGTTGCAGCGGTATATCGGGATTGTTTGGGCGCTGCGATTGGGGCGCCCCTCCTTTGATAACCGAATCGTCGGTTCGGTACATATTCCCCACAAACGGACTTGTTCATTGCGAATACTCCCGAACGGCACCCGCTTCACAGGCACGGAATTAAATCAAAGCGGTCCTCACACCAGCGAACCAACCATAGGCCATCCATTAAGCTTGCAAGACACCAAGTAGCCTATTTGCAATTCCCAAAGCGTCCCCTGGGAGGGCAGACATTTCCTCAATTGGAAAATCCACTTTTCCCCGAATTGCCGATGTGCGTGCTAACTCCCGTCGGTCGCTTCTGGCTGTGAAAGTCAGAGGTTTTCCCCGCAACGGCTCCTACACCAGTCTGTATATATATTAATGGGTTCCCTAGCCCAATAACGTGTCTTTGTATAAGGTAACTCGATATCTGCAATAGAATAACTTTGAAATTAAGATGGCCGTCGGATTTGGATACCAAAAAGGAACATTGGGAATCAAGCGTTTTGATGATTTGCCAACCCCCAAGCCAACAGGAAGTCAGCTTGTGTTGAAGGTGGAGGCCGCCGGGTTGTGTATGAGTGATCCCCACGTCTTGATTGCTGGACCAATCAAGAACCGTTTCCCAGACCCAGAGCGTTTTGTCATGGGCCACGAGATTGCTGGTCAAATTTACGAGGTGGGTCCTGGGCTCAACGGCAACGAATACTACAAGAAGGGCGCCAGATTCTGTTTGTACATCTCGCAAGCATGTGGTACCTGTTACAACTGTCGTAACGGTGTGGACACTGCTTGTCTGACCATGAACCACGGTTTCGGTCTCAACTGTGACGGTGGTTTCCAAGAATACTTGTTGATTGACAACTTGAGATGCTTGTTGCCAATCCCAGACGGAGTCACCTACGAACAGGCCGCTGTTGCTTCCGACTCTGTTTTGACCCCATTCCGTGCCATTCAAAAGGCCCGTCCTCACTTGAAGCCTGGCGACAAGGTTGTTGTGTTTGGTCTTGGTGGTTTGGGTTTGAACGCCCTTCAAATCTTGAAGCAGTACCACGTCCACATCATTGCTTGTGATATCAAGCCCGAATTGGAGAAGGTGGCCAAGTCCCTAGGGGCGGCCGAGTTCTACACCAACTTCGAAGACGCCAAGTACGAGCCTGAGTCCATTCCTTTCTTCTTTGACTTTGTTGGGATTCAAAAGACCTCTGACATTGCCCAAAAGTACGTTTGCAAGCTGGGTAAGATCTACAGTGTTGGTTTGGGTACCTACTACTTGAAGATCTTCAACTACGAGTTGGCCAGAAGAGAAGTCGAGTACATTTTCACCTTTGGTGGTACTTCTGCTGAACAAATCGAATGTATGAACTGGGTTGCTCAAGGTAGAATCAACCCCATCTTGAGTGTCGTTGACTTCAAGGACCTTCCAGACTGGGTCGACAAGTTGGCCTCTGGTGAAACCGAAGGTAGAATTGTCTTCAGACCTACCAAGTTGTAAGAAGTGAAGCGCCAGACGCCCAGCCATCTCTGCCCAACGTCTTTGCAATGGGCGAAATGGATCTTACTATAGTATGAAAAGATGATCTAACAGCATGAAATTGATTGTAGAGTTGTAGGCCGTTGATTGGTGTGCAATTGTAGAGTTGTAGGCCGTTGTTTGGTGCGCAATTGTAGAGTAGTAGGCCGTCGATTGCTACGCCATTGACTCCCCCAGGTGTTAGCTAATGCTAGCCAGTGCTAGAGCCCTTGGTCCGCTCATTGGCGACCTGGGGTAATTTGCGCTTACATAAGCAGCAGTAGCAAAAATTCATCGTTGTTGTCCGAATCGAAAAAGGTTGCAACCATGGCAAAGAAAACCGGAGAGAACTCAAAGAAGGCAGCAGGAAACGCCAAGAAGGCGGACGCAGCAGCTAAGAAGAAGCTGGCTGCCGACGCTGCTGCCGAAGCTGCTGAAGCTTCCAAGTGGGACGAAGGATCCAAGAAGGGCAACAAGAAGAAGGAGGACGCCGAGTTCAAGAAGGAAGAGGCCGCCAGAAAGAAGGCAGAAAGAGAAGCTTTGTTGCAGGCCGAAGAGGCCTCCTTGCCCTCCAAACCTACCAAGAGCAAGCAAAGAGGTGCTGAGAAGATTGCAGCCAGAAGAACCGGCAAGATCGACGACTTCTTGAACGGCAACGAAGTCAAGACCGAGTTGAGCGCCTCTGGTATCGACGGTGCATTGGAAGCATTGAGCTTGACCGCCAGAGGAGGTGGTGTCCAGAACAAGGACATTGACAGACATCCAGAAAGAAGAGTCAAGGCTGCCTACGCTGCGTTCGAAGAGAGAAGATTGCCAGAGTTGAAGGCCGAGAACCCGGGCTTGAGACAACAACAGTTGAAGAACATGGTCAGCAAGGAGTTCCAGAAGTCGCCCGAAAACCCAATGAACCAGGCCACCAACGTCAGCTACGATGCTTCCAGAGAAGAGATCGAGGCCAAGAAGAGAGAGGTCAGAAGTGCCAAGGAGAGTAAGTTTACCTGAGCGAGATGACTCGTGTTTGAGAGAGTAGATTGTGTTTCGGTGTTGGGGAGAGTAGATTGGGGTCTGGAGTCCAATTTTGGTCAGTTTTGCCAGCTTTTCTGTGCTAAATGGATAGTTTTGGTGAGACCAACTAGTCTCTTGGCCATCTCCAATGACGTCTTCCCACTCCAGCACCTCTGCACGAGCAGGACCGCCCTGCATATCATAGGGGCCCCCGCTGGTAGTGTGTTATCGAATGAATGTGACTGCTCCGAAGTATGGACCGTGTAGGAACTCGTATGGATAATTCTCACAACCCTCGTATAACCGTTTGGTGGGCCAGTGGGACAGGTAACGCAAAGAAGAAGACCGGTGCCAGCGGCTCGGAGCCCGTCGAAACGTGTGCAAACGCTAACCTGGGACTTCCCTGGCACTGTTGGGTACTATTCTGACCCAACTGAGGCCAAAATAACACCCGTGCCACCGTTGCAATTCATCTCATGCCAGATCCGTTCATTCATGCAATCCAGTTTAGTGCTTCTTCTGGCACCATCTCCCGCATCTCTCCTGCCAACAATATCCATTCTGTAGTTGTCCATACATCCAAAACACCTTTGCCACTGCCCATACACACTGGCCACACGTCAGTGACCAGTCCAGCAGAGCTCGTGGCTCCGTCAATGGGCCATGCCTTGGATAGATCTTCGTGTCTTCGCTCAGAAAATTTCTCTCTGTTGGCGCGGGCTCTTCGTAGAAGTATAAATACATCTCAATTTCCAGATTCCAAGAGCACAGTCAGAAAAAAGACACAATAGATTATCCGCCCAAAACTTCCAGAAACAACCAAACTAGTTTACATAGAGGGGTAAGATAATGGTTTAGAGATCATAGAGCGATCAATTGAGTAAAAAAGGATATCTACCAAGCAGAAAGATTGCATTGTTACATAATACGTGAGCATGTCCAGACTAGATAGATTAGTTGTGTTGTTGGAGACGGGATCGACGCCATTCATCCGGAACACGGCGGCAGACCAATTGTCGGACTTGGCCAAGAACCACCCCGAAGAGATCATCAGCTTGTTGGGACGTGTGTACCCATACCTCAAGTCCAGCAAATGGGAAACTAGAGTTGCAGCTGCAAGAGCGTTTGGTGGGATTGTCAACCACGCAGATTTGTGGGACCCAAACAGTATACAGGAGGAGCAACAACAATTACAACAAGAGACAAACGGCATCAAAAAAGAGGACAACCAGGAGGAGGAGATCAAAATCAAGCAGGAACAGGACGAGGAGTTGAAGAAGTTGAACGACAGCATATCCAACTTGGTGGACTTTGACTCCTTCAACTTGCAGGAGCTCTTAAAGTCGGGAAAAACGTTTCTTGCTCTGAAGTCGGATGAGGAGGTACCAATCGATGAAAACTCCTTGTTTGGCAAGTTAAAAAGACACAAAGCATCCCTCATCCCAGAGGTCAAGCACGAGGACACCCCTGCCGGCGTCAAGTCGGAGTCCCCCACCTCCATATCGCCCTCCACCACCCCTCCCATCAAGTCTGAACAACAAGACTCCATTCCCGTCAAAGAAGAAAAGGCCGTTTCCAGTGCCAGATTAAAGGCCATCCAAAAGAGAAGAGCAAAAGCCAACGCCAAGTCCAACGCTAATAAAATCAAACCCGTGGACATCTCCCAGAGCTCCATATCCAGAAGAATGGTGGAAAATGGCGAAGACATCTCCAACAATACCAACGGCAACGACAATGGCGGCGTGGAAAATGGAACTCCTCAATTCGACGTCACCTCCCAGCAAGGTGGCGAAAAGTTGGTCATAGAAACTAAGGTTCCCGAGTTGTCGCCGCTCTTGTCACAACACGCCAAGGTGGCGGGCTTGATCTGGCAATTCCAAGGTGTTTACGAATTGTTGGTGGCCGACTTGTTTGATGACAAATGGGAAATCAGACACGGTGCTTGCTTGGGCTTGAGAGAGTTGATCAAGAAGCACGGCAAGGGTACAGGAAGAGTCAGAAACAAGTCAAAAGAACAAAACGACTTGAACAACGAAGCAACCTTGGAGGATTTGGCCGTCAGGTTGTGCACCTTGTTCACCTTGGACAGATTTGGTGACTATGTCTCCGATACCGTTGTCGTGCCAGTCCGTGAGTCTGGTGCTCAAACAATGGCTGCATTATTGATCCACTTGGAAGAGTCAACAGTGGTCAAGACCTTCAACTGTCTCTACAGTTTGGTGTTACAGGACGGCATTGTGCCGAAGTGCTGGGAAGCAAAACACGGAGGGATGCTTGGGGTGCGATACTTTGTCAGTGTTCGTACAGACGTCCTTGTTAGCAACAGTCAACTCTTGGACCTGGTTGTTAACATGGTTTTGCATGGGTTACAGGAAGCTGACGATGATGTTCAGTCGGTGGCGGCCTTGACCTTAACCCCAATTGCCTCCCAGTTTGTCACAACCAGAAAGAACCTCATCCAAACCGTTTTGAACGCCATTTGGGACTCTCTTGTCAACTTAAGAGATGACTTGTCTGCCTCCATTGGTTCTGTCATGGATTTGTTGGCCAAGTTGTGCACACATCATGAGGTTATCGAGATCATGGAGAAGAATGCTGCTGAAAACGAATCGGCAGACGTGGAAATGGTCGATTCCGACTCCTCCCACACTGATGAAATCCTGTCATCTGAAAGTTCTTTTGACAAATTGGTTCCCAGATTATTCCCATTCTTGAGACACTCCATCACAAATGTCAGAAAGGCAGTTTTAAGAACTCTCATGGAGTTCTTGTCCATCAAAAACCCAAAAACTAAGTCTTGGATTAACTCAAAGGCTGTCAGATTGATCTTCCAAAACTTGTTGGTTGAACAAAACAGCGAAGTGTTAAAGTTATCTGCAAAGGTGTATGATACTTTGTTAATAGAAATTGCTAATTCCGAGAATAGCTTATCCCAAATCGATGAAATTTTTATCGATCACTTCGAACCTTTGTTGACTTTGGTCATGACTCCAATTGGTATTTCAAGACACAACTACCAAATGAACACCAATTTAATTGTCAGACCATCTGGTCATAGCTTAGGAAACTTGGATTTGAACGAATCCAACTCCAAAAAGAGAAAAGCTCCAGAACCAAGCTCCTTGGCAATCGGCTTGTCGGACGAGTTGAAAGTCAACATTGATGCTCCAATCTTTAAGGGTGACGTGATGTTGCTTGGATATGACACATTCATTGCCACTAGAAGTGAGGCTGCACATGCTTTTGGTACCACTTTATCATACATTTCGAATGAGGAAACTTTGAACAAGGTATTTGAAGCCTTGTTGCAATACTTGAAGTCACCTCACTCGACACCTAGATTATTTGCTGCCTTGATTGTTCAAGAATACTCTACGGCCTTGAAGTCAAGAGGCTCCAAGCCATCTGAAAAGGCTGTTGAATTATTCACAGACCCAATCTTGAAGGTGTTGCAAACACCAGACCTGTTGCCTCACTTCCGTGAGTTGGTCCCAACCTTGAAGTCTGTGAGAACTTCCTGCTTGCAATTGTTTGATGTTTTCATCACGACAGCAAAGGTTGCGCCTGCAAAGATTCCTCAATTGCCTGTTGTTGTTCAAGGTGAAGCTGAAGCTGGCCCTGCTGCGTTTGGTATTGAAAATGCAGAGAAGATTATCAATGAAACTTTTGTCAAGTTGAAGAAGTCCTTGTCTGCAACATACCGTATTTCTGCCAACCAAGCTCTTGAAGATTCCAAACATAGAATTGGAGTGGCTATTGAAGAAGCCCGGAATGTTCGCAACAACAGAGTAACGGGTATCTTGTCCGCGTACGCTGCTTCTGCTCTTAGTTTGAGCGGTGTACCAGCCAAACTTAACCCTATCATCAGAGCTTTGATGGATAGTGTTAAACAAGAAGAAACTCAAATCTTGCAGGAGAAATCTGCCATTGCAGTTGCCTCTTTGATTGAGGAGTTGAACAAGATTGGCAAGAAGGGTGTTGCTGACAAGATTGTCAAGAACTTGTGTGCATTCTTGTGCGTGGACACCTCTGAAGTGCCCGAATTCCATCATAATGTGAACGTTAAAACCAACATTTTATCGTTGAGAAAAGAAGAAGCAAAAACAGACCCAGCAGATGTGGCAGCCCATGAGCGTGCTGTACATGAAGCTAAAATCAAACGTAATGGTGCCATGTTGACCTTGATTGCTTTGATCAAGGTTTACGATGCTGACTTGTTCAAGGAGGTTCCAAAGTTGATGGAAATCATGTTGGAACCATTGAAATTGTTGGAGATTTCGTCATCTGACGAGATCATCAAGGATACCTTGAAGGGACAAAGCATCATTGATGCTTTAGGTGTTGTCAGAGCATTGTTGCCAAAGTTGCACAAGTCTTTGACTGAAGAAATCACAGCAAAGTTGCCATTGCTCTTGCCTGGCTTGAATTCTGAATACTCTGTTTTCCGTTACTCCACATCCAAGTGTTTAGCTACCATCTGTTCGGTTGCACCCACCACAGCATTCACCTTCTTGGTCAAGTCTGTTTTGCCCATGTTGAACAATGCTGGGGAAGTCAAAGAAAGACAAGGTGCCATTGAAACCATCTACCACATCAGCAGCACTATGGGTGCTGATATCTTGCCATACATTGTTTTCCTTATTGTCCCAGTTTTGGGTAGAATGAGTGACTCCGACCATGACGTTCGTGTTTTGGCAACAACTGCATTTGCAGCCATCATCAAGTTGGTTCCTTTGGAAGCTGGTATTCCAGATCCTGAGGATATGCCACAGGAATTGTTGGAGGGCAGAGATAGAGAAAGAGAGTTTATCCAGCAAATGATGGATCCAACCAAGATCAAGCCTTTCGACTTGCCAGTGTCCATCAAGGCGACCTTGCGTAAATATCAACAAGAGGGTGTCAATTGGTTGGCCTTCTTGAACAAGTATCATTTGCATGGTATTCTTTGTGACGATATGGGTCTTGGTAAGACATTGCAAACCATCTGTATTGTTTCGTCAGATCACCACATGAGAGCAGAAAAGTACGAAGAAACCAAATCTGCTGAATTCAGACCGTTGCCCACCTTGATCATCTGTCCACCTTCGTTGACAGGGCATTGGGAACAAGAAATCAACCAGTACGCTCCATTCTTGAAGGTGCTTGTGTATGCTGGAGGACCAAGTGTCAGAGCACCACTCCGTTCTCAACTCCCCAACTTCGACATTATCGTCACTTCCTATGATGTGTGTCGTAACGATGTTGAGCACTTGACCCAGCAGGACTACAACTACTGTGTGTTGGATGAAGGGCACATCATCAAGAATGCCGCTTCCAAGTTGACCAAGTCTGTCAAGAGGGTCAGAGCCGAGCACAGATTAATCTTATCTGGTACACCAATCCAAAACAATGTGTTGGAATTGTGGTCTTTGTTTGACTTTTTGATGCCTGGGTTCTTGGGTACAGAAAAGGTGTTCCACGAGAAGTTTGCTAAACCTATTGCTGCAAGCAGAAACAGCAAGACTTCGTCAAAGGAACAAGAAGCAGGGGCTTTGGCGTTGGAGTCGTTGCACAAGCAGGTGTTGCCATTCATGTTGCGTCGTCTTAAGGAAGACGTCTTGTCGGACTTACCACCCAAGATCATCCAGGATTACTACTGTGAATTGAGTGACTTGCAAAAGGAGTTGTACAAGGACTTTGCAAAGAAGCAAAAGTCGAGTGTGCAAGAAGAAGTCAAGAAGGAGGGCGAAGGCGACACCGAAGCCAAGACCCATGTGTTCCAAGCATTGCAATACATGCGTAAGTTGTGCAACCACCCAGCATTGGTGTTGTTGCCGGACCACCCCAAGTACACGGAGGTGACGCAGATCTTGCTGAAGTCGAACACACCGCTCCGCAGCATCGAGCACTCGCCCAAGTTGTTGTCGTTGAAGACCTTGTTGTTGGAATGTGGGATTGGGGTGAACGACAGCGACTACTCGTCGGCCAAGTACAAGCAGAAACAGAAGCAGCAGCAGATCATCAGCACCGAAGGAGTCATCTCGGACCACAGAGCGCTCATTTTCTGCCAGTTGAAGGACATGTTGGACATTGTGGAGAACGAGTTGTTCAAAAAGTACATGCCGTCGGTCACGTACATGCGGTTGGACGGTAGCACGGACCCGCGGGACAGACAGTCGATTGTGCGCAAGTTCAACGAGGACCCTTCGATCGACGTCTTGTTGTTGACCACCAAGGTCGGGGGGTTGGGGCTCAACTTGACCGGGGCCGACACGGTCATCTTTGTGGAGCACGACTGGAACCCGATGAACGACTTGCAGGCCATGGACAGAGCACACAGATTGGGCCAGAAAAAGGTGGTCAACGTGTACCGGTTGATCACCAAGAACACCTTGGAGGAGAAGATCATGGGGTTGCAGAAGTTCAAGATGAACATTGCCTCCACCATTGTCAACCAGCAGAACGCAGGCCTCTCTTCCATGGACACCAACCAGTTGTTGGACTTGTTTGACGTGGACGAGTCCGCCACCAAGTTGTCCGAGGACAAGACGGAGGACGACAAGAAGGATGGAAACATGCCCGAGGACGTCACTGGTGGCCTTACAGGTAAGGCTGCGGGGGCCGTTGGCGAGTTGGCCGACTTGTGGGACGAGTCCCAGTATGAGGATGAATACAACCTTGATAATTTCATCAAGACCCTTAAGTAGGTACATACTAGCTTAAGTAATGACTAAAAGAATGTTACCAAGTGTAGTAGATAGAGCAACCAGAGCCACCAAAACACAACAAGGTGCACCAAAATGTAACCAATGGCACCTCAGTTCACCAAAAAACAGTGTAGTTCCATGCTAGCAGCCCCCCGGCCCCAAAGAAACTCCATTTTACGGACCCGCTTGGTGCTCCGTCGCCGAAGTTGGAGATGCCCGTCGGAAATGCAATTTCCTGCACACAGCGCAGCCGCTGCTCTTTTTTTTTTCAGATGAAGTCTTTGCCTTTTGCAACACCATGACGGACTCAAGAGACAAGCTTGACGAACTTGGGGACGAGGCCCGTGCTTCGTTCCATTACCTTGCATCAGACGAGAAGTCGTCCACGTTGAGGACCGCAGAAGACTTGGTGTACGAGAAACAGAGCGTGCAGCAGGCGCCAGCGGCGGTCGAGACGCCCAAGTGGGTACACTTTGTTGCAGGAGGCATTGGGGGCATGGCAGGCGCCATCGTGACATGTCCGTTGGATGTGGTGAAAACAAGGTTGCAGTCGGACGTCTACCACTCCATGTACAACCAGACACCTAAGTCGGCCAATCCGATCATACAGACGTTCCAGCACTTCAGAGAGACGGGCAGCGTGTTGAGAGGGTTGTACCGAAGCGAAGGCCCCAGGGCGCTTTTCAAGGGATTGGGGCCCAACTTGGTCGGCGTCATACCCGCCAGGTCCATCAACTTCTTCACCTACGGCACCACCAAGGACGTCATCACAAAGAACTTCAACAACGGCCAGGAAGCAACCTGGATCCACTTGGTGTCGGGGATCAGCGCCGGGTTTGTCACCTCGACCGCAACCAACCCCATCTGGATGATCAAGACGAGGTTGCAGTTGGACAAGTCCAAGGGCAGGCAGTACAAGAACTCGTGGGAGTGCTTCAAGCACATTGTCAAGAACGAGGGCTTCTTCACCTTGTACAAGGGTTTGAGTGCATCCTACTTGGGTGGAGTGGAGTCCACCTTACAATGGGTCTTGTACGAGCAAATGAAGCTATTCATCAATAAAAGGTCGTTGGAGTTGCACGGCCACGATCAGGCCAACAAGACAACCTGGGACCACGTCTACGAGTGGTCTGCGAGGTCGGGGGCCGCTGGGGCTGCCAAGTTCATCGCCTCCTTGATCACCTACCCCCACGAGGTGGTGAGAACACGGTTGAGACAGGCTCCTGTCGAGGCCACAGGCAAGTTGAAGTACACGGGCTTGATCCAATGCTTCAAGCTCGTCGTCAAGGAGGAGGGTTTGGCCAGTATGTACGGTGGATTGACTCCACACTTGTTGAGAACCGTTCCAAACTCCATTATCATGTTTGGGACCTGGGAGTTGGTGGTGAGGTTGTTGTCGTGAATGTCTTGTAAATAGTTTACCTGTAAATAGGCCGAATTAGAGCGGCAGGAATGGATGTCATATGAATGAGGTAGTCATTAGACGGGGTTTATTGGATCCCCAAATCAAGTTTTCCTCCTTGGGGAATCTGACGTTGTTTCCCACGAAATGGCTGTCATTTGAGGTAGCAGATGGGTGGTTTACCTTGGGGCAGGCACTTAAGTGTACGTAAGATAGAGTGATCCAGAATGTGAACGCAAGACACAGAGTGACCCAACAGGTGTTCGTAAGACGCATTACGACCCAGTAGGTGTACTTACGACACACGATAACTGGAAATACACACCAATCGCTTTGGTCTGTTACAGATCAATCTTTCGTCTCTTGTGGGACTCATCGTCAGAGGAGTCAACTTCAGACTCACCCAGCAGATTCTCTTTCTCTTCGTCAAATCCACCCAACAGTACTTCATCTTTTGACGCTTCACTCTCTTCAAACTCTTTTGGCTCCTCTTTACCCACATTGTACACTTCTTTGTAAAACATGGGAGGATCGCCTTCGGGAAACACTATATCCAAATCCTCGATTGAGGCCCCCGGTATCGACGGCACACTCTTTGGGGTGGTTTTTGCTATCTTCTGGTTCGGTAATGCCAGCTCTAACTTGTCTCCCCTGAAAGTTCTGGGCACTTTGCCCAATGGGTTCAACTCCGGGTTGAAATACACCGACAGCAGGCCCCACAACTTGGTCTGCAGCGCCTTGGCCTGCACCTTTTCGTCCTCCAACTTCTTCAAAAAGGCCTCCACCTTGACCTGGTGGAGCTTGTGCTTTATTATGAAGTCCCACTCCTCTTTCAACGACTTCAACTGTTTCTTGGAGTGCACATCGCTGGACTGCTCGAGCCGCTGGATTCGGTAGTACAACCGTATAGGGTCCGCCAGGGTCGCCTTTTCGAGGAGATGGTTGTACTTCTGCTTGCCCTGGACCTTCTGCTGCTGTTTCCTCTCATTCTTTTTGATCTCAGAGGCCAAACTCCAGTTGCCTCGTATCATGGTTTTTGTTGCAAAAGAAAAAGTTGATAGTTCGAAAAACATACTGGAACATACTTCTTCAGCAAAACACCAGTCGAGCCCACAAAAGACACGCTATGAATCAAGCAAACGGCAACAGCCAGCACATAGAGGTGGACAACTCGCAGATCCCCAACGACTCGTTGGAGTCGGTCCGCAACAAGTTGAACCAGATCCACTTGTCCCTCCGCCGGTTGGCAGACCAAATCAACCACCACAACAGGTACCCCAACAAAGTCAAGTTACCCACCTATGCACATTTCCAGAACCAACTACAGGTTTTGATAACACAATTGAGTTCCATTGCACTGACTTTGAGCAATAACGACGAGTTGTTGAAGACCACCAATGTGTACCCTACGCCTTCCTTCCCGACCAGTCAGCACGAAGGCTTGGTGACAACCTTGCTCCGGAAGAAGGTTTTGCCTGAGGTGGACGAGTGGATAGATAAGGCGTTGAAGGAGACTGCTGATGGAGGCAGCAGGGGAGAAGTCTTGGATGAGTTCTCGAGGTGGTGTTCCGTCAAGATCCAAGAGATCCGAGACGAGTTCCAGTTCTACGGTTTCCACACAGTCGACGAGTTGGACTTTTTGGAGACCCCGGAGGGAAAGAAGGAAACAGAGCAGAAGAAGTTGGCCGAGAGCGAAAGGGAAGAGAAGGAGCTGAAGGTGACTGCCGGCGGGAAGAAGCCAATTTCCCCAAACCAAATCCAGAAGTTCCTTTGTCAGGGTGTTCTAACGTGAGGGAGTACGTCCAGTTGATACAAAAAAATGATTCTTGTTACAGGCATCCTAAAGTGGTGTTAATCGAGAGATTAAAAGGTAAATTTGGGAAGGGCTTACCTGGGAAGTTCACCGAGCTGAATGCGGGAAGTCCAATTGAAGTGCTCTATTGATACGGTGGGTCTGAGTGCCCCGTTTCCTATTGAATGGTCCATCTGGTGTGCCCCATTTCCGATTGAATGGTCCATCTGGTGTGCCCCATTTCCGATTGAATGGTCCATCTGGTGTGCCCCATTTCCGATTGAATGGTCCATCTGGTGTGCCCCATTTCCGATTGAATGGTCCATCTGGTGTGCCCCATTTCCGATTGAATGGTCCATCTGGTGTGCCCCATTTCCGATTGAATGATCCATCTGAAGGGCCCCATTGCAATGGCCCATCTGACGTGCCCAAAGGTCCAAAAGCATAACTTCGGACTTCATCTGAAGCTCAATCGGGAAGTCCAGGGTCGAACTGATGTTAATCTGGTAAAGATTTGGGAGTCAGATCTGGGCACCTCTCCAAGTTCGATAGAAGTGACTGGGTCTGAAATACACGCAACAACCATCTGGAAGTCCTGTAGACCCGAGGGAATCACAAATCAATTCTAGATGCTTGCACCCATTTTGTCCTGTACCACCCACACACTCACATCCTCCACTTGCCCTACTTTTCTACACCCTTCTAGAACGTCCCCTTAATATATACAGTCTATTCGTCAATGTCAAAGTAAGCACTGTAAAGATACAATACAGCAAAAACAAAGAAAGCCACGGCACCTCCCAAGGTGACGTTTCTCATGGAGATCTTCTTGGCCAACAACTTGCCGCCAATAACGGCGGCACCGGTGCAGATGAAGTGGCCGATGATGGCACCCAAGATGACGAACCAGTAGTCGGAGCCTGCGGCCATGGCGATGGTGGCGATCTGGGACCTGTCGCCCCACTCGCCCAAGAAGGTCATGACAAAGACCTGGATCCAGATGGGGGACAAGACGAAGGAGGCCAAGTCCCGCAACTGGTCGGTGAGGTCCGAGTACCACTCCTTCTGGACGGTTGTGCTGTTGGCCAAGCCGGCCTCCAAGTCGTTGGGCGACTCGGAGGTGGCGATCTCCTCCTCGACCTCGGCCATCTCCTCCTCCACACCCAAATCCTTGGACATGGCCAAACCCTCCTTCAACAACTTGAAGCCAAACACAACAAAAAGCACCGAGGCCAAGAACTGGGTCAATCTCCTCGAGAGCAAGGCCGGCAAGGCGTGCCCGACGATCCCGCTCAACACGGTCATCACAGCCAACGAAGCAAACGCAGCCAGGAACACCACGTACCGCGAGTGTCTCATGGCCATCAAGGCGGCAATCAAAAAGGTCTTGTCCCCGATTTCAGAAACAACAATCATGGACACGGACATGACCAACGAGTTGAAGTTGGACGACGGCTCGTCCTCGTCCTCGCCGTGGTGCACGGGTGGCTGCAAAGGCGCCTTGGACCCGGCTGGTGTGGGGAGCTGGTCCTCGTCCGCAAGTGCTTGGATCCCCACCTTGTTGTTTGCCTTGGCCCCGTTGCCGCTGGCTATCCCGCTGTTGTCGATTGTGGATCTGGCCGACGCTGGCACCCCCACCTTGGGGGCCACGCCTCGGGCTTCAACGCCGCTCCTGGCCGTCGTAAGTGCAAGCGCTCCACCAACGCTGCATGCTAATACAAGCTTTGAAATCTTCATACCGTTATCTTTGCTGACACGAACTCTAATGGACGTGGTCTTGACTCCGAGATAACGGGAAAAATGAGATATTATAAGAAAAATTGGACAGGTGGTGAAAAATGATCCACGCGACTCTGGTGTGGGAGATGGCACATCCGCCTGGGGACCCCAGTAACCCCGTAAATAGCGGGCGGACACCGGGTTTGGCGTGGGATATGGCCTCTGGGACGTTGTTGGACGGCCCTGGTACGCTCTGGGGGGGTCTTTTGGTATGTAGCGGCTCTGTTACGCCGGCCTCTAGTGGTGTTTATGGAGCCTGCCATCTTCTGGAACGCATCTCGAGAAACGGCTCACAAAGATTAGCGAATGTAAACAAACAACGACAACAGCTAACAGGTGGGTTGCACGTCGCGGAGATACAGTACGTGGCAGCGAAATCGCCCCGATAGGCGACATGTAGGTGGGATGCTGGTGGACGCAACTGATTGGCTGCTGGCAGGTTTCCGGAGGGGAGGGGAAGACAGGGTTTGGCTGGCGACACGCGCAACCGATTGGAATGACGTCAGTCCGTTAGAGAGCTTTGGTAGAGAGTGAAGGAGGTTGGTTGCACGCTGGGTCGGAGTTACTGTGAAATAAGAGAGTCTACGGTGCAGCAAGCGTCCCCCTGGAACTGGGTGTGGTAGCGGTTGCAAATTGGGCCGCAAGGAGGGACGGCTAGCGTGTGCTGCAGATAACGGTGTTGCTGCAGCAGCGCGGCCGGAAGTGGTTGGTCGGCGGAGGTGTGTGGCCGGAGGTGTGCAGTCGGCGCTGTGTGGTGTGTGGTGGCCGGAGTTGCTGCTCGGAGATGCTGGTCGGTATGTAATCTTCAGAATGTAAGACATGGCAGGTGGGTTCACTAGTGGTACCTGGTAGGCTGTCATCGCAAACAAGTCTTCTCTGATTGGCGCGAACACTTTTGAGTTGAGTGATACCATACAGTTGAGTCAAAGCTGTGTCGTGTGAAACGGCTTTTAAGGTGAGTTCAAAGTTGCATAAACGATTGAGTTAAAACGGTGTAAACTGTTAGTTGAAATGGTTACATATAGGTTTGATTTAAACTGGCACTGCTTGTTGAGTGAAAACAGAGTAGAGGGTGTGTCATAATGGCGTAGTCTGGAATTAAAACGGCACCATAAACAGTTGAGTTAGCATGGGGAAGACTGTGAGTTAAAAGATGCATAAGCGATTGAGTTAAAACGGTCCCATATCAATAGAGTTGGCTTCGAAAATTTTAAACCTTAATTTTACAAAGTTGGTGTTATGTCTTATAGTCTCTCCAGGTTGGATGTAATTCCCCATTGAGTTCCTCAATAGTAGGTTTCCAACCCTCTGGCTCACTTCATCACCCTTTGATCTTATCCAAAACGTAGCCCCTCCAACTTTTGCATCCACTCTAAACGATTACGCCTCGCATCGTTAACCTACAAATCTTATTAAAACTGTATATTATCAATACAAACAAGGTGGAATGCAAATATCCATGCCAAACTTTCATCTCACATGAACGTATTTTAATGTCGAAAGTCTAAATCATAACTCGTTAAACTTCTAGTGGTGAGCAGAAGGCAAGGGGTTTTCAACAACAACCCCTTCCTTGACCTTTCCGCTTTCAACCCAACCACCTGGACTGACTGGGTCTGGGTGGTGTTCCTTGAACTGGTTGATTCTCTCAATCATGGCAGGCTTGAAAGACTTGATCAACCCTTGAACAGGCCAGGCGGCGGCGTCACCCAAGGCACAGATGGTGTGGCCTTCGATTTCCTTGGTCAATTCAAAGATCATGTCGATTTCCTTCTCGGTGGCTTGACCCTTGTAGAATCTGTCCATCATGCTGCTCAACCAGGTGGTACCTTCACGACATGGGGTACATTGACCACACGATTCGTGCTTGTAGAAAGCAGAGAATCTCTGAATGGCTCTGACAATATCGGTTTGCTTGTTCATGACAATGACAGCAGCAGTTCCCAAACCGGAACCCACGTCTCTCAAAGCGTCGTAGTCCATCAAGACGTTTTCACACACTTCCTTGTTCATGACTGGCACGGAGGACCCACCTGGAATGACACCAAGCAAGTTGTCCCAACCACCCTTGATACCACCACAGTGCTTTTCCAACAATTCTCTCAATGGAATGGACATTTCTTCTTCAACGGTACATGGCTCGTTGACGTGACCAGAGATACAGAACAACTTGGTACCCGAGTTTCTTTCACGACCAAAGGAAGCAAACCAGTCCCCACCTCTTCTCAAGATGGTTGGGGCAACGGCAACAGTTTCGACGTTGGCCACGGTGGTTGGTCTACCGAAAAGACCAACACCAGCAGGGAAGGGAGGCTTCAATCTTGGCTTCCCGGCCTTACCCTCGATCGATTCGATAAGCGCAGTCTCTTCACCACAGATATAGGCACCCATCCCACGGTGGATGTAGACGTCAAAGTCGTAACCGGAGCCACAGGCGTTCTTACCAAGGAGTCCGGCCTTGTAGGCTTCGTTGATGGCGTTTTGCAACACAACGGCTTCGTTGTAGAACTCACCTCTGATATAGATGTAAGCAGCAGTGGCGTTCATGGCACGACCAGCCAACAAACACCCTTCAACCAACTTGTGAGGATCCTTTCTGATGATCTCTCTGTCCTTACAGGTGCCTGGTTCACCCTCATCTGCGTTGACAACCAAGTATCTAGGACCCGGGTTCTTTTCCCAGCCTGGTGGGTTCATAAAGGACCACTTAAGACCAGAGGGGAACCCAGCACCTCCTCTACCTCTCAACCCAGACTTCTTCATCTCGTCAATGATCCACTTGTCTCCCTTCAAAATGATCTCCTTGGTCTTGTACCAGTCTCCCATCTTTTGTGCTGACTTCAAGTCGTGGCCGTACTTGTCGTAGACGTTTTGGAAAATACGGTCTTGATCCTTCAATCCCCCGTGCACCCGGTTTGGAATTGATGCTGCGTCGGCACTGGTGGCCAAGCTACGCTTGGTCACAAGCGAACGAATCCTCAAGTTACGAAGCATTGTCTTTGGATTTACAACAAAGTTAACTTTGGATGTGTTTTTTTCCGTATGCTAAAATTTTGACTGCTTAAAATTTGCTGAGCGTCTATTGGGTGGACCGTCTATGCAGGTCGCCAACAGCTCGGTTGCAACAGGGTCTGCCATCACCACTCTGGTGGGTCTTAGATGTGGATGAGAGACCAGAACGCAGCAAGGGATGGTTGTGCGGGGTTTGTTTCTGATGTTTTTTAAAGATTTGCAGATTTCGGGGATGTTTTAGCGATGGTGAAGTGGAGTTGTCTAATGTAGATTAATGTATGGAGACTGCATCGAGCAGCCGGAGCAGTCCTTAATCAGGAGCAAGCATAAGCAAGTTTGAGCACGAATGAGGGTACTCCAGTGTAGCAGAAAGAAACCAAAGGGTAAATGAAGGTTCCTTTTCTATCTGCTTCCTGGTTGAGCAGCTTAAATGTGCTTGTCGAGTGATGCTCCGATCTACGGCAGAGCGATGTTGCACCCATTTGATTTGCTACCAATCTTCCTTATTCCATTACCGTTAGTTCTTTTTTAACTACAATTCTTTATTGAGGTCACTTTTAACGTGCTAGGTACTTCAACTGAGTGTTTCCATGCCCATTTCTTCTGTCCCATTTCGTCTGTCCATTTCTTCTGTCCATATCTTCTTTCTTGTCCGATCCACAGCGATGTTGCACCCATTGAGTTGCTAACATCTTCTATATTTCCTTACCCTTCTTTCTCTCAATGACATACACAACTTACATTCTTCATTCATTACAACTCAAACCCTCCAATGTACTTCAAATAATTCTTTCCATACCCACTTCTCCCACCTACTGCCGATGTTGCACCCATTGAGTTGCTAACATCACCCTATACTTCCCTACTGTTCTTTCTCTCAATGGCATACACAACTTAGATTCTTCGTTCATTCCAACTCAACCCTCCTTCTCACCTCAATTAATTCTCTCTATACCCAACTCTCATTGTCTCTTCTGCTGGATCGCCTTAGAACAAATCATCAGTTTGTCTAGATCTGCTGCGAAATTATCAAAATACCATCTTCCTACTTTTGATCCCAAACATGAAACCTAGCTACTAAGATGATCAGTTTGAGGAATTTGT
Organism: Kodamaea fukazawae; assembly: GCA_030572255.1. NCBI lineage: Eukaryota > Fungi > Ascomycota > Pichiomycetes > Serinales > Debaryomycetaceae > Kodamaea > Kodamaea fukazawae. The sequence continues at coordinate 153,232 of JAJLZQ010000014.1, read as the reverse complement.
CACGATTGGTGGTGGGTCTAGCCATCTACTACTACGCTGTGATTGAATATAGACAAAGAACACTGGTCAAAGTGACCGAGTACGATCCATTCGCCAAAGGCGAAAGCAAGCTAGCATCCAACTCGTACCTCGAGCAGCGGTTTCCCCAGCGAGATCGTAGCCAGATTGGGCTGGAAAACGCCACGATGGTGATGCTCGTACGGAACCGTGAGTTGGCCGGGGCATTGGACTCGATGCGGTCGTTGGAGGACAGGTTCAACCGCAACTACAGGTACCCATGGGTGTTCCTCAACGACGAGCCGTTTGACGAAGAGTTCATCGAGCAGACCACCTTGATGGCGAGCGGCGAGACGTACTACGAGTTGATTCCGACGGAGGACTGGCAGCCACCGTCCTTCATTAACGAGACAAAGCTCGAGGAGAGCTTGATCGAGTTCCAGCGCAACAACGTCATCTACGGCGGTGTGCGTTCATACCGAAACATGTGCCACTTCAACTCGGGCTTCTTCTACAAGCAAAAGCGCTTGTTGAACTACGACTGGTACTTCCGGGTCGAACCCGATGTCAAGTACATGTGTGACTTCCAGTACGACCCGTTCAAGTACATGAAGGACGCCAACAAGACGTACGGGTTTGTGGTGGCGATCCACGAGTACGAAAACACCATCCCCACGCTCTGGCAGACGGTCGAGCGGTTCATGGAGGACCACCCAGACCTCCTCCATCCCAACAACTCGTTGGACTTTATCACCACCAACGAGGTCGAGTTGAACCACTGGGTCTCCACCCCGGAGTCCAGCACCAGGTACAACCTCTGCCACTTCTGGTCCAACTTTGAGATAGCAAACTTGAACTTCTTCCGGAGCAAAGAATACAACACCTACTTTGACTACTTGGACGCTGCCGGCGGCTTCTACTACGAGCGCTGGGGCGACGCCCCGGTCCACTCCATCGCCGTCAACTTGCTCCTCGACAAGAACCAGGTTCACCACTTTGAGGATTTGGGCTACTACCACGCCCCGTACCTTGCCTGTCCGTTGTCCCATGACGTCAGAACCTCCAAGAGGTGTCTTTGCAACGTTCCCGACGAGAATTTTGAACCCATCAAGCCGATAGACGTCAATGTATATAGCTGTTTGAGTCGTTGGTGGAGATATGGTTCTGGTAAGCACTTCTTGAACCAGGTGGATTTGCATCATAACGAGTAGGGAAGGAAGGAGCAGTAGCAGGAACAGCGTAGAGAAGACATGAGAAGACTACTATAGAATTTGAGTCAAAGTTAGAGATAGCCATCAAAAGTGGTCACTTATTAGAATATTACATTTGTTAGAAAAGGTTTAGAAAGTGAAGGTGTAGCTGGTGGAGTCGTAGGTCTGGGGACGCTGTAGTTGTTAAAGCTGTTGGTAGTGCTTTTACCTGCTAGAACTGTAATTATGGATAAGCTCTTCAAGAACACCAGAGAACCATTATCCCCCAATCCCAACGATACCCCTCCACTACACCCACCATTCAAACCTCCAATGACAGCTCACAACACCCTACTCCCCCTCTACCTGGCTTCAAGATATTGCAGCCATTTGGAAATGTTCACGTGACCGACTTGCATCCCCATCGCATTTAAATTTTTTCAGAGATGAGTTACAATCAATACTCATCATGGCCAAGGGAACGTTGAAGACACAATTGAAGATCCAGCAACAGGCTGAGTCTCTTAAGAAGGCCAAGACCGGCAAGAGCAAGAAGGCTGCTCCTGTTGAAAAGGAGCCAGAAGTTGAAGAAGAAGTGGAAGAATCAGAGGAATCAGAAGCATCGGAAGAAGAACAAGAACAAGAATACGAAAGCGTAACTTTATCCAAGAAAGAACAAAGAAAGTTAAAGAAGTTGCAAAAGATGATAGACGCTCAAGAAGGCGACGACGACGAGGAAGAAGAGTTGGACTTGGAAAAGTTGGCTGCCAGTGAAAGCGAGTCTGACATAAATGACGATTCCGAAGATGAAGAGTCTGACGATGAAGAAGACGCCGAAGCCGAAGCCGAAGAAGACGAAGAAGAGGAAGACGTTCCATTGTCGGACGTTGAGTTGGACGACGACGCCGACGTTGTTCCTCACACCAAGTTAACCATCAACAACACCGCTGCATTAAGAAAGGCTCTCGAGCGTATCGAGCTCCCATGGGCCAAGCATTCTTTCACCGAGCACCAAAGTGTGGTGAGCTCCGACAAGACCGAGAGCCAGATCAAGGACATCTACGACGACACCGAGAGAGAGTTAGCATTCTATAAGCAAGGGTTGGAGGCTGTCAAGCAGGCCAGAACCACCTTGCTCAAGTTGAAGGTGCCATTTGCCAGACCCATGGACTACTTTGCCGAGATGGTCAAGAGCGACGAACACATGGACAAGTTGAAGAAGAAGTTGTTGGAAGAATCTGCCAACAAGAAGGCATCCGAGGAAGCCAAGAAGCAAAGACAGTTAAAGAAGTTTGGTAAGCAGGTGCAACACGCCACCTTGCAAGAGAGAGCCAAGCAGAAGAGAGACACCTTGGACAAGATCAACTCGTTGAAGAAGAAGAGAAACGCCAACGAGTTGACCAGCAACGACGACTTCCAGATTGCCTTGGAAGAAGCCACCCGTGACAACAGCGGCGACAACAAGAGACGTAAACCTAACGCAAAGAGACTCGGAAAGGACGCCAAGTACGGTTTCGGTGGCAAGAAGAGTGGTTCCAGAAGAAACGACGCTGACTCTTCGGCTGATATCACCGGTTTCAGCAACGGCAAGAGAGGCAAGGGTGGTAGAGGTGGTAAGGGTGCCAACAGACCTGGTAAGAGCAGAAGACATTAGTTACCCTAGAGGTGGTGATTGTGGGTGTGGCATTAGCTAGGAAGTTCACGATAGAGGAATAAATTGAAAAGTAAGTATTGTAAGGAGAGATGAGGAGAGAAGGTAGAGAAGGTAAGAAGGGAGGATATAGAGTCTCGATAAGACATGGGAAGAGGCACGTGGAGAGAGGCACGAGACACACAAGGCAAGAAGACTAGAAGACACCAACAGACATATATAGACGAGAGACAGGGTAGGTGATGATGGCAGCCACCTCCTGGCATCTTTGTCTCCACCATCTTTGTCCCTGAGCGTCTTTGTCCTGGCTTTCTTTGTCCCTGACCGTCGTACCGCTAGATCTGCTCTTGTCCCCAAAACAAACGAAGAGCCCATCCAGCCAAAAGACCCAATACAGCACCAACTCTCGACCAAAAACCCTACGGAGACACTCTCCCTTTATAAACAAAGACAACGGTAAAGCTGCATATCAGATGGCCACATTTGGTGATCGTCTGGTCGAGCTCTATTTGACTCCCACATCTCTCTCGCTTAGCTCGCTTCGTACCAGCTGATCGCGTCGTATAAAAATTACAACCATTTTTTTCTTCGTATCCAACATTCAAGATGGACAAAGCAGCAGCCAAAGACAGGTTTATCAAGTTATTTGACGAATTGACCAAGGAATTGGTCGAGATCTTGCACTCTTACAAGATGCCGGAGGCAGCCACCGAGTGGTTTGTGAAGAATTTGGAGTACAACACGCCGGGCGGCAAGTTGAACAGAGGCTTGTCGGTCGTCGACACGTACTGTATCTTGAACAACACCACTGCCACGGAGTTGGACGACGCCAAGTACAAGCAGGTTGCGCTCTTGGGGTGGTGCATCGAGTTGTTGCAGGCTTACTTTTTGGTTGCGGACGACATGATGGACCAGTCCAAGACCAGAAGAGGCCAGTCATGCTGGTACTTGGTGGAAGGCGTGGGCAACATCGCCATCAACGACTCCTTCATGTTGGAGGGCGCCATCTACGTGTTGCTCAAGAAGCACTTCCGCCAAGAGAGCTACTACGTGGACTTGTTGGACCTCTTCCACGAGGTGACCTTCCAGACCGAGTTGGGCCAGTTGTTGGACTTGGTCACCGCCGACGAAGTGCACGTTGACTTGGACAAGTTCTCCTTGGAGAAGCACTCCTTCATTGTCATCTTCAAGACCGCCTACTACTCCTTCTACTTGCCTGTTGCCCTCGCCATGTACATGAGCGGCGTCAACAGCGAGGCCGACTTGAAGCAGGTCCGTGACATCTTGATTCCTTTGGGCGAGTACTTCCAGATCCAGGACGACTACTTGGACTGTTTCGGTACCCCAGAGCAGATTGGTAAGATTGGTACCGACATCAAGGACAACAAGTGCTCCTGGGTCGTCAACCAGGCCTTGTTGAAGGTCAACAAGGAACAGCGTGAGCTCTTGGACAACAACTACGGTAAGAAGGACGACGAGTCCGAAGCCAGAGTCAAGAAGTTGTTCCACGATTTGGGCATCGAGAAGATCTACCACGACTACGAAGAGTCCATCGTTGCCAAGTTGAGAAAGCAGATCGAGCAAGTCGACGAAAGCAACGGTTTGAAGAGAGAAGTTTTGACTGCTTTCTTGGGCAAGGTCTACAAGCGTTCCAAGTAAGTGGTTGACTCGAGGAGAGTTTAGTATTTGGGGTTCTGGCAGAAGCGTAGAGAGAAGCTCTTGGGAGAAGCAAAAGCTTCCTTTGAAGAATCTCCTTCTGAAGCATTCAAAAGCTTCTTTTGAAAAATCGCTTCTTCTGTGGTGCTGAAGTATTGCTTCTGTTTAGCTAAGAATCCCACCAATGTGGTTTATACCTAGTGTTGCAGCAATAATGCTGCTATCGGAGGCTGCAACACTGCGAGAATACCTATATAACAAGATATGCTAGCGAGATGTCATAGATCAAGTGTAGAGAGTATTTGCGAGATGGTATTTGGGAATTGGATTGATTGCCCGAAGGTCTGGTCGTCCTGGACGCGTACGTGCCGTCCACTTGAGATTGGCTTCGACGATTGAATAGTGATTTTGATAGTGCTATTACATTGATAGTGCAACCACTACACTATTTAAGTTACCGAGACACTACAACCCCACAGACATTGTGTGTGGCAGCATCATGTCGGCCCAAACTCCCAATACCCACATAACCTCGTTCTACTTGCTGATTTGCTTTCTCAGTACTACACCACTCTCAATGTATATATATTCAATGCTTATGTACGATTAAACGGAAACTCTTTCCAATTCTTCTCTACCAGCCTTGGTGTACAAGTACTCATTGTAGTCTCTAGCCTTGGCCCAGATGTTCCAAACAATGGCACCTGGAATAACAACGTACAAAACTTGGTTCTTGGTTCTTCTGAAGGTGTTGAAAATGGAGTTGTACAATGCATCCTTGAATGGCTTGGTAGCGTAAGGGGAAACGGTGAAGGAAGTGATGTACTTTTGCTTTGGAGAACCGATGTTACCCCACCATCCCATGTAAGTTTTTGGTCCAGAACCACCCATCTTGAATCTATGTGTTGTGTAGAAAGAGTATTTGAAAAAGACTTTTTTCCATGGTGTGTTTAATTTTCTTGCAATCTATTGGTTGGGATGTGTGCAGGAGCCTTTTGGTAGCGCGTCCTACCGTTTGGTAGCGTCCCCCAACACAGACAAACAACAACGGATGGGTTGACGAGCAGAGGTCGGTGTTACACGCCATAAACGTAGTGATTGGAGGTGGCTAAGTTACTAGTACTTGAGACGTGTGTGATATTAAGACTGCTACGGCTTTACATTTGCTAAAAAAGCATTGGAAATGGATGGTTTTGGGTATATACTATTTGGTCGTTGACTCCACCAAATGCGATGAAGCACCAACGAAGTGATGGTGATTCCCAGCTCCACTATTTAGTGGAAGGTAGATAAGAGCACGAAATAGAGAGGGCTGGGAAATAAAAACACAGGTACCTGCTCGACATATCCCATGTACTTCACTCGATACATCTCAAACTCATCACTCGAGTGTCTTGACCCGAACTACACCTCTAACAACCTCAGAAATTTATTAGTTTATATAAACATTTAAGCAGACAAACGCTTTTGGGCAGCCAATCTACCTCTTTGTCTAGAGTTCAATCTAACCTTCTTGTCTTCCTTAGCCTTTTCGACAACTTCATCTTCTTCAGTCAAGATCAATTCAATGTGAGATGGAGAGGATTGGTAAGCGTTGATTCTACCGTGGGCTCTGTAAGTTCTTCTTCTTTGCTTTGGAGCTTGGTTAACTTGAATGTGAGAAATCTTCAATCTTTCGACATCCAAGTCCTTGGCCTCAGCGTTAGCTTGAGCGTTGTTCAACAAGTCCTTGATGAAGTTGACAGACTTAGCTGGCCATCTAGCCTTGGTGACCTTGAATTCCTTACCTTGGGCAGTTCTACCGATGGAGGAGTTGAATCTTCTGAATGGAATAGCTCTTTCGTGTTCCAAGACTTGGTCCAAGTACTTCTTGGCCTTCAACAAGTTCCAACCGGCAATGGCGTTAGCGGTTTCACTGGTGTTCTTGTAAGAAACTCTCAAGTAAGAGCCACGAGCAGAAGCGGACTTAGCTGGGTTGGCAGCAGTAGAAGCGTAACGAACCATCTTTGCTTATTTCAAGTTAATACTGGTAAGATTTTTTTTTTCTTCCAAATATTTCACAGTGTAGGTGAAAATTTTTAATTTGGGAGCAGCTGCGACAGGCAGAGGAGCGAAGCGAGTCGCTCACAGAGAGGGCCGTTTTTGGTAGCGCGCAGACCACCCACTTTTAGTATTGCGGATCGGGTTTTGCAGGATCGCGGTGCGCTCAAGAGGGCTGTGCCCTAGAAGTGCGCACGTGAAACGCAGCTGACCACTTTTCTTGGTGCCCCCTCCACTCACGACACATTCCTTCAACTCCTGCTTTTTTTTTGACACCTTCGTTCGCCGTCCCTATATCCGGTTTGCTTTCAGATTCGGTCTGTTTTTGCCCCTTGCTTTCGTAAATTTCAGAATTGTGAATGGGGCCCTTTTGCCGTAGGCGCCTGCATGTCCTGGAATCCGGTTCCTGAATGGCAATGTAGTATTTTTGGAAGATGATCTCGTAAAACAGAAACTCGCTGCTGCACGATAAGCTTTTTCCTAGGCAGACGTCTGTATTGGTGTTTTTGTTTGGGCTCTGTCTTACTTTAGTGTGCTTGGTGGGAAGGTGGCATATAGTTTGTAACCGTTTATTATTTGGGGAACTTTAATGTGGAGACGAGTAACCGTTGCCTAAATGCAAGAGAAACATGGAGTAGAGGGTCTTACGTAGGTGGGGGCATCACCAGAAGCTGTCGTGTGTGTGTGGTGTTCTCTGGTCAGTAGGGTCCCTTCGGATTGCCAGCAGACTCGGACCGCTCCACGTGACAGGCCACGAATTCGAATTTTCCCCCAGTGAAATTTTTGACCCATAGAAAAAACAACAAGTAGAACAAACACCGCCCTTCCCCCCTCAACAAAGACGGCCGCAAATAGCGTGTTTCCGTTCCATCAATCAGTCACATTTCCTACTATCTGTATACAAGAAGGCCCGAGCTTGACCATCCCCCCGAGAATCAAGTCCGCTTATTGTTTTTGTTGTTGTTATAAATAAATTGCTTTGTTTTTGTTTTGTTGAACGAGACCCTCCACCAACACCAAAGCACAACCTCCCCTTCCTTCAACCTCCCCGTTCCTTCATTTGGCATAGAACCGTACTACCCGAGTTACAAAGGATATGTCTGCCAGCCCAGAGGATGCAATTGCATCCCCCAACGAGTCGGCCTTGGACTCTATTGTCGACAACCTGAACTTCAATGAGGACGACAAGAGCGTAGATAACGAAGCCTTACAATTCCAAGAAGACATCAATTCTCCAGCTAATTACACTAATCAAGAGTCAGATGAACAGGAGTCAGAGACCAACAATGATTTAGTCGATTTCGACGGTGAAGTTGGCCACAACGAAAACATTGGTGCCTCTGACCAGGACGCTCCCCAAGACGCCGACGCCGACGCCCTTGCCGACGCCCAGGATGAAGCTATATCCAACGACGCACCACAACCAGACAGTCCACAAGCTCAAGACCTCGCCGAAGCTCCTGTCAATGAACAAGTCGCGGAAGACGTTGAAATGGAACTGGACTTTCAAGACGCTAACCAAGACGAGCCAGTTGACGAGAAGATCGATGAGCAACAAGAAGACGAAGAAGAAGAAAACCCAGACCTCTTGGAAGGCTTGTTTGACCAAAAAGAGGCCTCATCAAAACCCGAGGATGAAGCCGTCAAAGACGAGCCAGCAGACCAAGTGGCAGAAACTGACGCCAGCATGGCCGACTCCAACACTGAAACAATACCGAATAATGAAGCCGGGGACAATGACGTAGACATCCAAGAGCCTCAAGAAACTGAAGATACTACAACCAAGGTCAAGACCGAAGACTCCTCCGAACACATCAAACAACCTATAGAAGATCAAAAAGAATCAGACAATGTCGATCGAGAAGTCCAAGTTAGACAGGACGGCGCAGAAGATGATGAGCAGGACGAAGAGGACATAAAAGAAATACCTCCTTCTATCAAACAAACCCACGTCATTGTCGTCCCATCATACTCCAGATGGTTCAACATGTCCAAAATACATCAAATTGAAAGGGAATCTTTGCCTGAGTTTTTCAACACCAGCCACCCTTCCAAGTCTCCAAGAATTTACGTCAACTATCGTAATTTTATGATCAACTCATACCGTTTGAATCCAAACGAGTTTTTGACTTTGACCTCGTGTCGTCGTAACTTGGTTGGTGACGTTGGTACATTGATGAGAGTTCACAGATTTTTAAACAAGTGGGGCTTGATAAACTATCAGGTTAGACCCCAATTCAAACCAGGTTATGCTTTGGACAGATTGCCAAACGGTAGCCTGGTAGGCTTACCATACACTGGTGACTACCAAGTCAGATACGATACTCCTCGTGGGTTGTTCCCCTTTGAAACATTCAAAATCTCGCCGGAAAGAGTTGATATTCCAAAACTCAAGAAGTTATTGAATGTTGATGAAAACTACTCTCAAGGTGAAAACCAGGAAAGCAACGGAGGCTTTGGTGAAGCACAGAATGGAGGCTCTAAAAAGAGATCTCTGGAACTGATCCTCACCGAGTCCAACAAGAGACACCAAGACAACTGGACACTGGAAGAGGTATCCAAGCTCGTTCTTGGCGTTAAACAGCACCGTAACGACTGGTACAAAATAGCTGAGTTTGTCGGCCCCAAGAAGACTCCACAACAGTGTATAATAAAGTTCCTCAAGCTTCCTGTCGAAGACAAGTTTAACCCAGTGGGAGACGCCAAGGCCAATGATTCTGCATTAAAATTACTTAGATACGCCCCCAACTTCCCCGTTAACGCCATTGATAATCCAGTCTTGAGCAACTTGGCATTCATGACTCAATTGGTTGACAGCGATGTGGCTCGTGCAGCTAGCGCCAGAGCCTCCAAAGTCATGGACGAAAAGATTGTCGAAAAGATAAGGCAGATATATGGCGAGAAGAAGCCAGAAAGCTCCAAAGAAAGTGCATCCTCCTCAGAAAAGAAGGACGCTAACACGGAGCTGGAAGATGTGAAATCGGAGGCTCCAAACTCAGACGATAAGAAGGACCTCATGGACCTCGATCAAGCAGAATCAGGCACCGAAGCCTCCACAGCACAGAATGGGTCTTTGTCCAAGGACGCTTCCATAGAACCAAGCAAGCTGCTGTCACCAAAGGCCTCTGAAGAATCTGGTGTGGATGAAGAAACTAAGGCCAGACTTTTGAAAGAAGTTGAATCTGCTATTGCAGAAGAGAACGATGTTGGATCTTCGAACCCAGAAGATATTACCAAGGATGCCGTAGCAAATACCTTTGGTATTGTTGGTGCAAGAAGTCACTTGTTTGCAACTTATGAAGAAAGAGAGCTCTACAAGTTGAGCACAAGCATCGTGAACAACGAACTTGCAAAGATTGACGTTAAGTTAAGCAAGGTGGAAGAGTTGGAGAGAATATACGAACGTGAAAGAAGACAATTGGCAAAGCAACAAGAAGAAATCTTTATCGATAGATTGGCATTGGCAAAGTCCACCATCAACATTACCCGAAAGTTGGATGATGTGGTGTCATTGCTCGAAAACTCGATCAAGAAGGAAGCTCAAGACAATGAGCTTACTCCCGAGAAGATATCTTTGATAACGAACTTGTTGACAGAAACCAAGACTTTGTTGTACAAGCCAAAGAGACAATCATTAGCACCTGCTCAAGAAGCTACTAGCAATGGCGAGTCTCTGGAGGCAGGCAACAATATCATTACAGAAACTGCAGAAGCTACTGCCAACGAGGATGACATGAAACCATTGTCCTTAAAGACACCTCAAACTTTCAAGGTGTGGGCACCATAGATTACGCTAGTTTCGAAGCAAAAAGCAATAGCCAAGATAGCGGAGGAGCCTACGATGTGTTGATTAGAACCGCTTTGGCAGTAGTAGGCACTGTTTATGAGGTTTTGTAAATTGTACGGTCTATACTATAATACATAATTCTAAGATTAGCGAACAATGCCATTCTCTTTCAATTGCTGGTACAAGTCGTTTTCAATGTACTTTTGAATACTGACGTCTCCAGGCAATCCCTTTCTCTTTCTTGTCTTCAAAACAAAGTCTCTAGCCAATGACTCTTCCGGTACTGGTTTCAATTGAGGCAAGTAGCAATCGGTATCCAACGGGTCGCCAGGCACCACATCCCAGTTTGTAAAGTCCAAGAAACACATGGCTTGGCCCTGGGAATGATAGCGGATTTCGTGTTCAATGCCAACAGACTCGATGACGGGAATAGAACCAGTCATTTGGAACAAATTGGTTGCTGGTATAGGCTTTTGTTGGGAGATGAAGCCTCTTCTCTCACTCAACAACTTACCAACCACACGGGCAGCTCTCTCTGTTGTGGTGACATGGATGGTGTAGATAGGCTCCATTAATCTTGGAGATGCAGTCAAGAAACCAGCGTAGCACGCACGTCTTGTCAAGGGAATGATTTGAGTGTTACCTCTTTGGATCTCAGACCCGCTGATTACGGCATCCAAGATCTTGAACTTTGTGTTTCTGATAGGCTCTTCACAAAGTGGTCCTTCATTGACAGACCACTTGAACCCCAGCCCGATGGCTTCTTTGACTGTGTTCAACAATTGCTTGTCTGTTTCCTCTTCCAAGGTGTCGTCTAGTAAGATGCTTGGAGAAGTAATATCCTCTGGACCAAAGAACCAGATGGACCTAGCGGCCAAGGCGTCCCAGCCAAACTCAGTTCTCATGATCTTGGCTGTGTTTCTTATTGGCTGTGTCAAGTCGATTTTGCCAGCTTCGATGGCTTTGCTTAACTTCTCGTCCTCAATGGGTTCAGCGATAATAGACAACTGGTTATGAGGGGATTTGGTTGTGATCTTGGTGATGGAAATGTCAGAAACTGTTTCGCTGAACTTGGCCATGGGGTCGCTGACCTTGATTTCCAAGTTGTCCGTGAAAAACAATCTCAAATCATGCAACACACAATTGAGGTAGACCTCACCAGGGCCAAGAAGAACGTGCTCGCCGCTCTCCTCGACCTTGATCACACTGGCCAAGTAAGACTTGTTAACCTTTCTCAATCCTTCCAATAACTTTGGTAACTCCGAAGGGTTTGCGGGCTCAACGGCTACCTTGAAGACCGATTTATGTGAATAGTTCTCGGTGGCCTGCAACTTGATGTCTTGATGATTGGTGTCAAAGATCGTAGCTCCTTTGGTGATGATAGAGTCGATGCCACTGACTAGAACTATCGACCCAGCCGATGCCTCCTGCACTGGGACTCGGTACCTACCTCCAGGGATATATATCTCTTCGATAGTCTCTAGCTTACAGTCTTCATCATCCTCAAGATAATTGTCGCCCACCACCTTGACTCTTGCACCCACTTTCAAAGTGCCTTTATAGATTCTTACCCAGGCATAGAATTTCAGGGTGTCTGCGGATTCAACCAACTTCAACACTTTTGCTATGACGGTGGCAGAGGAGTTGAGTTGGTCGAGCTTGGGTGTCTCATCACAAGGCGACGGAAGCAGGAGAAGGGTCTCCACCAAACCCTCACTAGTTGGGAAAATGGCCTTCAACACATCGTTCAACAACATTTGGATGTCTTGCTTATATTGTTTCTTGTGTAGAGTGACGCCAAAGGTGTTCCACAAGAGGGTCGCCAATTTCGTTTCGCCTGGGGAGTAGATTAAAGTCTGGGTGTATATCTTGAACAAAGGCTCCAAAACGAACACTTCAAAACTTCGTGATCCATGCTTGTTGGAGAATTTGGAGCCATCATAGTAGATGTCGCCCCACAAGTTCTTTGAGAAAGCTTCGATATCAACATCGAGCCCTTGTCTATCAATGTACAACTTGGCAAAGCTTTGCAAGGTGAAATTGTACAGGTGGGAAGCAAACGAAACGTTGTTTAACTTGGGCGAAAGCACCTTGGGATGGGAATATGTAGCAAGGTACTCGCTCGAGGCGATGCATGCGTTGATGTCATCCAACACCAGCTTCAACTTGAGGTATGCGTCCCTTGGCGACAACCGAAGCTCGAGAAGAAGTCTGTCTATCTTATTCAACGTCACTGTCAACGGTTTGTTCTTTCGTATGATCTCCGTCACCAAGGATGCGTCTCTTGCAGTCAAACCTTCCACCACGTCTATCACCAAGAGAACGCCCTCGACGTCATTGAGGGTCACAGATACCTCGTCGCTAAAGTTGAAGTGACCGGGTGTATCTATCAAGTTAAACACATGGGATCTATCATGCAAACCCTGCAATAACAAGGTGATGGGCGTTGACTTGACAGACATGCCCAACTCGATCTCCAACTTGGAGTTATCTGTGTATCTCAATGGCTTGTAGGACTTTGAGTTCTTGAATTGGCTGATGGAGTGGGTTTGGAGTACCAATGTGTCTATTGCGGAGGTTTTCCCCGAGTGGAGGTTGCCCACGACGGCGATGTTTCGTATTCTCTGGGGGAGCTGGCTCATGGTGGTGGCCAAGAAGTCTCGCGAGTAGTAGACCTCAGGCAAGTCTTTGCTCTCGATCCGGATGATCGTCTGCTTTGCCGGTTGGATCACAGGGGCATCTGTGGGTTGCTCGTACGGTTGTTTTATGGTGGTTGTGTATTGCGATGATTGCACCAACAGCATCAGGGCCGAGCCGTTCTCGCCAGAGGGCTCATCTTCGTCGTCGGAGTCGGGCTCCCTGTAATCATCGGAATCGTCAAAGCGTTCAGAATGCTCGTCCCCGGACTCTGGGCCTATGAGGTTCCCGAATTCGTCGTATAAGTCCTCTTCTTCCATATCAAAGTGATGTTTTTTTTTATTCAAGATTGTTGCAAAACTGAAGAAGAGCGAGAAGGGCATCCACAGAAGTTGGACCAAAGACCCAAAAGAAGTGCTGGAAATCCGGTAACAGCAAAGATTACTTACTAGAAGATTCAAAATAGATACCACAAGACGTTTGTTGTTGTTTGTTGGCGTTTGCTGGAGTTTGTTGTGAGTTCAACTTGTGCAGCTGACTACACAGGCTCCAACCAGTTGCCCAGAGATTACCTACAATAACCCTCTAAATACATATAATACATCCTATAACGTTTGATATTTCCTCAACTCTGTGAGCAAAGACTGTAACTGAACATCGCTGACCTTGTTGGACAAACTGGGGATCAAGGACTTTGCTTCCTCAGCGTCTTCACACTCCAAGGTGCCCAACTGGGCAAGCTCAAAGGGATGCAAGGGCTGGGAGGCCAGCGCACTGAAGTCATTCAACAACTTCTCGACTGTTTCTGTGGAGGAGGAGTTCTTGAATCTGGCAAAGTTGGACAAGTAGTTCAACGTCTTGTGCATAATCTCGTTGGAGTTAGGACCCGCCAAATCCATGTTTGCTATTTCGTCTTCCTTTTCGTTTTCGTCCTCCTCGTCTATGTTGTCGTTTTCGTTGTCGCCCAGCTTGCCCCCGTTTCTATTTTTGTTTTTACGTTCCTTCAAGGCGGCTCTGATCAACAACCGGGCCTCGCTCAAGTTCAATGCAATCAATTGTTCTTCCTCCCCGCTGTTGGTGAGCTGGTTCAACTGGAACTCTGGCCCGAGCTTCAACAACGCAGCATTCTCCTCGTCGTCTATGCTTTGCGTAGTGGCCTTTCTTCTTCTTACTCCAAGCGTACTGGTACTGACGTTCATGTTGTTGATAATTTTTCGTGGTGAATTTTCTTTTTCGCAGGTCTCCACACTGGGCATCCCAGGGAGAGTAATGGGAGAGACTTAGGGAGAGTCACTCAAGGGTACTGACATAACACCAGCACCTCGTTAGAGTTGGAAAGCTGGTTGGGGGATACCACTAAGTTCTTTGGGTGTTATATATACCATTTCCGTCACTTCTTCCTACAAATATCCTTATTAAATGCATTAATACTGTCCTTAGACTAGTCTATATTCAGAAGCAGTAGTTTCTGACCTGCGTTTTGCTCCCCAACTGGGGTTATTTCATTGCTGGGTAGCTGGAGGGCTATCACCAGTACGATTCAGCGTACTCAGTTGCCTCCAGTCACTCAAAGGTACTCGCCCAGAGTACTCCAGCCCTATATTCATCGTATCTTGTCCTTGAAGTTGAGGTAGAACTCGTCTTCGTCAATCTTATTCTCATCTTCGTCTTCTCATCTTCGTTGTCACTCATCACTCGTCACTCATCACATCTTTCCTTCTACCCTCTCCTCTTCTTCATCCTCCCACCCTCTCCTCATCTTCCTGTCACCTTCTTTACCTCCGGGAACCCTCAAAATCAGACAACTTCACGTCACATACAAAAGGATGCTTCAAGGCTTCCTGAGGCGTTAATCTCTCCAAAGGATTCATGTTGAGTACCTTGGTCAAAAAGTCAATCAACAATAATCTCTCCTGGCACTCCTTCTCTATCATCAGGTTGGTCATCTTCTTGGATGGAAGCTGGTAGTTGGTGATGATGTCCTTCAACAGACGGTCCTGGAAGTAGTCCTTGTTGGGTTGTTCTGGGTTTTTGCCGTGGCCACTAGGATCCATGTCGCGTGTGGCACTCACAAATGCACAGTACTCGTCGTACGTCTTGATGACAAACGAAGGCTTGACCTGTCCCTCAACTTGCACCTTTTTGAAGAAGTTGAGCGAGTTGCGGCCAACCTCAATCATGTGTCTGGGTGGAGTTCCCAACATGTCCACAATCTTCCAGATCTGGTTGTACTCTGACGTTCCTGGGAACATAGGCAAGCCTAGGAACAATTCTCCGACAATACACCCAAGCGACCACATGTCGATCGACTCGGTGTAGGGAAGCCCTAGAATGATTTCTGGAGACCTGTAGAAACGTGATTGGATGTATGTGTATATGGTTTGTCTGGTGAAACATGCACTACCAAAGTCAATCACCTTGATGTCAGGCTTGTCGGCCTGGCAAAGAAGAATGTTCTCCGGTTTTAGATCACAATGTATCATCTGGAACCCCTTCAACTGCGCCATGGCCTCAAGAAGCTGTCTTGTGAATATCTTAACAAGCTTGATGTTCAAACCTTGGAACCGGTTCTGCTTTATTAACTCGTACAAGTTGGAGGCGAGAAGTTCGAAAACAAGACACAAGTGTTCTTTATGCATGAAGGTGTCTATCAACCTTATGAAACGTTTTCCGTCACTGTTTGCGTTCAAAAACTCGAGAATTCGCTTCTCCGTCAAGGACTGGTTGACGTAGGCAGGCTTGGACTTGATCACCTTGACGGCACAAACCGACTGGTTGGCCAAGTTCTGGCACTTGACAACCTGGCCAAACGTCCCTGACCCCAAGAGGTCCAAAACCATGTACTTTCTGCCTTCTTCCGTTCCCAACACGTCGTTGACGTAGAGAATGTAGTCGCTGTTTTCGTTATCAAAGCCATTGTTGAACTTGGATTCCAGCGGCTTGGTGAGGACTCTTCTGGGGTTGGTAGTTTTGGAGTACTGGAACTTTCTGGGCTGGCAGAGGGCGTAGGACTCTGTCAAGTAGATGGATAATGCATTGAGGGGGGAGATGTGAATTGAGTTGGCAGAACAACGACGATACTTGGGCTGGTGGTGGATTTTGGGTTTCAAGTCCAACTTGTTGTAGATTTTGGTTGCTCTGGGTGCCGGGCGTTTTTTGATGCCTGGAGTTGCGGCCAAGCGCAGTTGTTGGAGGTAGGTTTGGTACTGGACAATCAGGGGCGATCTGTCCACACGACCGACGCCAGCCATGCCACCGTATGGGACCTGGCCACGGGGGGACTGGAAGTCAAATGACAGGTACGATGGCCCCACGGCCACGGAGGACCTTCTGGCGCTCATGGGCGGGCCCAAGTGGTCCTGGCCGTTGAGAAAGAGCTGCTGGTGCTGCTGGAGATGGGGCTGCTGCTGTTGTTGGTGCTGCTGGAGCTGCTGCTGATGCTGCTGTTGTTGCATATGCAAGGGGAGGTTCAGTTGTGCTTGTTGGTACGAGTTGAAGTAGCCGTCGTAGTAGGAGGAGGAGCCGTCGACGGCAACAGACATTCTACGGTCGGCGTAGGGCCCCAAGGACACCTCCTGGTTGGTGTAGTACTGGTTGAAGGGGTTGTCTGCACGGGTGGGCGGGTGTATGAAGGGCGGCGTGTTGAGGTGGGAGGACTCGTCCTCGTACGTTGTGGGGAGCTGGTTGGCAAACGAAAGGCGCTTGCTGTACTGCTGTAGGGAGGGCAACGGGCCCTTTGTCGGGGACTGGGCGCCGCCCACGCCTGGTGCTCCGCCGCCAGGGCTGTTTGTTTGGGCTGTGACAGATGTATTACGGTTGGCTTGCGAGAACCATGGATCTCTGAATCCAGGAGCGGAGCTCGTCTGCTTGTTGGAGCTCATTGGTTGCTGGTGAAATTTCAGGCCTCCATGTGCCAATCGGTGCTGTGCCTGCTGGCCTTGTGTCTGTGCTTGTGCTTGGCCCGTGTTTGTTTGGTCTTCGGCCGGCCCTGAGCTGTTGAATCCTTGGTGTATCGGTGGTAAGTGCCAATTCCCTCCAATGGAATTATGTCTATTAAAGTTATAATTGTAGGACATTGTCAGCGGGAGATTCTCAACTTTAAATTATCTCTATTCTGCCCTGCACTACTCTTATCCTGTAACCTTCTCACGAGGGGGGGGGACCTTCTTTGAGTTATGAGTATCCTTGCTGTTTATGGACGGCGTACTTCTTTCAGAAAAAAAAAATTGGTAGCCTTCCTGATACAGAGAAAATACCGTATGTGGGACACTGGCGGTTTAGTAATTGGAATACGACAATTGCGATATATCCGGGTTCTGAAGGCGGTCCTGTGACGGTGGGAGTGTCGGCAGTGTGTGTGTGGTGTGTGTATGGGTAGTGGAAGTGGCCTTCTGTTTCAACAGCCCTACTGGTGTGTCGGATCCCGTAATTTTTTTGCCTTTGTTGGGGGCCATTGTTGGGGAAGAGAGAGTCCATGGTGGGGGAGAACGTATCATGTGACTGCACATACGATCCAAGACAAGCACCAGAAAGGAGACAGCAACCCGCCTGGCTTGGCTACCGGAACAATAGGAACGGTGTTTGAGTTGTGGATGTTGTGTTTTGCTTGTTTTGCTTGTGTTTGGTTTTGTAGTCTTGTGTAGTATGCGGAGGTGAGAGGCTGCACCCTCTAAGCAACAAGAAGAGGAAGAAGAGGAAGAAGAAGAAGAAGAAGAAGAGGAAGAAGAAACCGAAGTAAAAGAAGACAGACAACAATCATTATACTTCCCTACACTAGAACAAATCTAATTTACATTATAAATCTATCGAGATATATACAGGTGTGTGGGAGGGCCCTGGGAGAGCACCGATGATATGTGATGGGGTTGTATGCAAGCTGCCTCATCCAGATTAAGCAGCCAAAGGAGCATCGTAGACTGGCTGTGGTTGGGTAGGAGCACTAAATCTCAGGAACATCATACCGACACCTTCAAAGACCCCCAAGATACAGGCACAGGAAATGGCCGAGTTTCTCGTGTGTCTCCAGCCACCTCTGATGGCGAGGGAGCCACCGACCAAGAAACCGGCAATGACGGCGTTCCACGCGTCCTCTCTCTTTCTGACTGCCTTGACCACACAGTCGTATGTGGAAAACAAACCACCCCAGACACCAAAGTTGCCTCCGAGAACCGGGGCTCTGGCCTTGATAGCTGATAATGCTCCGTATCTTCTTTCACCGTATGGCGAGTTACGGAACCCCTTGACACCGTTCCAAACGCATCCACCAATGGCTCCCATTGCAAAAGCTCCTCCAAAGTCACTCAAGATAACTATAGGACATGGGTCTCTGGTATGATCTGCTGACATCTTTTCTGGTTATTGGTGTATGACTGACAAAATTTTTTTCACCGTCTTTGCCTTTGAGAGTGGCGGGCTGCGGGTTACGCTGGTGCGCGTAAAAGTGGGTATGTCTTGGGTGAACAGAAGGGCCATGAGAGCTGGGGGGCCGTGAGGCCGCCCAGTTGTTACTCTGTGTGGGTGCATACGTTATGCTTCTTATGCTCACTATCATTTGCTTTAGATTGTGCTATTGTGGTGGTGCTGCCAGTCTAGTAGCTCTAGTAGCTTGTAGATGTGATTTGCAGCCAGTGAGCATAGACAATGCAGCAACTGCAGCATTGCAACCATCATGAAACCAAATTGCACCCAGCACTTCATAGTTGGATGATCTAGTCGCTGGAAGTGCTAGACAATCTGCTATGTCTACGCTTCACACTAAAAAGGTCACACTTGTGCGGACTCCCACATCTTTGGTTGCGCCAGAATCTAGACACATAAGGTCATATATTTGGTCGGTATACGGCCACTCTATAAGAATAATTTACAAACACTAGCTTGTGTCGGGACGTTTGTCGCTGTCCATTTGCAGTCGTTCGTTTTCCTCGTCATAGATCACCAGACGGTTGTCGTCGTCATGCGGCAGGTTGTCTCGAGCACTCTGGTCGTGCTCGGTATAGAAGATGTCTTGGGTGTCCTCCTCGTCCACCACAACAAACGGAGAGATCTGGCCGCTCATTTCAAAGTATTCTGTGTCGATCTGAGGACCGTGGAAGCTGGATTGTCCGTACGATTTGTACCCCAAGGCTGCAAATCCTAAAAAGAAGATGATAACCAAGAGGGCATAGTTCATGGAGAACCACGAGAGACCCTTGATGACGGTGGGTAAGCACAAAACCACACCCAGGAGAATCACCCAGAATACCGAGAGAAAGTTGATGAGCCATCCTAACTTGTGCAACCTGAATGCCCGGCCCTTGAGTTTCTTGCGCTTGTTCAACATCAAGCACAAGATGGGGATTCCGTTGGCGAGCCCCAAACAGAGGACAGAGGCACCCAAGAAGGAGTTGAAGGCTGATGCTGACACGAGCGACAACAAGGAGAGCACTCCACACACACACATCAGCAAGATCAAAGCGTTTTTGGGAACGGTGGACTCGTCGACCGAGTCGACCTCGATCCAGTAGTCCTTGAAGGGCAACCCGCCATCACGGGCAAAGGCGTAGGTAGTTCTGGAGGCAGTGGTGAGTGAGCCGATGGCCTGAAACACCACGGTGACTATGAGCAACATGACAAGCAAAAAGGAGAGGATGTAGGACTCGGTGGACACCTTGAAAACCAAGTCGATGGGCATCACCTCGGGCGTACGGTCGAGAATGGTCTCGAGATCGGGCATGATGACGAGAAGTGGGAGAATGAAGATGACCCCCATCACCGACGACAAGATCATGGAGCTGATGGCGCCTTTGGGCATGTTTCGTTCGGGATTCTTGACTTCGTCCGTCATGGAGAACAACATACCGTAGCCTGTCATGGTGAAGGAAGGGCTCTGGAGCCCCACCAAGAAGGCGAACGGGTCGGGCCACCCGGACCGTGTATTGTCGAACTTGGTGAAAATCTGCTTTACCGAATTCCGACGCTTTGCAAAGATGATCAAGAGCACATCGATGGCCACAATAGTGTAGATGGACCACACGATACACGCCCGGTTGATCTTCTCCAAGTGCCTCGAGAATTTGTAATTGATGAAGCCCACCACAGAAAGAAGAGCAAAGAACAAGCACTCCACCAAGTACACATCTTCCTTGTAGTAGGCGTTCTTGAGTCCTAGCACAGACAAGATGAACTGGGACCCCAGAAACACAATGCTTACCGTGTACGTCCAGTTGCCTATCAAGAGGAACCAGCCTGTGAACCACGACGCCACCAACGAGTACCGCTCGTTGCTCAAGATAGCGCTGAAGTGGTAGACCCCACCCGACGTCGGGTACTTGGAGATGATCTCGCTTAGGCTGAGCACCACACAGAGGGAGAAAAAGGCTGTGATTAGCCACCCGTAGAGCATCGTCACATTGCCCCCATCCACCAACGAGATCCACAAGGTCGAGCTGATGCCGAACGGCACCCCCATCAACGTGAACCCGAGCCCAATCACAGATGTCACAGTCAATTGCCGCTGCAAATCCTGCTTGTACTTGAAGTGCTCAACGTGCTCCTCCTCCTCGACGTCGTCCATGAGAAAGGGCACATTGGGCATCGAGGGAACAACCACAGGCACGTTGGCCCCAAAGATCCGAAGCAATGGCTGCTCGTCGCCGCTTTCCTCTATCGAAGTCCGCTCTCCGACCCCGGAACCCTCTGCTCCCTGCGCTGATCCGCCATTGGTTGTCATTGATTTTTTTATATAATCTGCGAATCTTGTATTAATCTATGAAATGGGGAGTAGACAAGAGGAAGAGATCAGAGGGAGGTTTAGAGGTAGCGATAAGATGTGACGACTAAGGATGAACTCAAGATGACAATCAGCTGTTTCTATTTACACTGGGATATAAGATCTGGGGTTATGAAGAAGTGGTGGGGTAGACATGAACTGGGATTGACCTGGATCGGATGACAAAAGATGCCAAAGTACCATGGATTTGGCACTTTATTTGAAAGAAGACTCTCCATTCACGGTCCAGAATGTATTCCGATTGTCAGTTTAGAATTCCATGGTCTCTCCAATTTCGAATTCGTGTGTCTCTCCATCTTCAATACCATAGCTCTTCTCCCATACTCTTTCTATTCCAATACCTCTTTTATTCTCCCAATACTCCTTCTATTCTCCGAAGAGCTCTTTCTATTTTGTCAATACCTTTTTTATACTTCCAACACCTCTTTCTATTCTCATATATCGTCTTTTATTCAGCCATCACCTCATTCGACAATCCCCAAACGTCCTTCCTCTCCCCACACGTCTCTACTCTTCTCTCTTTACTATTCCAGTGTCACCCACACTCCCAATGACTCTAAAAATCAAAATCACTGTCATCTTCCTCTTCCTCTTTGGCGTCTGTAGACCTTCTCTCCAACAACGGCAAACTTATACTCTCCGTAGTCTTGATATGAACCGAAAGAATGTTCTCCTTTGACCGTAACAAGCCACCAATAGGCTTGTACTTATCTGTGACCAACCATTCAATAACATCTTGGATGTTGTCTAGGATCTGGGAGGCCTTCCATGACGAGCGGGCCACCTTGATCGATATGCAGTTGCCTCCTGCCGGAGGCAAGAAACTGGTGTTGTGGACAATAGACAAGATCTGCTTTCTCACGTACTTGGGGTCACATCTCTCGTCCTTCAAACGACCACTCTTGCTGCCGGCCTTGCTGACCTTGGTCAACTTGACGAACGGGTCTGGCTTGGCCATCTGGATCATCAACGGAACCTTTCTGTTTTTTTGGTAAAACTGGGACCCAATCGCCTCGGGGAGCCTCTTATGCACTCTGTTGTCGGCCACCACTATGTCGTGCTCCTTGTACAACTTGACCATCTTCTTCAAGTCCCTCAGTATAGACTTGAGTCTGCCCAACGACACAATCTCGTTGAAGAGGTCCTCAGTTGGACCGTCCTTCTTGGTGAGTATGTCTCTGTACGTGGAAACAGGATCCTTGGTGACTAACATCACAGCCTGTTCTCCGAGCTCATGCAACTTGTGTGTCAACGGTATGATTCTGGGTGTGTAGTCCTTTGTGTTTGTGATGGGCGTCTTGATGTTAATCACCAAGTGTATGATGTCGTCGTGCTCGCCAAACTCCTTGGCCAAGTGTGCCTTGAGTGCCTTGATGGACGTCTGTCCTTTCTTGTACGACTCATCTCCAAGAATGAACATGGTAGCGTTAGATGGTTAAGATTTTAAATCTCGCGATGTGATTTTTTGCATAGCGATGGGGAGGAAGAGAAGTAGATGAATGGAGAAGACACTGGAGAGGATGTATCAGGGTGAACTAGAGGAGCATAGGGGGAGTGACTAGAGTCAGAAAGGACTGGAAAGCAGTGTAGTTGATAAGAAAAAGAGTTCTGAAGAGACGGAGAGTTCATAAAATCAAAGAGAAATGGTATGTGGTCCACAAATCCGGGACACTACAGTGTGGGGCCCACAAATCCGAAAAACGCAACAGGAGGCATTCTGGGTACACTACGGGTAGAGCTTTACGCCCTGGAGCAGCACAGGTACTAGCCTCTGTGTCGGCTGCAGCGACATCTTCACTTCCGGTCATTTTGTTTATTGAACACTATAAACCCTCAATCACCACGCAATGCTCTAATAACAGCAGGTCTCCTCATCATGTACTTTGTCCACTTGTAAACTTCTGGGAATTCGACCTTTAAGTTGATTCCGATTCTATCAACAACGTTGTTCCAAGGAACAAAGGATAAGTCTGCGACGGTGGCTCTGTCACCGACAAGCCACACGGGGTAGTCAAAGTATCTCGACTGTGACAAGGGAGTTGTGCCTGCGCTGTAGGCGGCGGCGTTTTCAACATCTAAATCCATGATGAGGGCCTCTCTTCTCTCGGCCAAGGCCATTTCAATGACCCCGTACACTCTTCTAACTTCGTCTGTGTATCTCTCCACGGCACTGGGCACTGGGCACGAGTGGAAATACCTGAAATGCAAGGCCTGGCCAATCATGGGGGCGTGGCCGGAGGTCTGGAAGAAGACCCAGGAGGATATTTGGGACTGCTCAATCAAGTTGTCGGACCACAAGGCGCATTCGCCGTTTTCTTTCATGTACTTGGAAACTAAATATAAGATGATGGCGCCGGACTCCCAGATGGAGGTGTTGTCGTTGACATGGTCAATCAAGGCTGGCACACGGGCGTTGGGGTTTATGGTGACAAACTCGGGGGCCCGCTGCTCGCCGTTGTTGAAGTCCAAGAAAATCGTGTTGTATGGCAAGTTCAATTCGCTTAATATTATGGCCACCTTGAATCCATTGGGAGCAGACCTGTGTGAGAATAATGTGTAGCCTTCGGTGGGCTGGTTCTGGAAGAACTGTGTGATACGGGAGGCCTGCTGCTGGCTGCTGGCTTCGTTCTGTAATTGCTGCTGCAACAAGTTCAAATTAACCTCATTCTGCTGCTGATCGTTAAGTGTCACCGACTTCAACCCGGCGGACAAGTTGGAAATGGTGTTCTTGTTATTAGTATTATTAGAATTGTTATTTATGTTGATGTTACTGTTCTGATTATGCACTGATCCGGTCGACATGTTGTGGGGGGAAATCAATAATCAGTTTGTATTCTCTAGTTCTCGGGGTAAAGGGGGACTTTGCAATGTTAATAACCGTCTTGGGAGTAGGGGACTTTGCCTTCAATGGGTGGGGCTCCGGCCTAAAGAAACTTACTATGGGGCACTTATTGGACTGACTACTTTTTTTTTCCCTTGCTTCAATTTCGTGAGGACGCTTTTCTTGGGCGGCGCACGCTAAAATTCTGATTAGGAGTATGCGCTACCGAGTGTGCCCCAGCTGGCCCACCGTCTCCGCCGCAGATGCCCGGGCCCACGCAAGATGGACACCCGTGGTCCCCGTGGTTTCACTGTTTGGGCGAGGGTGAGTGGGCAGGCTACCCTTTGGGCGGGGCATGCGCCATCTTCGTGCACCCAGATCCGTTCGGCTCTATCCTTGGTACTGTAGTCTAATGACTCATAATCATACTGGCTGTGAAAAAAAAAAATGCAGTGGTCTGGACGATCTTGGGAATGCCACAGATAGCCATGGGGAAGCGGCAAGGGTGGCACAAGTGACTCCACAGGAAGCAACAGCATGTAGCACTAGCGCCAAGAGGACTATGGCACGAGTTTCAGAGACGCCAGGACGCCAGGAGAGCCCGCTATGGCTCGGTTACGAGACTGACTAACGCAGGCGCTAGCAGTGGCTGGCTGTTTTCCTCCCCACACAAATTTCCCAGTAGATCCTCCTCGAGGCTCCGGATTTTGACTCCGATAACGCCCCAGACACCTGTCACGTAGCGGCCACAACACCGGAGGGTACCCCACACCGGAGGGGCGCCCTCCGAGCAGCCTGTTGGGCGTTTTGGCTTTTTTAGCAGGCCATCAGAGGCCTGGATTTGTGGAGCCGCCGGGCCCAAACCGTAGGGCGTTTGAGCCCGTTCCGAGCTTGGGTGGTGGCCTCGCCAGGTGCAAAAAACTTACCGGCTGCGGAGTTGTACCACGACAGAGCGGAAGTGTGCCTCTGGGCTGGACAGGACCCCAACATGCCAAGTACCAGGTACAAGAGATGGCCCCGGGGTCGGTCCCGAAACCGGATTCCCCACCAGATCAGTGTGTGTTGGCCGAGTCGCTGATGCCTTGGCCTCGTCGCCCATATAAAGCGGATGCGGCCTGCAACCTGGTTCCCGATTCGTACATTTTAAGGCTGCTTACGTGAGCACTCAATTCCAAAAGATATAGATAAGAAGGACGCTATGACCATTGACTCCCATGTTGCTATTCTCGTGTGTGACACAGACATTCCTGGGATCACCTCCAAGTACGGGGACTTTGGTGTCAACCACACGGATCTCCTTGTTGGTTCCCAGACGTTGAAGTCGTCTGTGGCCGCTTATCAGGTTTGTTCCGATGATAAGGACATGTTGGACTCAGAGTACGCCCGTTTGACCAGGGGCATCGAGGACGGCTCGGTAACTGGTGTTCTTGTGAGCGGGTCCCGTAACGACGCCTTTGACACCGACACCTATTGGATCGACAGGTTGAACAAGTTCATAGCCAACACCTTGTTCAACCTCAAGAACTTCCCAATCGTGGGCATCTGCTTCGGCCACCAGATCCTTGCCCTCAACTTGGGTTCCAGTGTCGGGCGCAACAAGCTGGTGGGCTGGGAGTGTGGTGTCTCCAACATTGTCATCAACAAGGATGTGCATGCCCTCCCCAACTCCCCTTTCTTCGGCGCCCCAGAGAACGTCTTCTTGGCCGAGTACCACCAGGACGTGGTCCACAACGTCCCCGAGCCCTCCCACGAGTCCGAGTTCATCAACATTGGCTCCTCCTCCAAGTGTGAGGTGCAAGGCATCATCACAAAGTCCGGACCTTTGCAGGTGCTTACGTTCCAGGGCCATCCCGAGTTCCCATCTCCCATGGTGATCGACATGATCAACCTCGACAACGCAAAGGGCATCTTCACTCCCCAAGAGCACTCCGAGTTCATAGAGTCGCTGCAGGTCAACAGAAACGACGGCAACTACATTGGCAAGGTCATCGCAACCTTCCTCAACCAGTAATGGTAAAATGCATGTACACTTTAATATATATGTCTGTATATGTATAATGAATAATTCAAACCCAAACCTAAACCTTAATCCTGTTTATGTAGTTTTTCATTTTCTAATTCCTTTCTTCCACTAGGGATTTGTGTGAGTATCTAACAAACACCCTGCCAAGTAGATTTTTGAAAAGAGGTCCGTTTCGGACTCTTTCTTAAAATTCAATCTCATCCGTCAGTGAGCCTCAAGTTACGCTCTTTTTGTTGGGAAAGTCCTTCTTGTGGGGATCCACAATGCTGAAGCCTTGCAACTTGCCTCCTCTGTACTCTCCGTTTTCCAGGACTTCAGAACGCTTGCTAAGTTTGTCGTTCATCAACTTCAAGTCCTTCACTTTTCCTTCCAATATACGAATTTTTTCACCATAACTTTTGATTTCATGAGAGTGGGTGGATGACAACTGGGTCACCACGTCCCTCAACTCGTCACGTTGCTTGCGGAGTCTGGAGATGTCATCTTGCGATTCGTCAAACAGAAGATTGGCTTCTTCTTCCTCAAAGCTTCTGTTGAAGGAGTCGCTAGCACTAACCAACAGAAGTGGTTTTTGGCTTGTGTTGAACGAGAGACGTCTCAACTTGCCCTGTTTGGCTTGCAACTTTCTTTCCAGCTCCTTGGCCCTGTCTTCGAGTTCCGGAACCACTCTGAACTTCAAGTCAGTCACTTCCTTGAGTAAGTCGTTGTACTTGTCCAATAGCGTTTGGTCCTCACGGTTGAATCTTCTAGCATATTCGTCAAGCTTGTCCTCCAATTGAGCAACCTTGTCTGTCTTGACAATCAATTGCTTGTAAAGTTCGTCCTTGTCGAATGCTAGTTGAACAACACTTGGACTTTGGCCATGTTCCAAGAGCAAAACGTGCTCTTCTGCAATAATACGCTTTCTTCTTTCGAGGTTCAACTTTTCTTGCAAGTCGCTGATGATCTTCAGTTTGTCTGTTTCAACCTGCAATGGACTTGGAGGCTCAACGTGATTGTCTTGGTTTTTAAGACGCATTTCCAACGCAAACTCACGCTTGATGCTCAGTGCCAACTCGGTGGTGACCAATTCGAGCTCGTCCAACAACTCGTTGTTGCTGTTCATGATACGAAGCTCCTCCTTGGTGAACATAAGTTTCGGCTTTCCGTTGGCGTCCTTATCTTGGATGGGTGGAAGTGGTTTGTCGTATGCAATTGGCAGTCTAGGACTTCCCAAAGATGGCATGATTGGCAGTCTTGGCTTGTCAAAGGTAGGTGGAACTGGTTTTTCAAGAGGGTCTGGAACGGCGATGGTTGGTCGAGCAGGTTTTTCAGTCGATGATGCAACGATGGGCGTCTTTGGGGTTGGTGCCTCGATGGAAATGTTACGTGCTGGTGGACTTTCAGGTTGAACTTCTCTTTGAACTTGGAGTGGTTCCACAGGTTTTTCAACAATTGGTTCAACCGTCTTGACTGGCTTGACAGGTTCTGGTTCCACACTGCTCTTGGGCTCTTCGTTGAGGTCTTCCTTGCTGAAAGACTTTTCGGGTTTCAGGAATGGCTTTTCAATCTTCTCTGGCTCCTCCAACTTGAGAGGCAAGTCAACCTTACGAGATTCAACAGACTTGGAGGAGGCTTGACTCTTGTAGGAAGCCTCATCCTTGAGAGACTCATAAGACTTCAGTGGTGCCTTACGTCTGAGAGGTTCAACAGTGTCTGTGCTTGGAACCTTGAGAGGAGGAACTGATTCCTTAAGAACAGGAATGGACGATTCGACTGGTTCTGGCTTTTCCTCTTCCTCGTGGTTGGACTTGGACAATCTCTTCAAGAACTTTTTTGTTCCTGAGATGGAGAAGGAACGAGACTTGGATTGCTTTTCCGGCTCCTCTTCAGCTTCCTGGATGGTCGAAGAACTCGAAGGCTTCCTCGATGAGGAGGCATCGCTGAGGGATGCGTCGTCCTTTCTAAAGTTACTAAAGGCAGTGTTTGCAACCAAGGAGTGGATACTACGGGAGCGCAGCATCCACCCACCACCTTGGGTCAACAGCGAGGAGCTGTTTGTTCTTTCTGGAGCACGAGGTTTTTCGGGTGACAACTTGGAAACATGCTTAGTTGGAGAATTGAATTCGTCAGCAGTGACAAAGACGTCCTTGGAGATGCTGCTATCGTTGGCAGTGGCACCGACGGCCTTGTACTTGTCGTGGTTATTCAATTCGAAACTTTCATCGGCAAAGTAGGACTCACGTTGGGTGCCCTTGCTGTTGAGGTTGAAGGTGGGGGATGACGGTTCTTTTGAGTTTGTGGTGGTATCCTTTTCATTTAAGTCGTTAAATAAGTTGATCTTCCGAAGCCGCACCGAGTTGGAGGCTCTGAGGGTGGACTTGCGAGAGATTGATGCAGTTTCGTCTTCCTTTTCGAACTTGTAGATGACGTCCTCTTCCTTGTCGGAGCCCGAGGAATGAGAACTGTGGTGCTCTGGCTTTGGTTCTGGTTGCTGGTGTTCTTCTTCTGCTTCTTCGACAACGTTCATGAGTGAGTCGTTGGAGTTTTGCTTCAGGTAGACGCCAGGTGCAGGGGGAGGGTTGTAGTATTTGGGGGAGATTCCGTTTGGCGACGTTACTCCCGATGAGGACGAACCGTTGGCGTGGAAGGTGCCCAAGTTGGAGGGCACCACCGGGGACAGCGTGTTGCTGTTCAAGGACATGGTGCGTGCCCCCGTCTGGAGGTTCTGGGGGCCTCCGATGGGGCTCTGATGCGGGTGTTGCTGAGATGACAAGTTGGTTTGAACGTGGAGTTGTTGGTTACTGTTCAAGGACGAGGGAGGCGGTTTGTATGGGTTGCCGCTGTTGACCAAGGAGCCCGATCTAGGGGCGCCAGGAGCTCCAGGGGCGCCAGGAGCACCATTGTACATTTGCGGCTGGTAGCCCTGAGGGGCAGCTCCTGGAGGCATCTGGTTCATACGGTTCAAGGACATTGCTCTGCCGTTGGGAGGGACCATTTGGCCCATTTGACCCATGGGTTGGCCCGTTTGATGGCCCATTTGGCCCATTGGCTGGCCCATTGGCTGTCCCATGGGTTGGCCCATTTGCTGGCCCATTGGGCGCATGTTTGGCGGGTGCATTCCCTGTGAGTTGATGGACATTGCTCTGCCGTTGGGGACGGGCATGCCCTGGGAATTGAAGGACATGGCCCTGCCGTTGGGCCCCGGGACGGCCTGGGAGTTCATGGACATGGCTCTGGGGCCGTAGGAGTTCAAGGACATGGCGCGAGGGTCGCCTGGCTTCATGGCGTGGGACATGCCTGGTCTGGGCGGCTGGTACTGCTGCTGGAAGGTGTTTGTGCCAGCGGCGAGGGACATGGCCCTGGCGCCCTGGGCCAAGGCCAACTTCTTCTGCTGGTTCATCTGCTTACGGTACTGGATGTTGTTGGAGGGGGCGTTTCCCCTGAGGGAGAGGGTGCCCTGGGCGCCGAGGGTGGGGATGATGGGGGTCGAGTCGACGCCCACGGTGCCGTAGCGGCCGCGGTCTCTGATGTGGGTGATGTCGTCGAACGACACGGTGCTGCCGTTGGTGAGGTCCTGGATGTCGGCGCCCTGGTCCTCGTCAAAGTCAATCTCGGGGGCGCCGCCGCCCGTGCTCATGCGGTTCCGCCGAAAGAGCTTGTTCATGGCCGACTGCGAGGTGAGCGAGCTCTTGCGCGACGACGGCCCGCCGCCCACCGTCGGAAGCGGCTGCATCAAGTCGTAGTTGTTGTATGATTGCCCGTAGTTGTGCTGGCCCCCGGGGCCTCCTGGCGCTTGTTGTGCGTAGGCCTGTTGCGCCGCCGCCAGCAGGGTCCCGCCGGGCCCCACTGGCCGCGACAACGCGTTCATGTCCTGCTCCCCGTTCAAGAGATGCAGTCTTAGCAGCTGGGCTCGTGTCAGTGAAAGAGTGGCAGTCCCAGCATCCATCTCTCCGGTACTATACTTTGTTAAAAAAAGCCTACGCTATAAAACTTTTTTCATATCTATCACTGGCCTGGGGGGAGGCGCATTTTTCTGGCTACAGTAAAAATAGATTCGAGCCAGGGAAAAAAAAGACCCGTACCGCAGTACTGGCGGTGAGGGCCTCCCGCTGGCTACAGTGCTGGAGACGCGTGCATGGGCTAGTGTTCGGTATTTGTGTATATAAGGTGAAACTGAGCTCAAAAGGCGACATTTTCGGAGACAAAACGGGACCTGCGGAATGTAGCGAGCGAGGACGACAACAATGTGGCAGCCCCGGTGGCCGAGTTGCGCTGACGAATCGGTCTAGGCGTGAATATGCCGAGTGGGCGTGGTGGCACTAGTGGCACTAGTGGACACTCGCCAGAGTGGCTACGAAACTGGGATAGGAACAAGGGTCCTGCTGGTCCCCGGATCAGCAGATCTCGAGGCCAGGCCAATGCATCGAACCGACGCTCGGCTGCTTAAGTGGGTGTCAGTGGGAAGATTAGGTTGGCGTGGAGCGGTGCGTTGACAAGGTGTTGCACGATTGGACTGGAGTTATGGGACAAGACTGATTTGAATTGAGTTATGGGACAAGAGTGATTTGAATTGAGTCATGGGAATTGAGTCATGTTCGAATCATGGACTTTCTTGACATTTACTCGAGAAACCCTCTTCCCCAACCTTCCTCTGGACCCTTTACCTTGACAAGGTGTTGCACGATTGAACTGGAGTTATGGGACAAGAGTGATTTGAATTGAGTCATGGGAATTGAGTCATGTTCGAATCATGGACTTTCTTGACATTTACTCGAGAAACCCTCTTCCCCAACCTTCCTCTGGACCCTTTACCTTGACAAGGTGTTGCACGATTGAACTGGAGTTATGGGACAAGAGTGATTTGAATTGAGTCATGGGAATTGAGTCATGTTCGAATCATGGACTTTCTTGACATTTACTCGAGAAACCCTCTTTCCCAACCTTCCTCTGGACCCTTTACCTTGACAAGGTGTTGCACGATTGAACTGGAGTTATGGGACAAGAGTGATTTGAATTGAGTCATGGGAATTGAGTCATGTTCGAATCATGGACTTTCTTGACATTTACTCGAGAAACCCTCTTTCCCAACCTTCCTCTGGACCCTTTACCTTGACCCTACCTCTTCCCCCAACCTCATCACCCATGACCCTACTCTTGACCTAGACACATCCAGAGCACAATCTCAGCCCCCCTTTCCCCCCTTACTCCTCTTTTGGAAAAATGGTGGTGCCCACTATATGGTACCTCTTCTTGAAGTAGATGATCCAACGGTCGACAATCAGGTTCTGCTTGTCGTCCAAGTCTGCGCTATACCAGGTGGAAGTTTTCTTGGGATCCTTTTCGTCGTCGTCGTTCTTGATCTGGAACCGGTTGAATCCCAAAAGCCGTGTCACGTCCTTGCCCGTCAACTTGTGGTAGGCCTTGCCCGGCCCGTAGTTGTTTGTGTTGGGCGTCACGTCAAACACCAACCCGCGGATCGAGACAAATACCTGCTCCGACTTGACCCCGTCGTACTGGCTCAATTCCTCGAGCGTGTACTTGGGCACGGCCCCGAGGTCCACCTTGGCGTTGTACACTTCGAACTCGTTGGGTTCGCCTTCACTCATAGCTAGCAACTTTGCTTTTACAGATCGCCAATTTTTTTTTCCCTTCTGAGTAAAACAGACCAACTTGGTGATGCACAGCAGTGAGACGGAGAAGTTCCCCATTCGGATCCAGAAGCTCTTTGCCCCGAAGTTGCCCATCCTATACAAGCCTCCCAATGACTACCCAATAGAGGACAGGCGCACCAGAAACGTCTCAGGCCTCTCCCAGTGGCGGGCCAAGTACGAAGAGTACATCCAGAAAGAGCTCCCCACCATCGAGGCCAAGCACCCGCCCCGGCCCAAGACTTCCGCCCAGCTCAACCAGGAGGCCGCCAGGGAAAAGAGACGCCTCTTGGAAGAGTCTTTTCAGGCCCAGTTGTCCGAATGGAACAACTCGACGTCGGCGTCCGTCTCCGACAAGTCGCCCTACACCACCGTCTTCATCCTGCGATTGGACTACGCCCTCCTGGAGCTCGACATTTCCCACGTTTTCAAAAAGTACGGCATCATCGAGTCCATCAAGATCGTCAGAGACAGAAACGGCAAGTCCAGAGGCTACGGCTTTGTTGTTTTCGAGCGGGACGTCGACGCCCAGAACTGCGTCCTGGACTTGGCTAGAACAGGCGTCAAGATCCCGCTTCCCGACAGCGACAAGCAGGTGAGGACCTCCTTGGTCGACATTGAGCGGGGAAGAATCGTCAGGTCCTGGAAACCCCGTCGTCTTGGTGGTGGTCTCGGCGGCAGGCACTACTCCAGCCCAGACCCCAAGTACAACAGCGTCGCTTCTGCTGCCGCCCTGGGAAGAAGACTCAACATAGCAAACAACCCTTTTCCTTCCCAGCAGCACCACCACAACCTGCATCTGCATCATTACCAGCCTCTGCACCACCAGCAGCCCCAGCAGCACCTCCCGGCCGCTTCCCCGTACCCAGCATATACGCCAGTTTCTTCCAGAGTTACCAAACCTCAATCGGTGAAGGATAAATATGCAAAGTATTCCTCGTATAGTCAACGAGGTGGGTGAGATGGGGGTTTTAGAGGTGTGCTACCATAAAGAAGCCCAAGTCATTGAGCGTTCCAGTGAGGGTGAGCATTCCACAAGTATGCTAGGCAAGTAAGCTCAGAAGTCAAGACAAGACGCCCTAGAACCTAGCTTTTTTGTGAATGAGTTTGGAAAGCTGGGATGAGAGTTCCACAGGTGTGCTAAGCAAGCTCAGAAGTCTAATATACTTCCAATGAGTTTCCAGAAGTGTGCTAGCAAGCTCAGAAGTCTTATATACTTCCTATGAGTTTCCAGAAGTGCTAGCAAGCTCATAAGTCTATTATACTTCCAATGAGTTTTCACAGTTCTACTACGTTAACAGAAGTCTAAACTTACTAGAACCTTCCTGGAACCCAATGAGTTTCCAGTGAACGAGTTGTGTGGATTGGAGTTTCACAGGTTCTGCTATAAATAACCTCCCGACAAGAACTTTCCAGTGAACGAGTTGGGTAAAGGTGGGTCGAGCTGTTACAATTGGTTCTGCCTGCTACAGTCTAAGCAAACTTTACAGTCTAAGAGCATCCATCATAAATCGCCTTGTTCAAAGCTAGCCAAGTTTATTGGGGACTTCCCCATAATGGGCTGGACCAATCTAAACGAGCTTCCAACTATCTAATATGCTCACAGCCTAGTTACTCTGGCAACCAGATGGTAATTGAAAGGTGGGCGTGAGTCCCAAATGGTTGACATACAACCTCATAACAACTCCCAATCCCATCTAAAGGACCCCAATCAACTTATCGACGCGTCCAAATACCTTACCCCCTCAAGCACAACATTTAGAGATTACTAGAGTTCAAAAATCCACAGGTAGGTCCCCATATATACAATACACCACTGGTAGGTACAGTCTACTGTAGATAGTACAACTCCGACGCCCCACCAACAAGAAAACCCCATCTCTAACGCCCCAACCAATCCCAAACACTAACAAAGTGTACCCGGAATGCAAAACCCTCCACTCTATGCCAACTCCGATCAAGTATATCCCAACTCTGGGTGATCAGCCGTGGCCCTCTCCAATCTCCAGAGGTTATATATTCTCGCGCTCAACTCTGTAAAAAAAACTCAAACACTCACCATGTCAGATACAACCCCTTTGAATCCGAAGAGAAAGAATGAGGAAGTCGGTTTTGAGGAGGATCTCAAGAAGAGACCCAGGGGCGAGGATTCCACCAAATCTTTAAAGGAGGAAATCACATTGCTAGTTGTGGAGCAATTCAACGGTAGAATCTCACAATTGGAAAAGAGAATTGCTGAGCTAGAGAAGGCAAGCAGTGCCAAACAAACGGACGCAACGCCCCAAATCTCCAAGCCACCAGCATTGCCGCCCCGTAGCAACGTTCCGGAATCACAGCTCAAGGCCAAGGACCTGAAGCCTGTTGCCACCTTCGGGGCAAGGCTGATCAACGTTGGGCCCGTCGTTATTTCTCCGCAGGCATCGTTCACGAGCGAATCCACAACCGTCCCCAACTCCACATCCAACTCGCCCAAACCCGTGTTTGGCGCCTCTTTCGGCAACCTGACGACCTTGGAGACCCTAAAGAATAGAAAAAGCGTGTTTGATACTTT
The DNA here is from genome assembly GCA_030572255.1 of Kodamaea fukazawae. NCBI lineage: Eukaryota > Fungi > Ascomycota > Pichiomycetes > Serinales > Debaryomycetaceae > Kodamaea > Kodamaea fukazawae. The sequence continues at coordinate 119,481 of JAJLZQ010000014.1, read as the reverse complement.
GCCTTCACAATCAGATACAAAGGAGGCAGATGCAGGAGCAGCTGCCTCTGGGGCTGGCCTTGCCTCCTCCACCACAGCAACCACTAAGACCACTCCCGCCATTTCCACGTCAACCTTTGGCGCAAACTCGAAATTTGCCAACGCATTTCAGTCCTCCCTTAAGAAGAAGTCGTTCCTTGATGAGCAGCCCAGCGAAGACAAGCCCAGCGATGCCACCGAGCAATTGGACCAATATAAACAAGTGACGTTGGAAAAGACAGACGTGACCACCGGCGAAGAAGACGAAGAATCCATCCTTGTCACCACCTGCAAGTTGTTTGAGCTCTCCTTGGCCAATCTCGGTGAAGGCTGGAAAGAAAGGGGTGTGGGGCAAATCCACGTCAACCAGCTGAAAGTAGACCCTAAACAGGCAAGATTGGTGATGAGATCACAAGGGGGTTTACGTGTTATTCTCAACTACAAAATCAAGCCCAACACCCAGTTGTTGTTGGGCTTGGAGGCCAGTTTGAACTCGGGCAAGTTTCTCAGATTGAGCTCCGTCAACGCTGAAGGCAACCCTATCCAGTACTTGCTCAAGTTCAAGGATGAGAGTGTTAGGACTGAGTTCACAAACACTTTGGAGACCTTAAAGGCCGATTTGTCCTAGAGTTGTGGTGCTGCTGCTGATAGACGTTGAATGGGATGAGAGATGTAACTAGATTACTGATGGTGGTGTTATTGACGAGGAGTGATGAGGGTGGTGAAAGGTAGGTGGTGCTGATTACTGACGCGAGGTGGTATATTCAAGCTGATGGAAGGTGGTAATACTCATGCTAATGGGAACGTGGTGCTTTTCACGCAAATGTGAAGTTTATGTTCAAGCTGAATTGAACGAATGGTAAAGGCAGTGGCCCACACAAGAAGACCAAATAGGTTGTTCTGGGCAAGTTGCTTCTATTTTGGCAACAATGCTGATGCCATCCACTCTACAAGACAAGCCATATTCAATTGGCCGAGTCCAACCTGTATCCTTGATATCTTGTATTCTACCTACCTCATATATACTGCTCGGTCAGTCCGTGTCTCACACACTAGAGTGTGTGCTGTTTCTAATAAAAGCTATACTACAAATCGTAGACCCCTTAACTCCTCCAAAACTGAAGCTGGGGTAGTTGATCTTGTCCCACACCTTCAAGTCGCCGTGTTGCGTTATAATCTTGACCAACTCGTCTTCGGTAAAGTTGCAAGACGTTATCAAAAAGATGGACTGTGGTCCCATGATCTGGGCCACCTGCTTGGCGTATATGTCCATTCCGATTTGGCCGTCGTGGATTGGGTCCTGGTTCAAGGCGATGGCGTCCAAGGTGCCCTTGTCGAGCAAGATGTCATACTGGTGCTTGGCCAACCAATCGCTTTCCGTCAAAAGGTCCACCCTTTCGAAGTTGAACCTCGAGTCTCCGTCGTACTTCTTCGTTAAGATTTCATTGGCGAACTCAACAGAGTCCGGGGAGTAGTCGATGCCCTTGAATGTGAACTCCACATCGGCCTCCAACTCTTCTTCCAACTCCTCACGCAACTGGAACAAAAGATGCCCATTACCTGTTCCTATGTCCACTATGTCTATGGTGTCCTTCTCAAACGGAAGTTCTTGGTCGTTGATCTTGGCAATCAAAAACTCAATCATCTTGGCTTCGGCATCGGAATCATCGAACCAACACTCTCCAGTATCGTTTTCATTCTCTTCGAAGTTCCCGATCTCTTTCTTGTAAAAGTTGTTCCAACTACAACGTTAGTATAGTTCTTGAGGTCCTCTGCTATATCAGACATCCACCTGGCAATACATACTACTCCTGGGTCCCGAGCTTGGACGCATTCAATCTATCCACAGACATTAAGATGGTTTGAAATTTTCCAGATAGGGCGCAAAAATTTACATCAACAAGCAAACGCGTTTACCTCGAGCCCTCTGTCCGCCATGAGCCAAGGGTCCCCCGTTGATGTAGACCAAGCGGTTGGCAATCCAGCCATAGACGAACAGACGGAAAGAAACTACAGGATATGGAAGAAAAACTCGCCGTTTCTCTACGACTACTTGCTTACCAGTTCCTTGTTGTGGCCGTCATTGAACGTGTCGTGGTTCCCTGATTTGACCCTAGGGTCTAGCAATACCGAGCCTTATGACGACAACAACAAGCCTAAGGAGGACACCTTTAGCCAGAGGCTTTTGCATGGATCTTTTACCCTTGGCCAGCTGATCGACAGCATCTCCATTGTGCAGCTCACCACTTACAGAGACTTGAAGAAGAGCATTCTGATAAACAAGCTCAACTACAACCCAGATAAACAGGAGTTTGAGGTGTCTGCGACCTCCATTAGCAACAAATTAAAGGTTCTCCAGAAGATCAACCAGGTTGGTGATGTGAACCAAGTCAAGTACATGCCCCAGAACCCCAACGTCTTGGCCTCGAGCAACAACTTGGGTGACTTGGTGATGTTTGAGCGAACTAAACACTCGAGCTTCAAGAAGTTGAGCACTGATTTGAACAAGGCCCAATTGCGTTTGAGGGGCCAGCAGAAAGGCATCAACCAGGACATTTTCGCCTTGGACTGGAACCACCAGCGGGAGGCCGTCTTGTTGTCGGGCAACATGGATGGTGACATTAACATCTTCGACATTAAAGGTGACTATTCCTCCAAAGAGTCAGAAATCACACAGTACCAGTACTACGACAACGGTAGTGCCATCAATGACTTAGAGTGGTTCCCGGACCACCTGGACTTATTCAGTCTGGTGGACGAGAGTGGAAGGCTCAAGGTGTACGATGTCCGCAAACAGAACCCCGTTGTGCACGAAATTGTGGCCTCCCAGGTTGGCGTAAACAGCCAGAGTATTAATAGAGCCAACCCGGTGTGTGTTGCTTCTGGAGATAGCAATGGTGTCGTCAAGGTATGGGACTTGCGGACCCCAGAATCGGCCTTCACCTCGATCGAAAACCAGCACACAGACTCCATCACCCAATTGAAGTGGAACCCACACCTCCACAACATCTTGGGGTCGCTGTCGACAGACCATCTGGTTAAGATTTTTAATGTGGGTGGCCAGGACGAGTTGGTCTTTACACATGCTGGTCATATGTTGGGCGTCAACGACTTCGACTGGTCCAAACATGATGCCTGGTTGATAGCGAGTGTTGCCGACGATAACTCCTTGCATGTGTGGAAGCCTGCAAACAATGTGGTTGGTGATTTCAAGGTGTAGAGAAGCAAGAGACCAGCAAGCCGTTGCAACTTCATCTATCTCTTTTGAGATACATACAAGACTAAGGTTTGACACCAACTACTAAACCCACAGATGTCACAACAGTTGCAAAGTTCAGACCTCACAGGATTCCCAATCAGGTTCATTCCATTGAAGACTGGATTTCTGTTGATCTCCACCTTCTTTTGGCAAAGACATGGCCATGATTTAGACAGAATAATGAACCTAATGGTCGGAAAGAACTTCCCCACGTATCCCAAGTACATAGTGGACTACCATTGGACTGCACCTATGACCACAACCTTATGGTTTTTCATCTATATATATTGTGCAATAGAAGCACTCTGCTAACAGAACCATTTTGTAGTCCCTGGACCCCTAGAAACACGTCTTCCACGCGTAGCACTTCTCCATTTGAGTCCAGCATACTTCCCACAATCCTCGGATACTCCCTTAATTATCACCAAACCTACAGACACTCCCTCTTGGTGGTTTCTACACTTGGATATTCAATTTTTGATTATCTAATCTACCTCGTTAGCATGATGTGTTTAGTTCTTAGCGAACAACTTTTCAACGTCGGCGACAGCTTCAGTCAAAACTCTTTCTTGGAACTTTGGAGTGGAGATTTCACTGTTGACCTTGTCCAAGACAGACTTGATCAATTGTTCTTGTTCCAATTGTCTTTGAGCTTGTTCGAATCTAACCCAGGAGTCCAAGGTGGCCTTGGCTTCTTGAGCGACAGCAATCTTTTGCTTCAATTCAAAGGATTCGGCTTCGAGTTGGGCGGTCTCCTTGGAGATGGAGAACAATTGCTTGGTGATGGAAACAACGTCCTTCAATTGGGAGACGGAGTCAATTCTGTCCTTGACGGCATTGACATGCTTAGTTCTGGATTCGTTCAACAAATCGTTGACCTTCTTGATCTCGCCGTCGGCCCACTCGGTGTATAATGGGGCAACGAACTTGGCACACAAGGCAGCAAAGGAAGCAAAGGTGAGGGCCAAGACGGTTTCATCGTGGATAACCAACAATTCGTTGGAGATACCGTAGATGGCAGCGGCAGTGGTGGTGGCCAAAACACCTGTCTTGGACAAGAGGTTGTTACCTGGCAAGGCATCGACGATAGATGCAGCCTTGTCCTTTGGTTCAACTGGTGTAGAAAGGAAACGCAAACCAACTCTAAAATGCTTGTTAGTACGGGGTTCTTCTCATCAATTCGTGTCTCGGCTTTCGGGTACATACGGTGCTTGACGCATGGCAGAACCAACAGTTGGACGCACGGCCCTGACGGCAATTCTGTTAATCATAGACATTGTTGAATATATTCAGTGCTTGACTTTTCAAAGTTTTTTTCTTTGACCGGAAAACAAAAAAAATTTGGCGATCTGATTGGAAGATGGATCAACTGCCTAATCCGGAAACTTATGCCAACCCGTGGCTACATTACTTCTACATCTGAGAATACATACTGAGGGACTAGCCTTCTCGTAGTTTAGTTTGCAACATACACCTATATAGAGCTTTGAAACTTCTCTTGGAGAAGTCTGTTTATGGCCTGGTCTGTTTTCTGTTTGGCCAAGGAGGTGTAGTCTTGAAGATCTTCCCGAAGGTCCTTAGTGAGGAGCGATGATGCTTTGTCTTTGGATGATGTGTGAACTGTCGATGCAGAATTGTTGGCAATTGCTCTCGTTCTGGATAGTATTTCCTCCTGTATTTGAGCGGAAAGTGCCTCCACGGTTTGATCCTCAAGCACTAGTTTGGGTGTTTCCAGCTCCTGGAGCTGTTCTTCTTCATCAGCTTGCTGCTCTGCGTCCTCTTGTGGCTCACTTCGTACCGGTTCCTCATTGGCTGTGCTCTTGTTTTGCAGTTCTTGTGCATCCGGTGTTTCTGAAGTTTTGTTTCTATTCCTTCTAAGTGCTGCCAACCTGGCCACTCTGGACTCGCTCATGGTATTGCTTTGTCTGTGTTGTTGATCCGCTTGGTTCTCAAAAGGTGGTCTTCGGAATTAAATATCGGTACTGCACACAGAAAAGAGCTTTTGTAACGGTGCTGCCAACTTTTTTGCAGCATTTATGAGTTCAACTCAAGAGACAAACAAAGGTAGGTATTGCGTGGACATGACAAGCATAAGCAGTACTAACCGTAAAAGCATTTGAAGAGTGCTTTGGGAATTTCTCTTACCCAGTTTCCGCAAGTCAAATAGCTAAACTTCTTGAAAACCAAGAGAGTCTAGTGTTGTCAGAGGAGATGGTGACTGAACCTGATAAGATTCCCAGCTTGGAACAATTCCAGCCAGAATTAGATTCCATTGGTAGCTTTGAGCAAGAAGTTGAAAAGGATGTTATTATTGAGTTGAAAGAAAGTTGTAGAGTTGGGCTAGACACGTTGAATGACGTGGGTTCCATGACTCCAATGCCAACGAGTGTGTTGCCCTCACATCTCCAAGCATTCTTTCCGTTCAGCCACTTTAACATGATGCAGTCAGAGTCATTTGACGCTATTTACGGTAGTGATGACAACTGTGTCGTCAGCTCTCCCACCGGATCTGGCAAAACTGCACTCTTTGAATTGGCTATTTTGAGAGCTCTCCAAAATTCAGAAGCCAAAATGGTATACCTTGCCCCAATCAAAGCATTGTGCAACGAAAAGTACTTGGCTTGGAAACAGAGCTTTAAAAAGTTGGGTATTTTGGTTTGCATGCTCACAAGCGATGCCTCTATTGGTTGGGACAGTATCAAAAAATCCTCCTTAATCGTGTCAACTCCAGAAAAGTGGGACATCGTTACAAGAAGGTGGCACGAGCACAGCAGCTGGTTCTCAAGTATAGAATTGCTAATGTTGGACGAGGTTCATTTCTTAAGAGAACCCCGGGGTGCTACCTTGGAAGCTATCACAACAAGAATGAAATTAATGGGAAGTCTCAGTCTTCGAATCATTGCCTTGTCTGCAACCATACCAAACATTATTGATATTGCCTCGTGGTTAAACCTCAATCAATTCTCTAAAGAACCAGCCAATATCTTGCAATTTGACGAAAACTACAAACCGGTGAAACTGGAGAAGATTGTTTGTGCTTTTAAACCACAATCCTGCAACAATAACTTCCTTTTCGATACTTTCTTGAACTCAAAGCTAAACGACGTCTTAAAAAAGTACAACCCCGAAGAAAAGCCCGTCTTAGTCTTTTGCCCTACTAGAAACAGCTGTTTAGCTGCCGCAAGGTTTCTTACGGAAAGCATGAACGGTGATTTCCCAAGCCCATTCCCAACAAATTTCTCTTTCAAGGACAAGCTGCTCAACGATATATCACTATTAGGGGTAGGAATTCATCATGCTGGCATCTTACCAGAAGACAGGGCTAAGGTTGAAAAAGCCTTTCTTGAATCTAAGTTGAAGATTGTTTTTGCAACTTCTACTTTGGCTGTCGGAGTGAACTTGCCAGCCTACTTGGTGGTTATCAAGGGCACCAAATGCTGGAACGGGGATTTTCAGGAGTACTCAGACTTGGATATGTTGCAGATGTTAGGAAGAGCAGGCAGGCCTCTGTTTGAGAAGTCGGGGCGAACGATCATAATGACAGATGTGAAGCTGAAAGCAAAGTACGAGGGGTTGATTCATGGAAGAGAAAACGTGCTTAGCACCCTCCACTTGAAACTCAATGAGTTTTTGTTGGTGGAGATAAGCTTGGGGAATGTCAAAACCAAAGAGGATCTACACCAGTGGCTAAGGTCAACCTTTTTATTTACGACTGGAAGTTTACATTCGGACTCATTTTCTTTCTCCAAACATTTGAAGTCGCAAACTTTCGAAATCTGGTTGCAAAATTTTGGAGAAATTACCTTGCGCAATTTGCAATTAGAGAAGATGGTACAAGGTTGTTCTGAGCTATACCAATGTACGCCTTATGGTCTTTCAATGGTAAAATACTATATTTCGTTTGAAACAATGAAGCTCTTTTTGAGGAGTTCGCCACGTCAGTCTTTGCGTGAGCTCCTTTCTGTCATTTCAAAGGCCCTTAATGAGTTGCAACTTAAACACAGCCAAAGAAAGCTCTACGAAGAGATTGCAAATTCTCCTAGAACCAGGTACCCTCCAAATGACTTACAGGAAATTGATATGGTATCTCTAATAATTCAATACGAGCTTGGAGGAGTTTTGTTTCCAGACTATCCTGGTTCCAAACGGCTATTCTATTCGTTTATTCGAGACAAGGCTTACGTTTTTCAACAAGTTCCTAGGTTCTTGAAGGCCTTGATTGACATATTTGTTGAAAGAAAGGATTCTTATTCCTTATTAAATGCGTTGCTGCTTTCAAGGTCTATTGTATCAAGGTGCTGGGAAGATTCGCCAATGGAACTTCAACAGCTTAAAGATGTTTCACTCGCCGATGTTGAGAGCTTATTGAGCTACAATATCAACTCCCTCCAAGTGGCTAAAGCATTGACTAGAAGTCAATTTGAATTCATGCTAGGACTAGAAGAAGGTAGTGGGGATCAATTAGTTGAAAGATTAAAGTTACTACCCCTGTTGGAGCTAGAACTCAAATACAAACAATACAGCTTCACCAGGAACGTGCTAGCAGTTGAGCTTTCTGCTTCCTTCAAAATAGAAAATAATATTAAATCCAACCCTTGGTTTAAAAGGTTCCTGATGGTGTGTATAACAACCGAAACAGAAGAAGGGAAGCTAGTCAACTTTACAAAGATTCCAATCTTCAAGGTCAAGAGTCAAGAATGGAATTCCATTGAAATAACCGTGCAGGTCACAGATTCTAAGATTAAACTTAAATCACACATATCGATAGATACAATAGCCAGCATCAAAGCCACAACGACCATATTATTAGAGAATGAATTGCCAGACCTATCCCTGCTACTTGAAGAGGCCGAAGTTGCCGACACCGAGTATTCTACCGTCGAGGGTTTTCAAACAACCGCTTATCTGTTCTGCCGAGATACATTTACCACAAAAGTACCCAAGACTAACCAGAGAACCATAGATGCTTTCTTCCCGAGCAGCATGATCCCCAACATAAATCCTCATAAGCTTGAGCTTAGCAAGTATTTCTTGAACAAGAGTATGCAACCGCTACGGGATACCAAGAGGATGGTGTCTGGCCGCAGACTCCGAGAGAACGGCAACTTTGAGTGCAACCATAGATGCAAAAATAAGCACAGATGCCGCCACTTATGCTGCCAAGAAGGGATACCACCCGCGACGGTCAATCGGCCCATCTCGAAATTGAAGAGAAAGCGACTGGAAGAGTCATTTTCGCAACTGTCGCTGAAAGTGAGAATATTGCAGGCATTGCATGATACAAACTACGATAGTGATGACGAGTTGAGCGACGTCGGAGGAATATACAGTATTCCGTTTTCGGGTAAGCCTCCGCCAGTTACGAGTTTCGAAGAAGTCGACTCCTCCAGCGAATTCTCACTCATTATTGAAGGTGAAACAGCAGTGACGAGCTTCACGACATCGACGCCCCTCATCAGCCGAAGTCGAAGAGGTTAGGAGAATGCATGCATGCGGGCTGCTAAAAAGACAAAAAATATCGAAATCGGGTCTGCTACCAAAAGCAATTGCTAGACACCAGCCATTTTGCTAACCGTACATGGTGGCCCATGAGATACGGCAGGATTGCTCCTGCGTTAACGCCCTGATGCTACACCGAACCAATATGATATCACTATTAAAACCGAAACCTAAACTAAACTACCCAAATATTTTTTTGCAATCAAAGACAAGAAGTCCCTGGGGATCCTCATATGGTCGTCATCAATAAACATGAAGTCAATCTTGCCCTCGCTATATAACTTCTTCAATCCTATCAAGTCCCTCACATACACCGGAGACTCCTCAAATGAGAGCAAGGAACCAGAGGAGTCATGGTCTAAGAACTGAGACGATTCCTTGGGCACCAACACTGTGTCTTGATCAAATTGAATTAACACCAACTTCTTGAGCTCAGAGAAGTTCTTCTTATAACTGTGTCTAAAACCAAAGGGTTTCTCGTTGTTTATGCTGACCAAAAAGTTAGAATGGAGGACATAGTTGGCATAGTCGGAAGGGTCTCTAAAATATTGAGCAGGAACAACGGTTTTCTGGACTCTATCCATCCAAACCTTACTCTTCAAGAGCTTGTTTCTGTTCTGACACAACCAGTCGTTCTCCTCCTCACACAAGGGAAGTTCCAGAACACCCATGTGAGGAGATCCAAACGTGATGAGAGAGTGCACCTTGACAAGAGGGCACCGTTCAACGAGAGCCCTCAAGAACAAGCCGCCCTGTGAGAATCCAATGGCATCAAAGCCCAAAGCTAACTCTGGGATCTGGGAGAGCTCCTCACATGCCAAGTCCAACTCGTCGTTGGCATCGCCAAAGATGGATTTCTGCTTGTCTGTGGATGGGTTTTCATCAAGACTCACCGAGTGAACGAATATGCCGGGGTAATAGGAATCAAGCAAGACTTGGGCATCGTGGATCCCACTGCTGTTATAGTTATCGCCTAGACCATGCCATATAACCACAGGTCTATAATTCTGAGGACCAATACCACCCGATGGCGATTGTTTGCCATGCGCTGCAGGCCTGAGGGACTGGTCTTGATTTGTGATTTGCACCTTCTGTGAAGGTAGGTTTCCACTTAGAAACGAAAACACGTCCAACACCGTCAATAACTGGGGGAGTTGCATGATGGGACGGGTACTAGCAAAGGGTCTTTGTCAATTATCTTTAATTATAAGCCCAGTGATGGGATTTTGTTCGCCCCTTTTAAAATCACAGGATCAAATCGCACGATAGGAGGAGGGAGTGACTTTGCTGGGGAGAAGAGGAGAAGCCGGCTTTTAAGCCCAACCGCATTCTACCGCTTCCAAATGTCGTTAAGGTAGGGGGACGAGATAGGAGGTGTACAGCATACATGAATGGTACGAGCAGGTAGCTCAGTGTTACGTGCCAATACGAGAAGAGTACCCGAAGTAACCAGATCGGTGGTGCAAAAAAAGGCCTACGACAACAATAGCTTTTGCTGTGAGCAATTGCAACAGCACACAATAAGGAAACCAATAGGCTCATGCAGTAGGGTAGAGGACCTACTTCCCGCTGAAACATAACCTGCTGGGGCACCAATGTCGCATTTGCCGGTGCATAACTAATTCCAGCTCATAATACAGAGAGTCCACAAAAACAAGCTTTGTGGTTACATGGGTTGGTTTCACAGACGCTTCATTCGATCATCGACTACTCCCAAAGAACCATACGGTGCATTGTGTTCTTTTATTTAGGCTCATTGTGGGCGCCGGTGGGCACATACATGAAACCTGCAGCCTGGTACAAACGGGCGGACCTAACCGGCCTAAAGCCAGAGTCTATTTGTTCTCGTGGCCCCTAACCTCTTGCTACAAGAAACAAAGCTAAGTCTTTTTATTCATGCTTTTTCTTCTCAGCCTTAACTTCAGAACAAGCGGATGAAAACTCGGCTTCCAAATAACCGAGATACTCGTCCCAGCGCCTCAAACAGTCGATCTCGGTCTTCTTGCCCAATTGAGCAAGCTGGTAGCTCACCCGGATGATTGCTTTCAACCGGTTCTCGTAAGCTTCCGTGTCTTGGGTCGAGGCCTTGGGCGAGAGTTTCTTGACAAGTTGGATCTTGAAGTTGTCTATGATCTTGGCGGATTCGTCAAACACTGGGGCAAACTCGGCCTCGTGGTCATTGAGTATGTTTTGCAAGTTGAGGCACGAGAGGATCACGATATCGATTTGGTTGTCAACCAACCCTTCGCTGATAATGGTTTGTGCAATCTCGGGAATACGGATTGCATTCTTTTCCAAGGTGAAGCTGTTCAAGGATGTAATTGAGTACAAAAGCTCGTAGGAAAGCTTTCTAATCTCCAACCCTTCATCCAGAACAAACTTGTAGGGACCCATTTGGATGGTCTTCTTGAACTCGTCAACAGGCTTCAACTGCTCGTACACCACAGGCAACACAATAGAGTGCAAGTGGGGCAATATGACGTGCGGTTTGTTGTGCAAACACGTCAATAAGTTTCCTATAATGATCTGCTTTAAGTCAATGTTGACGATTTGCAACCATTCCACCAACGAGTAGATGGACTTTTCCAAGATATCGTCATTATCGAGTTTTGAGAACAAATCCTTGATTAAAACCGACGTAGTGTACTTTTTCGAAAGTGTGGAGGCATTAATGTCAAGGTATTTCAAGTTTCTTAACACTATCTTTGCCTGTAGACTGCCGACGGCTCTCAACTTGGAACACACCTCATGGCTGAACTCAATCTTTTCCACAGCGGCGCTGACGCTCTTCCAAATTCGGTCAATCTGATTGTCATTCAAGTACTTCAAAACGTTCTTGAAGGAGTCAATGAACAAGACATCCAACGACGTATACTGTGGGTTCTCGAAAAAGGTCAACAAAACATCTGCCTGTCTTGGATCTCTTTCGATAATGGACGTGATGATTGGTAAAACTTGATGATCTTCCAGTAACAATTGAACTAGGTTGGCCACGTTCAAATGCACCAACTCTGTTTGTTGGGCAATGTACGAGAGAGTCTTCAAAATAAATTCGTCCTTATCTTTGACGTGCTGCTCAAATTGTTCTTGTTCACTGATCAAATTGTTCTCGACACATACAATAGACAATACCCGTGCAGTAATAGCATTCCTTTCAAGGTCTTGATACAACTCGTTGAAGAGAGCGGGTTTGCCAACAACCAACTTCTTGAACAAGGAAAAGAAGTCCTTGTAGTCAACGTTACCTGCCTTAATAAGGTCAATGCCTCTCTTTAAGAGCACTGGCTGAAGGGACTCGGGAACTTCAATCTCGTTAAGAATCTCGTATGCCTGATCGATATTGCTATGGATCAATCTCTCTATTGTTTCCTGCGGAGGTACATGTGTTTTGACGAGCTGCTGCAACAATGGGAGGTTCAAGGTCTCAAAGATAAAGGTTTGGAAGGTGGGGAGGATAGCGGGATTGTTGATTAATATTGTCTCCACAACAGCTTTAGTGTTCTGGTTTGTCAACGACTTTTCAAATACGGAAACAATCTTTGGGTCAATTGGCAAGGTGATTTGCTTTCCTATGCAAATGATGGCATCTTGTATGATTTTTGTAGGGTACACCTTCACGTTCTCTGCCTTTTCCACCAACTTGGAGGTTGGAATGGGAGATTCCGGGAACTTGTCCAACACCTTGATCAAGACTTGGATACTGGTTTGGATTGTATTGAACGAGGAATCATCCAAGCAGATGGCCGAGTCTTCAATGATCTTGTTTAGTATTGGTTCGGGCAAAGAGTCGAAGTTGTCCAAAACATTCAAATAGAAGTCAAGAGGGTGGAAGTCCAACCTTTCGAAGACTGAAGTCAACAAAACAATGCATTGAAACTTGTTCAAAGACTCGACTAATTTCAAAACTCTCCCAACCTCTATTTTCTTGATCCTCTCCCCCAACACATAGAAAACATCGACGGTGCTCAAGTCAATCACGTAACAGAGGGACTTGATGGAAGCGTTCGACACAATCTCATTTTTATCTTCAAGAGGGAAATCCTCGATCAAGCCATAGACCTTGTCTAATCCTCCCGAAAACTTATCAACAAAAGGCTTTATAAACTCAACCACCTTGACCCTCACCTTCCACGAGCCATCGTCGTCCTCTTCGTCGTCTTGTTCGTCGTCACTGAACTCAATATCATCTTCTTCATCGAAACCTAGAGGATCATAGGCTAGGTACTTTTGGATAATCTCTAATATGGGTGATTCATATTCAGAAATGCAATTTTCAGAATCAAGTAACGATTCAATAACTTGTAAACACTCTTGTCTGAGCGAATTCTTCTCAACCAAGTAGTCGTAGTCAATATCGTCGTCCTCTTCTGCAAGGAGCTCGGTAATGACTTCCTGGACAAGCTGGGAGACAACAGCTTGATCAAGCTTTTTGTTCAAGCAGATGGAATAGACCTTGAACTTGACGCCCACCGGGGCGGTCTTGACTTGTCTGTAGCATTCTTCAAGAATGATTGGGTCTTTGACGTACTTGACCAACAGTTCCAAACCAAACAAAGATCTCTTACTAATGATCCCACGTTGACTGACACTGGTTTGAAGAAGAATCTTACTCAACAACAGCAACTCTTCGTGAGACAAGACGGAACCAAGGGTTTTGATCAAATCAATAATGAGCTCCACTGAGTCAAAGGTAATCTCGTTAACAAGTAGCAGGGGCAACAACTTGTCCAAAACCAGTCTGCTCAAGTTGGAATCAAATAAAGATTCATCCTGGAAGATTGACCGGAGCGTCATGTTGGGGATACTGGTGGTGAACCTCTTGACAGACACCCTTTTGTGCTTCTCTTCCTCTTCAAGCACACATTGGTACAATTCGAAGATAACATAGGCCACTTCTTCTGGCGAAAGAAACTTGAGTGCTGGCTGGAACGACTTGACTGCCTGACTCTGGACATCAGGGTTGGGGTCTTGAAGAAGCTTGAACAAGCTTGGAACGAACCCCGAAATCAAGTGTGTGACAGTAGCATTGTACTCCAAGAGAGGAGGAATTGCGCCAATGTACTTTCGAAAATCTTCAAGCGCCATGAACCTCAAGTCGGGGTCCACATCGAGCGACTTGTCAATAAGCTGCTTAAGACTGAAATCCTGAAGCATGTTCAAAGTGGCAAAGATGTTGTATGTTAATAATTATATGAGCGCGTTGCGTGTAAGGGGAAAACCGAGCTCGCTCCAAAGACTGCCAAGGAAGCTAGCGAGGATTGTGCTGACAAATTAGTGAGAGCTCGGTAAAGTTAGGGAGAAATTTTGGAAGCAAAATTGGATCGGCTCGTAAATTTAGCGGGGACTACTGATAATTACTGGCGATATATATTGTTCTATAAGTACATATTAATCCTTTGACTTCTTTTCTTTCTTACCCTTTGACTTTTTGTCTTTCTTATCTTTGGATGACTTCTTGGTTTCAGACTCGTCGGACTTCTTTTCCTTCTTTTCCTTTTTGTCTTTCTTCTTCTTCTCTTCAGGTTCTTCCTCCACTACTTCATCAGCTTCTTTCTTAGCCTTCTTCTTACTTGGTTTCTCTTCAGTTTCTTTCTTAGCCTTCTTCTTACTTGGTTTCTCTTCAGTTTCTTTCTTAGCCTTCTTCTTACTTGGTTTCTCTTCAGTTTCTTTCTTAGCCTTCTTCTTACTTGGTTTCTCTTCAGTTTCTTTCTTAGCCTTCTTCTTACTTGGTTTCTCTTCAGTTTCTTTCTTAGCCTTCTTCTTGGTTGGCTCGTCGCCTTCGGACAACTGTCTCTTGGATGATCTGCTGAAACCACTCACTTCGACCTCATCGTAAATGATATTGTCTTTTGGCTCGGAGTCGTCTTCGACATCTTCCTTGGCTTCCTCGAGATCTGACTTTTCAATGGAGTCTTCAGAGCTCTGCTCAGCATTGCTTGGCTCTGAGTCTTTAGCTTCATCTTGCTTGTTGGAGTCGAGGTCGTCTCCGTAGTAGCCCTTCAACTCTACCTTCTCATCGGTTAATGCATGTATGAGGGCCCTGCACCTCAAGGCGTAGTCAAGATCAGGTTCGTCTGCGTTGGTTTCTGGCTCAGTGCTCTTCTTCACATCCTTATCCTTCTTGTCATCCAGGTCGTCCTTCTTGTCGTCCTTCTTGTCTTCTGACTTTTCCTCTGTCTTCTCGTTCAACTTCTTCTCCAACTCCTCTTCAATCTTTCTCTCGGCAATCTCAGCCAACTCATTCCATCTCAGTATGGTGGCCTTCCAGGACTCCACCATTCTATCTCTCCCTGACCCGTTCAATCCTTCCAAGTACAACATTAAAGCCGGCTCGTACTTTGCTGGGATGTCTCTAATATGCTTCAAAATCCAGTTTTGCTTTTGTTTACTAAACTTCCAGTTGGCTTTGTCGTTTTGAAATTGAATCAAGTATGCAAGCTGGTCCTTCTCGGGGCC
This sequence comes from Kodamaea fukazawae, assembly GCA_030572255.1. Taxonomy (NCBI): domain Eukaryota; kingdom Fungi; phylum Ascomycota; class Pichiomycetes; order Serinales; family Debaryomycetaceae; genus Kodamaea; species Kodamaea fukazawae. The sequence goes on along the minus strand of JAJLZQ010000014.1, from coordinate 104,249 downwards.
CTCTGGTCTTTCATTCTTAGGTAATTTGACTCTCTTGGGAGGCTTCTTCACTTTGTTCTGCTGATCGGCCTTTTTGTTTTGTTGGTTTATTTTCTTGATTTGCTTGGTAGTGATGTCGGCGCTTGGGATGTGGGTGGCCAAGGAGAGAGGGTCTTCCTCTAATTCCTTTCTGACCTTCAATCCAATACGTTTCCAGGCTGGGACTTGCGACATGACTTGGTGGGACTAATACTGGACTGGTCGCATCTCAAAAATCTGATGTTTCGCTGGGGCCCTTTGTCCGGGTAACACCAAATACACCGTATACAGAGATGAGTTTACTAGGAAGACAACTTACTGTCCCTTGTGGCTGTTTAGACTTGAAATAACATGGATGACTGATGGATTAGGAATCAAGGATTGGCAGCTTAGTCTAGAAATGTAAAAACAAGGACAAACTGATGAGCGATCTACCAATGGCGACGGCTGCAAATAGCATTTGCAACCACGCAGAACAATACAAAGGTGGCCATAGAAGGGAGAGGTAACTCACTGGCTCTACTATTCATTATCAATGACTACACCTACAAACGCCCAAACCTTTAAGTATGAGTTCTAGAAGAATAATAGTTTGTCAGTGACCCAAACAATGCTGTAGCTACAATTGTCATACCGAATATTCTTTTATTGATACCAATCCGTTCTTATGAACTAGCATCTTCTAACTTTACCGAATACTCCTTACTCGAGGAATTGCTGTTCTGTTGTGGGTTGGAGTCCTCCCCGAAACAGCTACTTTGGCTCCTCGATATCATGAATAAAGATACCTCCCGAGTGCCAGCCTCCGGCGGTGATGGAGACCCACTTGCCTGGGCCCACGTCCACACGTTTTGGTATTTTTGTCTTGAAACCTCTCCATCTTCCATAGTTCTCAAAGCCGGGCTCGTCAGCGTACTTTTCTTTGACAGACTCGCTGTCTCCAAGACCAAGACACCCACACACGGTGGACTCACGTCCCCAGCTGAACATCTCGCCTGTTTTGGAGAGAGCCAAGTAGTGGTAGTCGCCGATTGCAACCGACTTGATTTGCTGGTTCTGCAACTCAGGGATGATTTCTGGTTCGTCCGTCAACTCAATGTTCCCAAGGAGTACCTGGTCTGTGTCGGTGAAAACAACAAACGCCTTGAACTCACATCTAATCTTGACGAACTTGGAGGTGAGGTTGTTCTTTTGATCAAACTTGTCGAGCCACTCGTTGAACACTTCGGCCTCGCCGATGCTCATGAAGACCTCGTCGTACGGCAAGGGACGCTTGTTTTTGCTAAGCTCGGCCAAACGGCGGGGGAAGATCTCGTTCATCTTGTACAATTTGCCGTCGTTCTTGATGAACAATAAGATACCTTCTCCCAAAGCAAAGTCCACGATATTGCCTGCTGTGTTGGGAACCACAAAGTAGTTTGCATTGGTGGTTCCAGAATCAAACGATTCCTTGGTGATCACGTCTCTCGAGTACCAAACGATGATCCCGATCGACTTGACGTACATCCCAGACAAGTCCCACCCAGCAACGATTTTGTTGACACTGGTGATGTTCAAACCAGGAAACTCCAATCTGATTCCGCTATCAATTGTTCCTGTATCCCACGTATAGATTTCATTTTCTGAGCTGAGTGCCACAATGTGCTCTCTACCCGTAGCAATCGAGACAATCTTGACGTCTTCCGGCAAGTCCAACTTGGTAATAAAGTTGGACTCGGGCACCTGAGGTGCCCGGATGGCAGTAGGGAGTGGAGGCTGCTGTTCTGGAGGCAACCTCAAGTTAGGGTGGGCTGGGAGCCTTCTCCTGCCCCCAATGAGATCGACAGTTTGAGGAGCAACATCGTGGTCCATTCTCCGGAGCATGGGTGGGCCGTCTCTGGACTCGTTGCTTCGTCTTCGAAGCGATCTGGGTGACGAAATACGTCCCTGCATGATCACCTCGGGTGGCAACTGGTAATCAAGCGACTCGTACGGTCCAGGGGGAAAGTAGTGGCTTCTCTTCCACGAAGACCCAGTATAGTACATTTCGCCGGCGTTGGTCAACACGATGAAGCTGAAACCACACGCAATCACATCGAGGATGATGTTGTGGTTGAAGCTGCCGATGTTGGTGGGGACGTTGACGTATCTCTGGCCGTTCCTGTAGCCCAAGCGGCCAAACTCGTTGGCACCCCACGTGTATATCTTTTGGGTCAAGCTGACCCGGGTCTTGAAGAGATTGGTCCAATTGAGGTCCACCTCGTTGATCAATTGAAAGTCGTGCTGGTTGTTGGTGAACTTCTTGTTGTAGAGGATCTTGAAGAGCGAGGTGGTGAAGGCCGAGTTGTAGAAGATATCATAGATCTCCCGGTTCACAATTGACAAGTTGAAGATGTCCTCCGGCAACAAGTACTGTGGGATCACCGTTGCAAGGATGTCTGGGTCGAGATCAAGGAGGCAAGGCATGGAGGCAAAGTGGTAGGAGATTACTTTTCCCGCGTTTGTGGAGATCAAACTGGTGCCCTGTTACGTCATGCGCCGCCGGGGCCTCTCGCCATGTCGATGGGGCCAAACAGGAAGGGCACACCGAAAAAGACATGTGGGTCCAGTTGGCTGTGCTGTGATCTGACGCTATGCTAGGTATCAAGCAGCTATTTCGAGTCTGGGAGGAGATAGTGGGTGGTGTTGGTTGGTCGTGTGCTCCAGAGATTCCTTATCAGTTCCTGTACGGAAACATCCGAGACATGAACGAAGCAGAGAATACGAGATAGGGAAGAGAAGAAAGTAGAATAAAAAGGATGCCAGGTATTCAGGAGGGTAATGGAGAATTATAGAAGGTATTCCAAAGGTAAAGGAAAAGGTTAGACAAGGATAATGTGAGTTGGCTATGTAGCCCACCTCATGCCCTTGCATCAGACTATGCCACCCAACTCATTACAATGACAACCAACACCTGTTTGAAACCTCAAGATGGACACCCCCGCCCACTTACAACACCCAGATACTCTCCCCCATAAGTTCCAGTTCGAGACTTCCAAGACAACAGCCTATCAGTCGGGCTGTTTCTGTACGATGTGCAATTTTCGCAGCAATTGAAACTGGAAGCGGAGGTTGCAGCATCCAAGGCACTTGGATTCGGCGGGTCCTGTCGATCACGGGTGAAACGTGGCAGCGTACGTCTTTACGGGTGGGCTCATGCCCGAGCAGCAGCTCCGTGGGTTTGTGGCGGTGGTGAACGTCAACTGGACTGCCTGCAAATGCACTCTGGCTATGGGCTGCAGCTCGTGCAACCAGAGCCGAGTTTCAAGCGGAACTTGCCAGAGGATAGCATGCCGCCCACATTTGTTGCCGAACATCAAACAGACACAATTCCGGCGTGGGTTTGGGGGCAGCGGCGGTGTCGAAGCCCAGCAGACGGCTGCACTTTGGGGCGTGTCCGGGTAACCCCCAATTTTCGTATATATAGCGGAGATGAGGCTCTCTGGAAAATTAACCTCAGAGCTACCTAGCGTAGCTCTTGCGGAGAATCACTATTCATTGATCCACTCGACAATGGTGGATCGATTAGATATCTGCTAGAGAGATGATACATGGTTTGAGCCCTTTATGAATTCTTTTACTTATAAAGGGTATAGAAATTGTACACATTTGACTCCTCTACAAGTTGGCCTTGACCAACTTCTTGTAACCGTCGATGGCCCCAAGCAAGTCTGCGTTTTCAACGTATTCGTGGTCCGAGTGGGCGACGTGGATGGTTCCTGGCCCGTACAAGTACTTGCGGGTCACCGGGAAGGTGAAGTTGGGCACGTCTGTGGCGTAGGCCAAGATGATGGTGTCGAAGCCGTCCACCTCGTAGTCCAAGTGGACCTCAGGGTAGTACCCACGAATGGTGTAGTTCAAGTACTCGACGTTCTCGACGACGCCACGCACCAACCTGTCGACCTCGTCGATGTCGGCGGCCACTCTGACAAACACAGAGGCTTCAGCGTGGGCGGGGATCACGTTGGCGGCAGCACCGCCGTTGAACAAACCGATGTTCAAGGTCGAGGGACCTAACAAGGGCGATTTGGGGAGCTCCAAGTTCAACAAGTCGTTCAAAACGGGAATCAAAATCTCGGAAGCAGACCTCCCCAACTGTGGATACCCACTGTGGGCGGCCTTGCCGGTGGCCTCCAAGGTGAAGCCGTAGATACCCTTATGACCAACCCCCAACTTCAACTCTGTGGGTTCGCCGAAGATGGCCACGTCCCACTTACCGTCCAAGGTGTTCAGTGCCGCCTTCATCCCCACGCCACTGATCTCCTCGCCCACGACATAGAGGAGAGCCACATCTCCCTCGTCGATGGTGCCGTCCTCCAACAACAGAAGAAAGGCGCCAATCTGGGTGGCCACCGACGCTTTGGCGTCACAGGTGCCTCTGCCGTAGATCTTGGTGCCGTCAATCTTGTAGTCCAAGTATGGGGGAACCGTGTCAATGTGGGAGGTGAGCAAGACCTTTGTGTCTCTGGTCTTGCCCTTGTAGGCGTAAACGTTGTATCTAACCTCGGCATCATCTTCCAACTTGTTCAATTCGACAGTCAACCCCAAGGACTCCAAGTAGTCCTTGAGAAATACCGAAACATCGTGTTCGTGGTTGGAAATGGACTCGATATCGACGAGCTGCTTGTGCAACAGCAAGAGCGAGTAGTTGCCGATAACATAGTCGGTCAAGCCGGAGAAGTCGGCGTCAGCTCCGGCGGCGGTGCCAGAGATGTCGCTGGTCAACACAACTTGACCCCCGAGCACCACCTGTACAAAAACGAAGGCAATTGCAATCCACAGTCTCATGGCAAAGTGTGGGTTTTGTTTTATTCGTTAGTTACATATACAGCTATCTAGAGCTCGTCACGTGACGCTACTTTTGCTCGGCGGCGGGGTCCGAGGGGGCCAGGGCCTGCTGGTCTGCGGAGTTGGCCTCTGCTTCGGCGGCCTTCTTCTTCTTTTCCTGGACCCAGTACTCGAACTTGGCGCTCAAGTCACGGGCAATCTCCTTGGCGGTCTCCTCCTTGTTCTTGGAGGTTGTCATCTTCTGCAAGGCCTGCAGAATGTAGCTGAAGCAGTTGATGATGAATTCGTCGACGGCAGGGTTGTCGCCCTTGGGGTTGAGCGCATTGCGGGTGACTTCCAAAAGGTGCTGTTGTTCTTCCACCAGGAGCTGTGCTTCTGATTCCTGGGACATGGTGACGGTGCAATGGGCGAAAGGCAAGAAGAATGTGTTGTCTTTATACTGTTTGCTCCAATGGTGGGGAAATGATCCTGGGCCTGTGTGCAGGACCAAGAGTGTGACCAGCGTGCCTGTGTGCAGGATTGCGCTTTTGGTGGAAAATCACAAGAGGCAGTTTCGGAAGCAGAGCCGATGCCAGAGACGATTATCGTGTGTGACTGGGACGAGACATTGACCACTCTGGACACGATTCTGGCTGTCGCTGGGGCGTCCAAGAACCGGGAGTACGATTTTCTGCACTTTTCGGAGATATACATGGGTGCATACCTCCAGTACAAGCAGGCGGTTGGAACGCCCAGCACGTACGAGGAGGAGGTTGAATGGCAACGTGGTATGACTAAGGTGGAGAAAACGTCCATCAGCGCACTCGAGGAGACGCGGTACTTCCAGGGGTTGAGTGTTCTGGACCTCCGGCGGGTTGGGCACAAGATCCAGTTGAGGCCCGGCGCCGTGCCGTTCCTCCAGGCCTGCGCAGCTGCTGGGATGGCCACGGCCATTCTCTCGGTCAACTGGACAAGCGTCCCCATCCGGCAGTGTCTCCAGGATCACGGTGTTGCCATCAGCCACTATTACGTCAACGAACTCGAGGTGAAGAATGGCACAACGACGGGGTTATGGGACAAACACACCGACATCAGAACAGGATACGACAAGTTGCAGATTGTGAGCGATCTCAAAACCAAGTACTCCACCGTCGTCTACGTGGGCGACAGCAGGACCGACTTGTTGGCGTTGCTCGAGGCCGACTTGGGCTTGGTCATTAGGGGCTCGTCCTTGGACGCATTGGCCGTGGGGGACTTGAAAAATGAGTTGGTTGTGGGGGACTGGGCCGAGTTTTGGAATCAGGTTACAAAGTTGCACAGTGGACCGCCTGCAGCCCAATAGACGTCCGTGCGATTGTTCTCCTGGTGCGTATGACCCGTTCTCCTTCCCCCCCACCGATACAGCAACGGAGAAACACCTGGCCCACGCAAGTCATCTTCCTGCACACAGCCGGCCACAAAGTCGAAAAGTGCATCAATGTTAAGCGAACAAATGGAGCTAAAAATTTATCACCACCAGTAATATGCATTCCCACGTATTGTTCGAGCTTCCTCGAGCCTTTGTAGCAACAAAACGGCCTTGTCGAGGCCCCGGGCGGATTGCTGATCTGGCCCTCGCGTGCGCTACACGACGGGCCCGCTCGTCACACTCCGCCTGCGCTGGCGGCAGCGTACCGAGAGATGTGCAAATCTACATGCGGCTTGTCGTCTACCCTTCATCTGCTTGACTTTTAGCGCTACACTTGTTCAATTCATATACATTCATACATGCCATATACCCTATCTTCTCCAGTTATTAACCGGGTATGCCTGGGGGTACGGGAACCCTTGGACGTATCCATACCCTTGTGGATGTGGAGGAGGAGGCCCCCATTTTCCGTCTGGAGGTGGAGCAACTTGTCCTGGAATGGGTGCACCGACAGGACCACTACTACCAGGTGGTGGTCCAATGTAGTGTGCACCGTTGGGAACCATCTGCGGGTTCACAGGCGATCTTCCAGATCCATCTGGATGGCCGGGAAGTTGATGCTGGGGTGGAGGTGGAACAGCGCCGGGATGCTGGTGCTGTGGAAGCTGTTGGTGTGGTGGAGGCCCTTGTTGATAGTAGTACTGTGGGGGTTGTCCCGATGCCCACACCTGTTGTGGTGGTGGAGGCAACTGCGGTGGGATCTGCTGCTGCTGCTGCTGTTGTTGTTGTGGGGGTGGCACTTGTTGGGGAAGTTGGTGGAGAGCCTGTCTAGGAGACTTCTGCACATAACGCTGCTGTGGTGTGTGTTGTCCGTACTGAAGTGGGGTCTGTTGGGGGGTGTGTTGCATCAAAGCTGGACTTTGTTGGCTTGGGTTTGGAGTGGCGGTTCCAGGTTGCCCACCGTGGATGTGTTGTTGTTGTTGCTGCTGCTGTTGCTGCAAAATCTGATGCTGCTGTTGACTTTGTTGTTGTTGCTGTTGTTGTTGCTGCTGCTGTTGCTGTTGTTGCTGTTGTTGTTGCTGTTGCTGCTGCTGTTGTTGCTGCTGCTGTTGTTGCTGCTGTTGTTGTTGTATAACTTGTTGTTGTGGACCTTGAATAAAAGCAATTCTTTCCTGTGGTAACAAGGCAACCAAGTCTCTTAAAAGGTAGGAAGGAACATCGGGAGGTTCTCTGAGGGCTGGAACCGGCCCTTCCTTCTTGGAAGCCCTGGCGAGAGCTTCGGCTCTTTCTCCAAAGAATTGAGCATTTTTCATATCGCCCATAGCCTTGAAGCATGCTGCAGATCTTGCACATGCATCCGAAGCGTCCATCAACTGGTCATCGCATCTTTCATAAACACAACTCAAACCGTCCCAGGCAGTTGCGGTTCCTGGGGAACCTTCGTCTAATTGTAATCTCAATGCTTGGGAGTATGCAGCCAAGGCATCCAGTAATTGTTTCAACTCCAAGTACAACTTACCAACGGCCAACCAGGTGATTGGCGAGTTGGAGGCTCTTCTCAAGGCAACCTGATAGGAATCATACGCCAATCTTGGCTGGTCAATCAATGAGTAGGCCTTTCCTAATAAATACCAAGGCAAAAAGTCTCCGTCCGAGTTGTCCTCAGGCTTGTCGGATTCTCTTTCCTTTTCTAAGTCCACAATTTTGCCTAATAAATGAATAGCTTGTTCGGCATTGTAGCGATCGTTTTCCAACAATAACAAGTAGGCATGGGTCATTAAGATTCTGGGGGAGTTGCCCACAGCCACCTCGGCGGATTTGCACACTTGGATTGCACTGGCAATGTCGTTTGCACGCTCTTTGGCGGTGGACAAGGCGCACCACAATGCAACATGCTCGTCCATACGGGACAATGGAGGAGGAGGCAACAGTAAAGTGGATGTTAATTCGGCAATCAGCAATTCAATGTTGCCGTCGGCAGCAGCAATTGCAGCCAATTCTGCGTGTGCTGCACGAGCAGTCTCAATGTCCGTTTGCAGAAATTGTTGGGGCAGTTGAGGTAACAACGACAAACAGTGCGAGAGTGCCGAAGCCGCGTGTTGTCGAGCGCCGGTACGAATCAACGTTTGGGCCAGCAACAACCAGAGGGAGGCATCTTGTTGCAGCAACTGGATGGCTGTTTGGATGCTTTGATGTGCCTGGTCATTCAACCCAATCAATAGATAGCACTCTGCCAATTCCTTAAATATTCTAGAATCTTTTAACCACACCGGGTAGTGCTCCAACAGCTTGTTCATACGTTCTATCGACGTCTGCGAGCCCACCGTTTCGTTCATGCTAATGTCGTTGAGTCTCAAGGAGTACAGTAACCCGCACACAGCCTTTATGTTTGCAGGGTCGTGGTTGACGGCGGATTCGAACGATTTTATTGCAACAACGGTCAAGCCGAGTGTGTTGGCACAAGTTCCACATGTAATCCAGGTCTCCGCGGCGGCGGCAGCGTAGGCTGCTGCGCCGTCTCTATTCTCGTTGTTGGAGGTACCGTTAGTGGTACCGTTAGAAGTGTTCCCGCCAGCAGTTGTTGTTGTTGTCCCTCCCGCAGCGGCTAAGGAAGCTCCATTAGCTGCCGCTCCTCCGTTGGTGTTCACGGTCCCATTCAATGGAGAGGAAGAACCAGCGACATTCTGCCTCTTTAACATTGGAGAGTTGGTATGTTGAGAATGTCTTTTGGCCATAGTGCTCGCAAAAGAAAGTGGTGTGAAATTATAATTTCTCTCCCTCTCTCTCACACACTTGAAATTGATTTTTGGGAATTTAAAGTTTTGGAATATTTTTTGTGGTTTAGTATGTTTGGATTATTTTTTGGGGGTGTTAAATGCATGCAACTCTATAAGAATTTTTTTATTATTTTTGTAACGCTGTAAGCAAGGAACGTGAAGATGAGCACGTGAGATCAACACCCACTCGCTTCGTCTCAACCACTATCTTTGTTAAGGTGGTTTAGGCGGAGATAGCCCAAAAGGTCATTTGGCCCATTTAAGGGTCGAGTGGCTGGGGCCACACATGCTCGCCCAATTTTTACGTTGACGCCGTCGGTAGCCACGATTTGGCCCCAAAATAGGGACCGAACGGCTTGTACAGTAGCACCAGGTAGCCACTTGAATATCGCTCAGTTTGACCAAGCGAGCCGGAGTTTGAAGCCAGACTTTTGCACAAGATTGTTTTCTAGCCACATCCGACTTTCTACGCATTTGTCCTTACAACTTCCCGCACCTTGCCTTATTGTTTATTGATGAATAGCCGACGAAATTGAAGCTTTTGCTTTTATCTTGTCAATTCATCGCTTCAAACTTCCGGTATGTGTGATTTATGTCGTATGTCGCGGAAAAATAACAAGCCTTCATATCTTGCAAGCATGCACATCGGCTCAACTGCTTTTTCCCACAAAGCATCCTAAAAATATATGTAATCTAATTTCCCGGGACGGCTCCTTTTTTTTTTTTTCCCCACCGCCAAAAAAGTGGATATTGAAGGAAAAGGAAACAGGTGTGGGCAGAGCTGTTTTAATACAAGTGGAGATTTCATAAAACAAAGCACTTGCAGCACCCCAGGCAAAAAATTAGTGCAGTTTTCTGAAGAGTACATGATGCCCCCCCCGCTCTCCGCCCTCATTTCCCTTATGATCTGCTATTTTGTTTCCATGGTTGTTGGGCCTCGCGACGTTTCTGCGATATCAAATGGAATCATGCGAAGTATGCATTCTAAAAAAAGAAATGCTTTTTCTTGTGTTTATATATGATATTGTGCATTGCAGCTGCATGCAGCTGCAGAATTATATGTATGAAACACACAAAAGTGCATCTAAAGCAAACAATCAATTCTTTCTCAAGGGACAAACAACAAATATCTTAGATATCTTTATTATCCCTTAAAAAATACTTGCATGCACACCTCCTGCAGCCAAAAAAGTTGTCGTAAATATACGCACCTTCATGCATGTACCTGATCTGCCTCTGTCACGAACCAAGTGATAGCAATTCTGTTCCACTCTCTCCAATAAAAAAAAATTAAACCATATGCCTCAACCAAGTGGGATGAACCATGGCGAGGGGTGCCCCCCGCTTCGGTGATACTGGTCACCTCCCCACGCAAAATAAGCTTATGGTGCTTGTCCGAGCGTCAAAATCGCTCTCTTGCGTAGCAACAAGGGGTTTGCAATTTTTTTTTGTCTGCTCCAACATGTGTTTCCGTCGAGGTGTGTCGGTTCTTACATTCGGTCTCTCACATTTCCCACTCCCCTACAAAAGAAAAACAAAGAGATTTTTTCCATATAATTTTTTTGTTTTGTATGCGCTGTTCATTCGCCGGTGGAACTGAAATTGGAAATTCAACCACAAAAAAAATAAGACTAGACAAAAGTAGCCTAATGAGCTACGTGCTACTCGCAGCACGGAGCCTCTGGGTGGTGGAATATCGCCGTGTTTCCTTTTTTAAAACTGTTGTAAATATGCCTGGGGAATTAACTGACCGCAAGCATGCCCATTATTACCATGGTTAGAAATTTTAGGTTTTGTGCGCGCAGTATGCATTATGATTGCCATTTACATTACGCAATGGCTCATGCATGGTTCTGTACATTACTTAACGGTTCGTTATGCAGAATATTCTAACCTCCCAGAAGAGAAGTCATGACGAAGGAAACTACCGAGAGGGTGGAGGGGCATGTCCCCAGCGAGACGCCACTCCTGGCCCGAGCTTGCAGGAAAAGTTGCCGTGCCAGTGCCAATGCACGTACCGAACCTCCTCACCCTAAGATGGGCAGATTTTGTCGGACTCGGAAACCGATATTTTGACAGGCAATTGTCTGGAACTTGCGTGAGGGGTGGCAACCCTCAAGGGATCCGGGATTTTCAGAGGCACCAGGCTTGCAAATCTTTTCGCTGAGGAGACGGTAGTGTGTCGGGGCTAATTTGGGATTGTGCATGACTCCGTAACTGGCGTGGAGCTTGGGTCCAGCAGGCGCTGGGGAGGCTGCGTGGGTTATCATATCCATCTCCGTTGTGCCTCCGCAACTCGTGTTTGGACGGGGCATTGACGGCATATATACTACCACTGCCACAAGATTGCACATAGCGCCGGGTGCTTGAGGTTGCCGGACTTACTTCCTCGGCACTCGTTTACATCGCTGACTACGTTAGCCTCTAAGCCTCTGCACCGTTCTTCCTATTGTTGATTATCGTCAAGAATGAGGTCATTCACACGTGACACAAAACCGCATCCAGCGGTGGCAGGAGCAGCTACTTTTCCGAAGAACCCTCGGACAAAAAAGGGGCTACCAAACGAACAGTGTCGACAAAATAGAATCTCATTGACGAAGGAAGTCGGAATACGAAGCCAATGACGTAAGCTGGCCGGCCAGAGGTGCATTGTAGGAGCGGGCTTCTCTCGGCTCGTGCTGCCGGTGGGTGTGTGGGAGCGAGATCCGGGGAATGGGGGGCCAGACCTCCGTCCCAGCGCCGTCCCTAGTCGAGCCAAACACTCTTGCTCGCAGTCGCCTGCCCAAGCAGGTGTGCGTCGCTGGTTTTCCGACCGCAGTTCCGGCCCCCGACCGCAGCCTTGTGGTGCTCCCCCACCAAGCCGGAGGACGACTTCATCGCATCGAGCTCACGTGATTTTTTCTTCTTCATGTTACGTTTAGCAGTGGCGAGGTCCTTCAGGCGGCTCAACTTCAGCTCGGCGCTCCTTCAGAACCTCTTCCAGACATGTCGTTCGTGTGGAATTAAGCTCCAGAAGAACGATCCTGCGTTGCCTGGGTACTACAAGTCGTTGATTTCCACCAAAAAGCTCAAGCCCGAAGATGAGGTGTTCCAGCAGTCCATCCAGCGGTTAGATGTTACCACCCAAAAGCTCTTGCTAAACTCGAATTCCGAAGGTTCAGCAGATACCCACCACTTGAAGTCCTTGGCGGATGTCACCAGTTACAGCAAAAACGTCAAAGAAGCCAAAGAAACGCTGTTCCAGGCCTTCAAGGACGCCAACGACAGCGGGATCGAGTGTGTGAGGTGCCGGGACGCCCAGTATCGCTCCCAGGTGGATCCCAAGGCAAAAAGAAGAGGCCCCAAGGTCGACACCAAGATGGATCAGGTCAATGAGTTTCCCACACACTCGCTTTCCGAGGTGATGGAGAAGCACGTTCCGCCGTTCGCCAAGGTGGTGTACATCATCAACTTTGTCGACTTTCCGCTTTCGTTGAACCCCGACATCTTCAAGTACCGCAACCCCAAGGAGGTCAAGTTTGTTGTCAGCAAGGCCGACTTGATGTTTGAAAAGAACCCGACTGCTTTGAAGTACGGGTTGACGTTTGCCCAGGACTACTTGTTCCACAAGCACCGGGTGCCACCGGAGAACGTGATGATCTTCTCGGGCAAGACCAACTGGAACACCAAGGCGTTGCACGAGTTCATCGACGACGGGTCGTACTTGATTGGAAACGTCAACACAGGCAAGTCGTCGCTCATCAAGTCCATCATGTACATCAAGGCCAGAGACCAGCCCGCCTTCAAGTCCAAGAGACAGGAGTTGATGCAGGAAAAGGACTACGACCTTCGGATGAGTGGCAAGAAGCTCACCAGATACGCCCAAGAGAAAGTTACCAAGGACTTTGAGAAGCAGTTCAAGCAGGCGGTGGGTCCCGGCGTGTCGTACATCCCGGGCTACACCCGAGGCATCATCCCCGTCAACTTGAGCCAGGACAAGACGGTTTACGACGTGGCGGGATTCGTCAACTCCGAAGCGTACGACTACGGCTACTACTCGATGGCGGATTCGTACACGCTGTTCAAAAACATCAACAAGGGCGCCAAGTTGTTCGAGAAGGGGTTCCACGACTCGACGTACCGGACCATCCGGTCCCACAGGGCAGTCAATCTTGCCGGGTTGTTGCTCCTCGACTTCCCCGACCACGGTGTGCACCAGTTGAGGAACTGCATCAACCACGACATCGATGTTTTCAGGGACTTTGACAAGTTACGTGACATCAGCATCAACGTCAAGACCAGAAACCCCAACTTCAAAGACAGGTACTTGATCTACTACACCGAAAAGCTGTTTGACACGCTCAACAGGTATGTGATTCCACCACACTACGGCACCATCGACTTGGTGGTGCAGAACTTGGGCCACCTCGAGTTGAAGCCAACTGGAACCTTGTTGACCAACGACCCCATCGTCGTGTACGCCCCACCAGGACTCGAGTTGTGTATTCGACAACCCATCACCAAGTTTGTTAAGAAAACCTTTAGTGGGCGAGACGCCAAGGGTAACCCCTTAAAGAAGCAGAACTTGTTGCCCAAGAGCACCTTTGAGTTGAAGAGGTATGCCAACAAGGAGCCCTTCTATTCGAAGCTCATCAAGACCACCAACACGGGCAATTACGAGCCAAGACCAAAGGACGACATGCGTGCCATCAGTGAGTGGGCCTCGTTGGCCAAGGGCAAGCCCATGGTGTATGATGAGAACACCAAGATGCGTGAAGACAACAAGTTTGACTTCTGGGTTGAGTAGGGCAAGAAAGTTGGCTAGGGCTAGCAAGTAGATCTAGTCTGTGAGTTAAGTGGTGTGAGTTGGAACAGACCATCTGAGTGGGCTGGCAAGTCGATCTAGTTAGTGAGTTAAGTGGTGAGTGTGTTGGAACAGACCATCTGAGTGGGCTGACAAGAAACTTAATGAGTGAGCTACTGAGTTAGTTACTGGGTAGAAGTCGACCTAATCAATGAGTTGCTGAGTTAGTTACTGGGTAGAAGTGGACCTAATCAATGAGTTGCTGAGTTAGTTACTGGGTAGAAGTGGACCTAATCTGTGAGTTACTGAGTTAGTTACTGAGATAGTTACTGAGTTAGTTACTGAATTTGTTACTGAATGAGTTATAGAGCTGGTTACTGAATTAGTTACTGAGTTCCTGAGAGTTACTGAGTTCCTGAGAGTTACTGAGTTCCTGAGAGTTACTGAGTTCCTGAGAGATACTGAGAGTTCCTGAGTTACTGAACTACTCCTGAGTAGGAAGTGAGTAACTGAGAAGGCCGACGTATCCCACAAACAAACCATTTGATACTGATTGAACTGAATTCCATAGAATACTGGTAAAGTTACCAGAATAGGTAAACTGAACGTTGGACGTGTTAAATGGGAGTGAAGTGGGCAGGTTGGCAAGTTAAGTGGGCAAATTACGTGGACGTGATACGTGGACGTGATACGTGATACGTGGACGTGATCGTGATACGTGGAAGTAACGTGGGCAGCGGTACAGCGCTGGAAATATGCTTGACGGGAAAATGAAGCAAATGAAACAAACTGAAGATGCTTGAGCGGGAAAATGGCAAATGAAACAGAGTGGATTGAAGATGCTGGAGCGGGAGTATGCTGGGCGGCCGTCAGTGCCACTCTACATTGCAGCGCTGTGTGCAATTAGGTTGCCAGTTGTGGATAACTCGCTCGTGGATCCTGTTTGGTAGCAGCCGTCCTGTCGCGTAGGAAGCCGTCCGCTCCCGATGCAGCGTGAGAATCCCGCACTGGATCTGGATCCCGTGCTGCTTGCACCAAATCCGCGTGTCGCTCCCGCGCTGTATCTGGCTCCCGCTCTTGCACCAAATCCGCGTGCACTCCCGATCGCCACTCCTTGCTGGCGCCAGCAGCCACCGCATGGCCCGCCCACCTAGGTCCGGCGGGCGTCGGTTATAGTTCCAGCGTGCTGTTATGTGCCCCCCGAGGTGCTACCCCGTCGCAGCACACCCAGACCCCTCTGGTGGCACACCCAGAAGGCGTCGTTTCCTCTCCAACCCGCTTGGCCAAACAATGTAAATAGAACAAAGGCACTGGCCATGATTTAGTGTAATTGTCGGTAGGATTCCACGGCGGCAGCCAGAGCCAGTAGCGTGTCAAGCGCACATATTCTCTACATTGAGAGCGGAAGGTGCTTGATTCGGTGTTTGTCCTGTATGGGGGCGCATCCCTGTGGGCATACAATACGCGTCTGGGGTCTGCACGCGGCCCAAATAGGCAAGGTGTACACAGAGCATCAGAATAAGCTCATTCGAAACAGAAGGGCTGTTAAACATTCAGGCCTCCTACAAGGAGCGCCCCAGACACCGTGAAGCCTGGAATTTGAACAAGAGCGGCCACCCAGGAGGTGTTAAAAATAGCCTTTCCTAAGCAGGACAAAATTAAGGTGTGGGCCTGGCACAGAGAATGGCCGCCAGAGCAACAACACAGACGACGCGCTTGGGTGGAATATGTAGGTGGCTCCTGTGAAATGCAATCAAAGAATGGCATTATAAAAACAGCGGGACGCCCCGCTCGCCAGGATCAATAGGCTAGCCTTACCATTGTGTGCAAGCATGTTACGAAGCCAGAGCGTATCCAATTTGAGTGACAAGAGGCGTGGCGGGTTGTTCAGCTCCTTCAAGTCCAAGAAGGTGGAGGTTGTGCCCGAGCGCCGGCCCCGCCCGCTCAGCACCAGCGTCTCCACCATCAACTTGAAGGTCCGGCCCGACGAGAAGGAGCCCGTGCCCATCTTGAAGCCGCGCCAGAGCGTGCCCAACTTGGCCAAGCGCCGGTCCGTGGTGTCGGCCAAGCACGTCAGTGTCGTCTACAGCTCCGTGGACACCGCAGACTTGCCCAGCCCCACCGTCGACTCCTTCAGCTTGGACTCCCCCAGACACCTGTTCTCCCCCTGCACGCCACACACCTTGGACACCATCCAGACGGTCGACACCTCCGACTCCTTGTTGGACCAAACGTCCATCCAGCTCTACGACTTTGAGACCAGCGACGACGACGACAAGAAGCAGAAACACAGGTCCACCCTCTCCATAGGCTCCTCCTGGTCCAGAACGACCCCGGAGGAGGGCGACATCAGGCGTTTGCTGACCATACGGCCCGTCGTCCGTGACGACAGCGTCGAATTGACCCAGGAGTCCGGCTTCAGCTCAAAGGTCTCCTACTTGGCCAACGCCTTGATGATCACTACAAGCCCCAAGGACGAGTATGTGTTTGATCCGTTGTACGGCGATTCTCTCTGTGACTTTGAGAGAGGTGTGAATGAATTTGACTACAAGGAGGTTTTAATAGAGGATGATTATAACGGGCAGGTTGTGGTGTAGCCAGAATACGAGGGGACGATTAGGTGGTTAGGAAGAGTTGATGGTTTCAGGTCAATGACTTAGGACGACCATGACGAGATGGTTGGGAGAAGTTTCAATGTGACTTTAGGTCAATGAGGCAGATCCAAGTCGACTATAACGAGGTGGTTAGGATGAGGGTTGTGGATGTACTTCGAAAGGTCTTATCACGACTTTGACGAGGTGGTTAGGATGAGGGTTGTGAATGTACTTCGAAAGGTCTTATCACGACTTTGACGAGGTGGTTAGGATGAGGGTTGTGAATGTACTTCGAAAGGTCTTATCACGACTTTGACGAGGTGGTTAGGATGAGGGTTGTGAATGTACTTCGAAAGGTCTTATCACGACTTTGACGAGGTGGTTAGGATGAGGGTTGTGAATGTACTTCGAAAGGTCTTATCACGACTTTGACGAGGTGGTTAGGATGAGGGTTGTGAATGTACTTCGAAAGGTCTTATCACGGCTTTGACGAGGTGGTTAGGATGAGGGTTGTGAATGTGAACTTCGAAAGGTCTTATGACAACTAGGACAAGATGGTTACGAAGAGTTGAACTGTGAATGTGAATGACTTCGAAAGGTCTAAGGACGACTTAACGGTCAAATTGTCAGATGGTATTTTAGGTTCCCGAAAGAACCTCTGATTCGCCTGGACTTGAGCGATTTAACGATGCTGGTAATTTAGGTTTGTAATATAATGTACTATACGGAATGACAAGTGTAGGTGTACCTGAGGGTCTGGGAGGTGAAGGAATGTGGGAGGTGTTGATAGGTTCGGAGAATAAGTTATGGTTGTGTGAAGCTGGCCTGTTTGCCATTTTTCACACTAGTGAAAAGTATCTCAAGAATGAAGGATGGAACACCTCGATGGACAACCTCCATGGGCAAGTGAAATTTGGCACCAAAAATACAACACTTAGTCTCCTGACAACCACTTCCGCCGTCCCCAGCTGTCCTGCCATTCTCACCTGTTTTTGTCATCTCCAGCTGCTCCACCGTCGTCGTGCAACCTTGCCGAAGAGTTGATTTAGTACCGCCATCTCGTGAATGGCACAAACAAACACACAATCAAAATCCTCATCGCTTGCCATTGTCCTTGAAACCAGCCCCATCACAGGGACGTCTGAAACATTCTCCACAAAAACGGCATTGCCCACTGCTGGACAACCTTCGCCTCCCTCGGCTATTCCGCTCCACGACAATAGTAAGGCCCACAAGAGCGGACCAGAGAACAACGGGTTTATTGCACGTTGTGCATTGCAACTAGCAATGCCTTGTGCACCGGCGCTGCCCCCTTGTCCTTTGCCCTTCCCACTCTATTGTGTTGCCAACATTTGCACCCGTATCCCTGAGGCCAGGTCTCCTAATTTAGTGACGTCAGGCCGTCCTTGCAACACGAAGACATTTTGGCATGATGTTGTGGTAAGATGTGATTTGGTAGTGAAGTTGACCATTACACCAGGCCCATTACCCCAGGTTAACCCATTACACCAGGTTAACCCATTACACCAGGTTAACTCATTACACCAGGTTAACTCATTACACCAGGTTAACTCATTACACCAGGTTAACTCATTACACCAGGTTAACCCATCACACCAGGTTAACCCATTCCCCAAGAATCTTCCGTCCTTACAAAAACAAAGTATGAAACGCTTGAAAGACTGCTAAACCACAAAGATCGGCCACTGCAATCACCTTCGCCAACACACCAAGAACCCAGCTATGCAAAAAGAATGCGAATTCTGTGGATCGAACACAGGACCTTCAGATTAACTGTGACTGAATCTCTTCAGTCTGACGCTCTCCCAACTGAGCTAAATCCGCAAACAACCCACGCCGGGAGTCGAACCCGGAATCTTTTGATTAGAAGTCAAACGCGTTAACCATTACGCTACGCAGGCGATTACGTTTGAAAACCCCCACCGAACACACATGAGTGCTGGGCCGCCTCAACGTCTGCAAACCACCTATTGTTCTCCTAACCGTGGGATCCCGAGACCGTTTCAGTCGATATTTCAGTTATCATCCAGTCGTGCGGCCACTGCGTGCCGTTTTTTCCACTGTGTTTTCGGGCGCCAAGACTCGAGGTTCCGTCGGAAGCAAGGGAAGTTGCAAAAAGCACTAGTCGGTATAAGCAGACTAAGGGAAGGTACGTGCAATGGATGGCACTATTTCAGGTGCTGTCTGCTGTGCGAGGAAGCGGCTAAAAAGGGCTGCTGCACCCACAAGCAATCGCCGTGTCCCATGCCCGCTGAAACGTGGGGCACCCGTTGCTAGTGCCAATCGCTGTGCGGGCTCTTGAGGACCCCTCCTGCCAAACGTGTTTGCCCGAAAACGTTGCCTTAACCTCGTTGATAACCGTTTTTGTGAAAGACTAGATTGTTATCACTAGCACATGTGTCAAATCAGCACTCAACTTTTGCCGAAGGGATATACCCACTTGGGAACCTTGCGATTTGACACTGGCACCCATATATAAGTAAGGCACGCTCCCCAGTTTACATTCCCCCGCAACAATGAAATTCTCCTCCACCTTGTTGATTGCCTTGGCCGGCGAATTGGCCTTCTCTGTCGGCGCCAGCGTCCCTGCAGGCACCCTCTTTTCTGCTAGGGACACTTTTGCTCCATCTTGTCCCAACGCAGCCTTGTCGTGCTCTTCAAGCAGCAAGGGAACATGCTGCTTTGAAGCCCCAGGTGGTGTCTTGTTGCAAACCCAGTTCTGGGACTACAACCCGGCCACTGGACCCTCCGATGCTTTTACCTTGCACGGCTTGTGGCCAGACAACTGTGACGGTTCGTACCAGCTGAACTGCAACTACTCTCCCACCATCCAGGAGTCTGACGTGCAGGACATCATTGTCAACCAGTTCAACGACCAGTCCTTGTACAACTTCTTGAACACCTACTGGAAGAACAACAACGGGGACGATGCCGAGCTCTGGCAGCACGAGTTCAACAAGCACGGAACCTGCATCAACACCATCAGCCCCTCGTGCTACGGGTCTCTGGCACCAGACAACCAGAATGTCTACGACTTCTTCAAGATCACCACCTCCTTGTACTCGCAGTTGCCCACCTACCAGTGGTTGTCGCAGGCCGGAATCACTCCAAGCAACGACCAGACCTACTCGAGAAACCAAATTCTCGACGCCTTGTCCCAAGGCTTCGGCAACCAGGTGTACATTGACTGTGACAGCAACGGTGCCTTGAACCAGGTGTGGTACTTCTACCACGTCAAGGGCTCTGTTTTGGGCCAGGACTTTGTCCAAATCGACAACTTGTCCCATGGCAAGTGTCCATCGGACGGTATCTACTTTTATCCGAAAAATTAGGCTGCGAAAAATTTGGAACCGAGCCTCCTAAGAGGTGTTCCTGTGTTGCCGAGACCGTGGGCAGCTGGTGGGGCGGCCATTGTGGTGCCGACGCTTCCAGTGGTGAACCTCGATGGTGTTTGTTACCTTGTCGTGCTATCACACTACTTTCCTTCCAGATGTTTATATATTTCGGAGTACACAGCACAGTATATCAAAATGCGTAGTATTTGCAAGCGAAGACACACCTTTATAACTCTACATATTCTTAGGTTTACTTGTTGTTTGGGGCTTTTGGAGAGTGGGGTGGGGCTGGAGCCACCATGGCTACTCGTCAGCAGCACCCCTCCACGATCGGAAGCGGGCTACAAACTAAGACCCAGAGAAGGGTAAAACCAGGGTCTTGTGGTTGGAATGGACCCCCAAGACCGGCTCGTACATCAACAATTTCCTCTTCTTGTGTGCTACTACGTGAAACCCGGTTAGTCTTTCTTTGAATGTCGTTCTTCTAGGCACAAAATTATTTAGTCCATTGCAACAGTAAGACAAGCAACATAGAACCATAGAACACCCGGCAATTTAGCGGCCGTACATGGAGTGGAGCCACCTGATCTGTGGAACCCCCTCCGAAGGGTGTTATTCTGGTGATTTTATACCCTAGTGAAATAGGACTTTTTCTCTAAGATCGTTTATCTTTGTAACACCGCAACACTAGGGTGTCAATTGTGTAAGGCCGTGATTACATGCTGTGCATGAATTCATGCTCACAAGACCTGCCTAACACCCCAGTGCTAGGCTAATGTATAGCCTCCAATATCTCAAGCACAGTGAACACGGGAATTTAAGGCACCTATCCGTAGGAGCACCCCTTCCAGACAAGGCAGTCATCCCCGCCTCCACTTTGAAGTGTCGGTTTTACATCTATTCTTCACGCCTTAGAAGTTTCTTAGTAAGATAATTCGGCCACGAGAGGCACCCCAGCATCAAGGCTTCTTACCTCGGCCTCCCAGGTGGGCCTCTGTGGCTAGATAAATAAAAGCACACCTCATGGGGGGTGAGGGTAGGAGCTAGTGCTTGCTGGGTAGACGATAATACTGGGTGTCGGGCATTTGGAGGTGGTGTGGGGAGAAAGTTGGGAGTTTCATCTGGTGGTCAAATGGTGGATAGTAGGACGTGCATGGTTTATATGCTTTTTGGGAAAAAGTGGGTCTATACAAGCACTCTAGGGGGTGAGTGGAGGGAGGATTCCCGTGGACATTTGGTTACCGAATGCTTCCTCAATACTCGCCGTCGTCGTGGGGGTCTATCTTGAAGATTTTATCGGGATTCAAGATACGTTTGGGGTCCAAGGCAAACTTCAACTTTCTCATTGCACCAATTGTTTCTGGGCCCAACTCGAGCTCCAAAAAGTTACGTTTGGCATTGCCAACACCGTGTTCCCCCGTGCACGTTCCTTCGTTGTCCAAGCCAATTTGCACCATTTTGTTCACGATACCTTCGGCCTTTTTCTTGTCTTCAATCTTGTAGAATAAGTCGGCGTGGAAATTGCCGTCTGCGGCATGGGCTAAGATGATGGAAAAGAATCCCGAGCTCTTTATCATTGTGTTAATCTCACCCAACACTTTGGACAAGTTAGACAAGGGCACCGCTATGTCTGTGACCCAGATGCGAACATCTTCGTCTATTTCGTTTTTGCCGTAGTTGATCATGGCGTAGAAGGCGTTTTTCCTGGCTGCAAATAGCTCCTCCTGCTCGGTCTCGTCTTTGGCAAAGATGAGCGACAGGCAGTTGTTGGCCACCGCCACACGGTCCAACTCCTTCAAGTGCTCGTCCACGACGGTCTTGTTGATGCCGCCAATCTTGAAGAAGATTGTGGGGCACTCCAACCATTCTCTGGAACAATACCCGCTGTAGTTCAAACAATGCATCATGTCCTTGTCCAACAATTCCACCGCGTTGGGCTGGATTCCGGCACGGAAGAGCTGTGCAACGGTGTTGGTGGTGTCCAAGATGGACGGAAACTGGCCCACCACCACCGTTTCGTACTTGGGTTTGACGTGGAGCTTGACGGTGGCCTCGGTGACGATCCCCAAGGTGCCCTCACTGCCAATGAAAAGTCCCGTCAAGTTGTATCCAGCACTCGACTTTCTGGGTCTCTTTTTGGTTTTGATGATGGTGCCGTCGCTCAAGACGACCGTGACGGAGATCACGTTGGTGATCATGGCCCCGTAGCGGGAAGCGTTCATGCCCGAGGCGTTGGTGTTGACCATGCCGGAAATGAGGCCGTTGGGCCCGCAATCGGGCCCAAACATGAGTCCGCTCGGTGCCAACACCAGGTTGAGGTCCTGCCAGTTGACCCCGGCCTGAAGTGTTGCGTCCAAATCGTCGTGGTTGATCTGGATGATCTCCTTCATCCGCGAGGTGTCGAGCACCACGCCCGGCCTTGTCGAGTAGAAATGACCCTCGAGCGATGTTCCGCCACTGTACGGCACAACAGGAACGTTGTACTTGAAGCATATCTTCATTACTTCGGAGACTTCCTGGGTAGATGCTGGGTATACCACCCACTTGGGCGTCTGGTGGTCCAACGGCTCGTGGGGAGTAAAGTCGTTTCGGCGGTGTCCCTCGAGTTCGATGGCCGCATTGACGGCTTTGGCAGCGCCAATGGCCCGCTGGATCTCCTCAATTGCCGTCCCAAGCTGTTTGTCGTCACAATAAACGGGAGACTCGATCTCGTCCAATCGTGTGATCGAAGACAATGGGAACTGATCTGGTCTGGGGGCCGCCAGGGACCCCTTGTACCTATCAACGAGATACCCAGTAACAAGCGCAGAGCCCACGGCACCTGCCGCAGCGTAGCCTATGGCCGATCTGCTCCGAGAGACCGCCGTTGCGCTCGAGAACCGTCTCCAGCTCTGCCTAAACATTAGATACAAGCGTACAAATGCGCTGGCATGTGAAGTTGGCCCAGCAATGTGTGGGAGGCCCACCACCGGGGGCGGTGTGTGCCTGCTCACGTGAAATTGCAGCAACCGGAAGTGCCCTGCTGGGCAAGCGCGACCGGAAATCCCTGCTCCCGTCAACCACCCACGCCAGCGCCGTCCCAGCGAGTCCATTGGCCCCTACGCTCCCAAGATTACGCTGCTCCAGAGTCACAGAGTCACAGAGTCACAAAATGTTCCTTTCCCCAACACTTGTTATTGCCTCATATCTGGCGATAACCGGCTACACCAACCCCTAAATGGCCGTCACACGCCATTTTCCCAACCAACTCCCCAATTACACCTTCGCTGGCGGGCCCACATGTCCTACTTCCCCCTTATATAAAAAAAACCTCCACAATGACGGGCCCGTCCATCTCATAGATACACGTTTTCCTGTCGCCAACGGCTTATCGTTGGCGAAAAATTTTCATTTTGTAGCACTTCGTGGGAGCGAAATCGGAGCACGTGAAATCATATAATCTGATGATCCCAGCATACGAAAGAGTCAGAGGCAAAAGGCGATGAAGTGCCCCAGTAGATGGCCAACGTTATACCAGATGTTTCGGGGATTTTCGTAGATGTTCACAGCACAAGTAAGCTTATCAATTGGGGTCCTCCACACCTCGCTGTGTAAGCCTGTATTTTATCGTACCCCCACGTGAATTTTCACAATAGCTATCGGTGAACGAAAATGTTAGTGAGAGTCCGTCGTATACGTGGCTCAAGGAAAGAAAAAGTATATAAAGGAGGAGTTAGCAGCCGGGGATGAAATTTTTTTCTGCTTCTTCTACTATATAATTGTAAGAACACATTCTACAACAATTGAATAAAGAAAATGGTTCAATCATCTGTGTTAGGTTTCCCACGTATTGGTGCTCAAAGAGAGTTGAAGAAGGTGACCGAAGCCTACTGGCAAGGTAAGGTTACTGTCGAGGACTTGCTCGCCAAGGGTAAGGAATTGAGAGCCCACAACTGGAAGTTGCAAAAGGACGCTGGTGTCGACATCATTCCATCCAACGATTTCTCTTTCTACGACCAAGTCTTGGACTTGTCTCTTTTGTTCAATGTCATTCCAGACAGATACACCAAGTTTGACTTGGCCCCAATTGACGTTTTGTTCGCCATGGGTAGAGGTTTGCAAAGAAAGGCCACCGAAACCACTGCTGCTGTTGACGTGACTGCCTTGGAAATGGTCAAGTGGTTTGACTCCAACTACCACTATGTCAGACCAACCTTCTCCCACTCGACCGAGTTCAAGTTGAACACTGCTGCCGGTGTCAAGCCAGTTGACGAGTACTTGGAAGCCAAGGCTTTGGGTGTTGAAACCAGACCTGTTGTCTTGGGTCCTGTTTCCTACTTGTTCTTGGGTAAGTCCGACAAGGACTCCTTGGACTTGGACCCAACCGACTTGTTGGAAAAGATCTTGCCTGTCTACAAGGAATTGTTGGCCAAGTTGAAGGAAGCTGGTGCCACCGAGGTTCAAATTGACGAACCAGTCTTGGTTTTGGACTTGCCTGAAAAGGTTCAACAACAATTCAAGGTTGCCTACGACGCCTTGGTTTCCGAATCCGCTCCAAAGTTGGTCTTGACCACCTACTTCGGTGACGTTAGACCAAACATTGCTTCCTTGAAGAACTTGCCAGTTGCTGGTTTCCACTTTGACTTTGTCAGAGTCCCACAACAATTGGAAGAAGTTGCTGCTGTCTTGTCTCCATCCCAAACTCTTTCCGTTGGTATTGTTGACGGTAGAAACATCTGGAAGACCAACTATGCCAAGGCTTCTGAGTTTGTCAACAAGGCCATCGAATTGGTTGGTAAGGACAGAGTTGTTGTTGCCACCTCTTCTTCTCTCTTGCACACTCCAGTTGACTTGGTCAACGAAAAGAAGTTGAACCCAGAAATCAAGGAATGGTTCTCTTTCGCCACCCAAAAGTTGGACGAAGTTGTTGTCATTGCCAAGAATGTTTCTGGTGAAGACGTTTCCGAAGCTTTGGCTGCCAACGCTGCCTCTGTCAAGTCCAGAACCGAATCTGCCATCACCACCAACCCTAAGGTTCAAGAAAGATTGGCCACCATCAACGAATCCTTGTCCACCAGAAAGGTTCCTTTCCCAGAAAGATTGGCTGAACAAAAGGTCAAGTACAACTTGCCATTGTTCCCAACCACCACCATTGGTTCTTTCCCACAAACCAAGGACATCAGAGTCAACAGAAACAAGTTCACCAAGGGTGAAATCACTGCTGAACAATACGAAGAGTTCATCAACAAGGAAATTGAAACCGTTATCAGATTCCAAGAAGAGATCGGTTTGGATGTCCTCGTCCACGGTGAACCAGAAAGAAACGATATGGTCCAATACTTCGGTGAACAATTGGACGGTTTCGCTTTCACCACCAACGGTTGGGTCCAATCCTACGGTTCCAGATACGTCAGACCACCTATTATTGTTGGTGACGTTTCCAGACCAAAGGCCATGTCCGTCAAGGAATCTGTCTACGCCCAATCTCTTACCAAGGCTCCTGTCAAGGGTATGTTGACTGGTCCAGTCACTGTCTTGAGATGGTCTTTCCCAAGAGACGATGTCTCTGGTAAGGTCCAAGCCTTGCAATTGGGTTTGGCCTTGAGAGACGAAGTCAACGACTTGGAAGCTGCCGGTATCACCGTCATCCAAGTTGATGAACCAGCCATCAGAGAAGGTTTGCCATTGAGAGCCGGTGCCGAAAGATCCGACTACTTGAACTGGGCTGCCCAATCTTTCAGAGTTGCCACCTCTGGTGTCGCCAACTCCACCCAGATCCACTCCCACTTCTGTTACTCTGACTTGGATCCAAACCACATCAAGGCCTTGGACGCTGATGTTGTTTCCATCGAGTTCTCCAAGAAGGACGATCCAAACTACATTCAAGAATTCTCCAACTACCCTAACCACATTGGTTTGGGTTTGTTTGACATCCACTCTCCAAGAATTCCTTCCACCGAAGAATTCATTGCCAGAGTTGAGGAAATCTTGAAGGTCTACCCTGCTGCCAACTTCTGGGTTAACCCAGACTGTGGTTTGAAGACCAGAGGTTGGACTGAAGTCAGAGCTTCTTTGACCCACATGGTTGAAGCTGCCAAGCACTTCAGAGAGAAGCACCAATAAGCGTGTCTATCACTTAGACCCCGCCAACTATTGCTCGCATTATTCAATTCTTAGTTGTTGATGCTGTATCTTGTTACATTTATTCAACATTGAATGTAATACTTATTTTTGTTTTAATTTTTGTTAATGTCTTTACGATTAATTAGTTTATCTTTTGATAAACAGGGGTTTAAAATATGGGATTTCAACATTCGGTTATAATATACGCTGTATAAAAGTTTTCTGTAGTGAAACGTGTTTGGTGTGGAGTAGATGATATAGGGGGACTATTGAGGCTGGCAAAAGGATTGGATTGACCCAACTGTTATGTCGGCTACACCTTGATGATCCCCT
Source organism: Kodamaea fukazawae (assembly GCA_030572255.1). Lineage (NCBI taxonomy): Eukaryota > Fungi > Ascomycota > Pichiomycetes > Serinales > Debaryomycetaceae > Kodamaea > Kodamaea fukazawae. The sequence continues at coordinate 78,093 of JAJLZQ010000014.1, read as the reverse complement.
CTCTCGTTTGGGCAACTTTCTTTGTTAATATTCCTTGTGTGTAGCCGTCCCACCATCCCCTTCTTTCCATTACCTTCTTTGATTTACTTGATTTGATTTTTCGAGTTCACATTTAAAAAAACTTGCCACCACAACATGTCAGACGAATTAATCAGCCAATTCACAGCTGTGACCGGAGCATCTAGGAGTCTTGCTGAGCAGTACTTGGCCAGGAATAACGACGACTTGGTGACGGCCATTGATGACTTTTTCGCCAGCAACAAGGCCGGCGAGGTCTCCACCTCCAAGCCCGCCGCCAGAGCAAAGAAATCAGGTTTGAGGACTTTAAGGGATTTGAACGACGACGACGACGACGAGGTCAACACCAACCAGAACTTCTTCACTGGGGGCGAAAAGTCTGCTTTGCAAGTGGAAGGTCCCAACAAGAAGGACTCGGAGCAATCGCTTATTGATAAGATCTTTGAGAAGGCCAGACAACAGCAGGGGGAACCCGACGACCGTCCTAGCGCTGCAGAAGACCCCACTCCACAAAGAAAGTTCAAGGGAACAGGGTTTAAGTTGGGTGATGGCGACGGACCTTCGGAGGCTGTACATGACCCCAACCATGTGGAGGACGACCGCCACACCAAGGTGACTAGAGAAATCACCTTCTGGAGACAAGGGTTCACTGTGGGTGACGGGCCATTGCACAGGTACGACGACCCTCAAAACGCCAACATTTTGAACGAGTTGAACAACGGAAGAGTGCCTGTCTCCATCTTGGGCGTCAACTTTGGCCAGGACGTCGACGTGTCTGTGTTCAGGAAGACAGACGAAGACTACGTACCTCCAAAGAGAGTGTTTGGCTACCACGGCCACGGCCAAAGATTGGGGTCCCCAGTTCCTGGCGAAGTCACTCCAACCTACGACCAGCCCGCCCAGCCTAAAAGCTCAAACTTGCTGCCGGATACAAAGAGCAACACTCCCAAGGAACCAGAGGGTGAAGGCGACTCCCTGGTACAAATCAGATTTGCCAGCGGAAAGAGAGTAACCCACAAGTTCAACTCGTCAGACTCCATCTCCAAGGTCTACGACTTTGTCACCTCCCACGAATACAACACTAGCCCAGGAAGAGAATTCGCCTTGAGTCACTCTTTCCCCGTCAAGCCCATAGACAACTCGCCCGAATTGACGGTGGCAGATGCAAAGTTAAAGAATGCTGTGATAGTCCAAAGATGGGTTTGATTTACATAGTTTAAAGTATACACACTTTTTTTTTTCTGTAACCAACTTTTAAGCTGCCCACACAACAAGACCAATGCTACGAGCCAGCGGGAGGGCCGTGGCAGGACCAAGAATGCTCCCTACCATACGGACTATGGTCCGACGTTATAGCTATTCATTCAATGACCTCCGCTACGACGACGACGTCAGAGCCATCCAAGAGCACATCCCCAAATCAAAGTTTTATTCCTCCTATGAAAATTTGGTCAAGGAGGTAAGTCTGGCCCACCAGCTTCAAAAGCTTAGAGATTCGACCAAAGAGTCCTCTATAGGGGGCTCTATCAGCATCTACGACTACTCGTATCCTCCTTATGAGAATCTCCGCCATATAATACAGAACAACAGAGACACGCCGCCAAGTATCGGTTCCATCATAGAATATACCAATGGGGGCAAGAGCGGGTACGGAATAGTGTTGAGGCACTCCCAGGCCAAATTTAACGAGTACTACAACAAGATCATAGTGTTGACGACAGGAAATGATCTACTTTCGTTGTCGCCGGCGTGTGTCAACCTCCATTTGCATAGTGTCTTCAACCCCGACTGGATCGCCACGCTCGAGGTGTTGGAAAACAGGTTCGACGAGACATACGAACCTCGGTTACAGGTGGTGGACTTTGTTCTGGCGTTCCTTCAGAAGTGTCTTGACTACAACAACCAGCTTGCCAACGAGTTTTCCGTTGTCTATTCCCAGTACAGTCAAGAGTACAGCATACGACATATTACGATGATCCAGGTGATTGAATCGCTAAAGTTCCCATCCGACATCTTAAAAGGGATTTCCAGCAACTATCTCGACCAGAGTGCACTTGTTGCTGCCATCCATATCGAGTTCTCCAAGTCTGTGCGGTTCCTCTCTACCTCCAACTATGACAAGTTCAGACCGTCCAATTTGATGCGTGGCTACTCCAACGATGTGGTGCATGGCACCAGTTACTTTGTCAACTCCAATGCAAACGCAACGTCCATCGAACGATTCCATTCTGTGTGCAAGCACTCGGACCAGTTTGACATGTTGGGCAACTTCCTCAAGAGTTTGGACCCAAAACAAGACATGCATCTATACTTCAATATCTGGGATGGTAAACCATTCAGATACATCTTGAATGTATTGAAGTTTGCAGTGGTCTTCCCTCATCCATCGATAATTGTGCCTCTCAAGGCTTTTGGTATCCACGACCCACTCCGATTCTTGAAGTCTTTCAACATATACAACGACGAGACAGACGTTTATTTGTCGCTGCATCTTCTTGGAGTGTCCAAGAACAACAAGTTGGCCGTATCTTCAGTGGCCCAATTGGAACCGGCCATCAACCATGATGGAATTGGAGATTTAATAGACATGTTCCCTCACCTTCGAAACCTGAAACGATATTACAAAGATCAAATCGTTTACGGGCTTGGACCTAATCTTGCCATATCCTTGGAGAAAATCAACACAAGAAAGTACTTGGTCAACATCCATGTTCCAGATATCATCACCAAGATCCTGCCTCAAAGCGATTTTTTTAATATATTAGTCTCCAACAAGTTCAATCTTACCAGTGTTGACGGATTAAACCAGTTGTTTGGAAATGATAACTTTGTTGAGCAGTTCTTCTTTGGTGAGCAGAAGCTGGATTCAAAGTCAAAGTCTACTTGTATGACAGTCTCGTTTGAGTACAACACATTTGAGCTGAATCCCTTCCTCAATCTCGAGGATAAGATTAGCGTTTCGTTTGATAGCTTCAACTCTGTGACGTTCAAAACTGTGGATCAAGACTTTTTAGAAGAAGCATTACGAGAGAAGTCGACCTTCTCGTCCTTCAAGTTGTTCCACCGCAAGCCCGAGATTGCAGACGAGCTTATTTCGAGTCAAGACCGCCAAGATTTGCAAATGGTTCACAACATATTAAAAACAAGTTTCAAATTAAGAAACAAGAACGGGGCTGCCAGTACGGCGTTGCCCAACCGGTCTAGTTTCTTTGTGAAGGAGGTCGAGACCTTTTTAGCGAGGTTGATAGCCAACTACTGCCACAAGAACAGCATTGCGGTTTTCACCAACGCACAGGATCTATTGGAAGAATTGGACTCGGATCAGGTTTTGATTTCCCATGACAACTTGATGTTGCCCTACTATAATGCACGCAGCTATGGAGAAGCTATTATGGCAAGAGACTCCAACGGGTGTGTGTCACAGGCAGCCAAGCTCATTGGAAACAGTTACTTGCTACCACCCAACCTCGAGATTCTTCTGCGGGACCTGCGGGACGTGCCTCGAGGGTTGGAATACGGATACGTTGACATTTTGAATGCACACGAGAGCATCGCTCCGTTGTTGAACCAATTGCAGATTCTAAACCACGTTCAGTGGAGGTTCAATCAATGGTTCTTGAACGAATCAGACAGAGACCACATGGAGTTGGTGTCAAGGTTTTCTCACTTGAAGAGATATGGGTACAACCTCAACGGGCCGTTTTCAAAGGAAGTGCTCCAAGAACACATTCTGGGCATCATAAACTCCTCGTCCTTGTCAAACTTCATCAATGACCAAAGATCAAGGTATTGGAAGTTGAATCAACTTAAGCATCTAGAGGAGTCAGACGAGCCTTGGCAGTGCATTGTCACTCATATTGGAAGCCCAGTAACGGATAACACAAAAATCGTGAATGCCTACTGTAAGCAGATGGATTTGGAAGTTCACGTGGTGGCCAATTCATTAGACTTAAGTGTCGGAAGTATTATCCAGTGCAATTCGGTTGCATTTGCCGATATTATGACGGGGGTGATAGTCCTCAGGGAAAAGGATTTGCTTGTATATAGAGATTATAGAATCCCCGAGGAGTAATAATCATCATCATGCTTTCATGAGAGCATGTACCTTTGACCCATGTAGCCTTGACTCCGTAGCTGCATTTGCAGCCAAAATTTGTGCTTGGCCAGATCTCCATACAAGACTTCCGTGGGATCAACAATGAGCCACATGATCATTCCTTGATCCACCTTCCACCACATTCCCCTTCTTTCCTGTGTTGGGAAATTGCTTGCCAAGACAAACCCCGAAAAGTAATTCAAAAGCAGTATGGGGTATCTTGGCGGTGGTTCGCAGTCGATTTACGAACTTTTGAGAGGCTGTGCTTCTGTGCAAGGCTGATTGGATTGTGATGATGGTGACGATAAGAATGACAGCAATGGGAACGTGTCAACCGCGGAAGCATCATGCTATGCATACTCAGGAGGGGGAGGCTAGGGGCGCATGGGGAACGTATGAGTGCCAGCATGATCAAAAGGGCCTGCATGTATGGTTGCTGAGGATGGATTCTATCCACAAAGGGAGTTTCATTGAAGCTAGTGCATGAAACACAATTCTTTTCGGATTTCCACAGTTGGCGCCCGGCGCCTTTAAGTATTGTATAAATATGTGGATATGCACTTGATAAAGTTCGCTTGTATCATTTTTCAGAAACTGAATTCTTAGGTTTCGTCCAAACAGTCTAAACAACAACGCCAGCCTAAACAACAAACCTAGCTTAATCAATAACCCTAGAACATAATGTATATTGGAGAAGTGCACAAACGGTGGTATTATTACTCGACGAGTATATCCACTCCTGTGTTGGCTATTGCAATTGCGATTCCCGTTATTATTGTCGCTCTTATCTTGTTGGGCATCTACTTCCATTTGAAGAAAAAACGAAGAAGAGCTGCCACGTCTAACGTTGAGTACGTGGTGCCTAACACCGCTGAGTACACCTACCAAGGAAGGCAACCAGAAATGTCAAACACATATCCTGTTAACGCAGATCATTTTGGGAACGGCTACCAAGTAGTAGACAACCCCCGCGGAGACACTGAATACGGCAACCAGCGTTACGACTCTCCCAACCCAAGCTATGCCCATCCTCCTACAGGAACTGCCCAGGATTTTTATAACGGTGCTGCCCCTTCAGAGAAGATTAACGCTCCTCCCCCAATTTATACTAAGCCCTCTGCTCCATATTAAAACGGCTGCAAGCGAAGTGCGCAAGCCGTACGTTGCAACATGAGTTTATACCATACATAAGTTTAATTCCGAGTGCTAGATGCATTCCACGAGATGTAACAAGATAGAATACAAGTAGAAACTATTTAGTGAAGTGTATAATGCCGTACTAATTGAGATACCAAGGTGGCACTCGAACAAGAGCGCCATCTAAGTAGCTACCTGACGTAGCTGCAAAAAACACTCTATGTCGTTAATAAATTATCAAAATTGGTTGACACTTTTGTAAAGAATAAGGAGAGGGTGAAGCTAGGAGATTTGCAAAAAGTTTCAATTGCATAACAAACTGGAAACCAAACGACAGCGCCATTCAGAGGCTGCTGGAGTGGCTGCAAAAAAACAATCTTGTGATACACTTTCAATAGAGTTGAAAATAGCACACATCGGAAATTGCTATCAGAACTCCAGTAAGCCTTACGGATGGCGTCTCTTGTGTTACCAAGAATAACCCTAGCATTTCCCTTTTGGTATGCATCCTGCATTATTAATAGACTTTCTAGCTAAAACGGTAATACTGGAATGGCAACAACCACAGCCGAAGGCAACCCCAACCTCAATATTAAGATATTAAGGGGAACGTGCAGTCTTAATTTGGCAACTTGCACACGCTCAGTCTTAATTTGGTAACTTGCAAATGCATCTTTCGATTCGATACATTCACCCGTTATAATTTTGGAGGGTTACCGTCTGGATTGATTGCAGAAGTGGCTAACGGCTGAGCTGAGTCATGGCTTTTACCACAAGCACCGATCTACACATGCGTTGCACTTTAACCCTTAAAGAAAACCGTTGAGAAAGATGAAGAAGAGGCATTCGCTTGCAAAGACGTCAGCTTGAGAACCTCGTTCTTCTGGTTGTCGTTGAGACTATCGAGTTTGAGCAGTCAATCATGATGCACAAGTATCCACTGTAAGTGCAGCACACGGCACTATGCATCAGACACAGCTCGTGTGTCGTCTAGTGAGAGCTCCTCTATGCAACTATTTTTGGCACCCACGCAGCGTCAAAGGTGATTTCGAGACTGTTTGGGAATAATTCCTCAGATGGGAGCCACTTTTCTTGGCAGTAAATATACGAACTTCACAGTAGGCAAGTGCTATGCATGTCATACTGAAGATAAGAATAACAGCTTGGGGAACGTGTCAACCAAAGAGTGAGCAGACTTAAAATATGACAGGCTGAGTAGGACGTTGACGTGTGCAATCGGCGTGACCGTGGGAACGTGCTGTGTGTGTGGCTGTAGCATTCGATTCTATTCTTGTGTGGGAGGAGATTATTAGCACCCGGTTTGGTAATAAGCTAACATGCATAGATAGTATTATAGGTGTTGTGACAGTTGGTGGAAACACAGTATAAAGGATGTGGCAGACGCTCCATTTACATCCTTTCTATCACCAACTTCAAGCAATTGAGTCTCAATCAAACCAGACCTCAATCGATCCACAAGTTTTGCCAACCCAAGAAATTTGAAACCATTTCCGTTTTCAACCAAACCAATCAAGTAATCAACCATGTACGTCACAAATTTGGAAAAGAGAGTTAGCGCTGGAGTTTTGGTTCCTGCTATTCTTGTACCTCTTGCTGCTGTGTTTGTGATTGCTTCTGCTCTTATTCGGGTATACGCTGTCTCCAAGATAAAGGATGCTACCAGAGAGGAGGAATACCAAAGAGAGCGTGCTGCTGTTTTGGCTCAACAACAGGAAGCTCGTGAATTAAGACAGCGTGAGCTTGTCAACCAAAACGAGCCTGCTGAATTTGATGACACACAGGAAGACGAGAAGGACCAGTCTGTTACCTACCAAAACGAGGTTGCAACCTACCTGAATGACGGAGGAGTCCCTTCCAACTCAGCTGCCGACAATGGCAATGATTTGGCTAATGACAGTAAAGATACTGACTAGGTAGGTGATACCTAGGCGATGAGGTCTATTGTCCAGTCCATCAATGAGACCAAGCTAGATTCCAAGCTGGACTCGAAGCCAACGCCATCCGCTCGCTCAGTAATCAATTTTATGGACTTAATATGAATTATGTATGTTTTGAGTGAATATAATGTGACATTATTGTAGTTAGAGTGCTTTTGCTTTTTATGGCCTCAAAATGGGTACTTCGTGCTTGGTAGGTTAAATCTTAATTTTGATAAAATTCGACTTTTTTTGCAGCAAAAAAGGGTTGCAATCGGTAAAGACAAGAAGCCAACATTAGAGGGACAACACAGATTATTGAATTGACATTTTGAAGCACCAGAAATGTCAAATATTGAGTTTGAGTGTATTATTTCCTATTGGCACATCATACTCCTGATTTTATTTACAATTAGGGAGTGGTTGATTGTCGGTTGCATAAAGACTGAACTCTGGGTCTGGATTTGAATATCAGCAGCTTTACTCCAAAATTGATTTAAAGTAGGCACATATGAAACTCTGCTCTACTTTCTTTTAGGAATTTGCTTTTACATGATGTTTTACTAACACTTTAATCTTCATCATTCTGTCATGTATATCTTTACTAGAGATCGTTAAGATTAGCAGTCGTCACAGCTCAGTCAAGTCCCACCATGATTGAGACTTCAATATATTAGGACCTACACCCCAAAAGTCACGAGAGACGGTTCTTTTGTCAGGGTTTGTGACGGTCTTGTGTTGGGTGAAGGGTCCAAGGATGGTTCGGATAGCGACCTGCACACAATTTTTTTCAAAGAGTTGACTCATTACGGTTTGAAATTCAACATCCACCACCACCTCGACCATGGTTGTAAGTACAGACACTGGAGCGAGTTTTTGAGTCTAGATACTAACAAGACAGTCTGAAATCCAACCCCCACTTGAGACGTTAGCGTCATATGTTCGTGCACAGCCGGAAGCCAATGTTTTCCCTGTGTTTCTTTACGTTGACAACGACGACTTGACTGTTCACCAAGCGTACTTGAAGTTGGCCAAGTTGAATGACAGCAAGCGTCCTGCCTCGTTTTTGTTTGAGTCTGCCATGAACGGTGACTATGTTGACCGTTACTCGTTCATTGGTGTTGGACCACGCAAGATTATTCAAACCGGTGAAGACGTGAGCAGGTTTGGCAAGGACTTCACCAACGTTGATCCGATCACGGTGTTGGAAGCCGAGTTGAAGCAATTCAAGCAGGCCAAGGTGCCAGGATTGCCCAAGTTTAGCGGAGGGGCCATTGGGTACATTTCGTACGATTGTGTCAAGTATTTCGAACCAAAGACCAAGAGACCCTTGGAAGACGTTTTGAAGGTGCCAGAAGCTCTTTTGATGTTGTTTGACTTGGTTATTGCCTTTGACCATGTGTATCAACGTTTCCAGATTGTGAACAACGTCCATATCGCTAACGAAAGCGAGGTTGCCTCCAAGTTTGCCGAAGCCAAGCTCCAAATCGAGGCCGTGGAGAAGGAGTTGAAGCGTACCGACATCTCCATGGAGGAGTTGAACCCTATCCAGCCCCCAATCAAGTTAGACCAATCCTTCACCTCCAACATTGGAGAAGCCGGGTACACACAACACGTGCGTACGTTGAAGGAACACATTATGAAGGGAGACATCATCCAGGCGGTGCCTTCGCAAAGAGTTGCCAGACCAACTTCGTTGCACCCATTCAACATCTACCGTCAGTTGAGAAAGGTGAACCCATCGCCCTACTTGTTCTACATTGACTTGCTCGACTTCCAAATCATTGGAGCGCTGCCTGAGTTGTTGGTGCAGTGTGACGAGAAGTCTGAGATTGTCACCCATCCTATTGCCGGTACCATCATGAGAGGTAAGACACAGGAAGAAGACGAGAAGAACGCTGAGATCTTGAGATCCAGCTTGAAGGACCGTGCCGAGCACATCATGTTGGTGGACTTGGCCCGTAACGACATCAACAGAGTTTGTCAACCCACCTCCACCAGAGTCGAAAGATTGCTCACCATCGAAAGATTCTCGCACGTCATCCACTTGGTCTCCGAGGTGAGAGGTACCTTGAGAGAAGACAAGACCAGATTCGACGCCTTCAGATCCATTTTCCCTGCGGGGACCGTCAGCGGTGCTCCTAAGGTCAGGGCCATGGAGTTGATTGGGGAGTTGGAAAAGGAAAAGAGAGGCATCTACGCCGGTGCCATCGGGCACTGGGGCTACGACGGCAAGACCATGGACACCTGTATTGCCTTGAGAACCATGCTTTTCAAAGACGGAACCGCCTACTTGCAAGCAGGAGGAGGTATTGTCTTTGACAGTGACGAGTACGACGAGTACATTGAGACTAAGAACAAGATGATGGCCAACCACAACACCATTGTCCAGGCAGAAAAGTTATGGGCCGAAAAGGTTGGTGAGGAGAAGTAAAACAAGGGTAACATCAAGCAGTCAAGAGACAGTTAACAGTCTAGGACACGCCTGGAAGCACCAAGAACAATCCTAGCCTAAGAAGATGCCTAGGAAGAAGCTTGAGCCTAAAAAGAAGCCTGGGAAAGAAGTTTAAGAAGAAGCCTGGGAAAGCCTAGGAAATAAGGTTAAGAAAGAAGCCTGTCATTATGGACACCTCGCTACACCTCCACAACACATACATAAATATACTATAACTATGGGCATGTCGTAGTGTCGCGTCTTTATATGATATGGCGTGTCGCAGTGTCACGTTTGGATAACCTATGGGTGCGCCGTGTCGCGTGTGTAGATTATGGGCGTGTCGCGTTGTCGCTTCTCTTGATTATCGTCATGTCGCGGTATCGCCTATGTAGACTATCACGTGCGCGATGGTCATCTTAAGGTAATATCGTCACTGGGATGAGGTTGCCTGACAACAGGCGGAATGTCAACAAAGCGAGGGCTCCGGGGCAGCACCCCGGATCAGCCACGGCGCTGCGGAGGGCGCGCCAGGTTGCCCCTTTAGCCGCTGGCACAGCGTGGGCCCAGCGGGCACCGGGATTGTGTGGGTGCACACAAGTCCGGCGCCCATGGGCGCTTCGGTTAATAATGTCGCCCGATGATCATTACAAAACGACATCTGCCTCGGTGGGGAGAGGGGGTCCAAAATGAATTTCTGTGCACTACACTACGGACGTTTTTTTTCTCGTTCTCAGTTTTCTGTTGTCCACCACTTCCAAACGACCAAGACATTCAAACGAAAGGGTATAGGAACAAGAGGTATTGGAGTTCAAACAAGGTTACTTGGAGGACGCCGATTAGTACTTAGATCCATACACACAAGGACAGCAAAAAAAGACGGGATTTACCGAGCACAGCAATTGGGCCAGCACAGAATACGTTGCTGTAGGACAAGGACCACCTCGTTATAGAAAAGCAGCACAAGACCCACCGGTTGCCGGCACCACACAATCAATTAAGCAGTTTTATGTAGAATGAGTGCTGCCAGTCAGACCAAAGAGCATGTTGAAAATGCCGTGGATAGCGACAAGGGAGGCGACGCCTCCAAGTCGTTTTCCAGGACCCCTACTTCGTGGGACGCGGAGGACGATATACTATTGATGCATTTGAAGGACAACCAGAAACTAGGGTGGAAGGAGATTGCGAGCCACTTCAACAACAGAACGCCCAACGCGTGCCAGTTTCGGTGGAGAAGATTGAAGTCGGGCAACTTGAAGAACCCTCCGAAGTCTGCGGCGGCCTTGGGCACGCAGATTAAGCCGACGGTGCCCAAGAAGAAGCCGCCCAAGAAGGAGGACGTGGGCGGCGACGCCATGGGCGGCGGCGTGGGGACCCCAGGCGCATCCGGCACCGGCTTCCCGGCCGCCTACTCGCCCATTGCCAACGCCACCTTTACCGGCTACGACAATGTTTCCAATGCGCTTGCTGGCTTGAACGCATTGCTGAACCCGCCATCCACCATGTCCTCGCCCCACTACAACAACTCCACCAGCAGGTCGCCCAGCTTTGGGTCGGCTGCCGCCAGCGGCTTGCCCCAGACCCGCGCCCCAGGCCCCTCGGGCCCAGTCTCGACGACAAACACCTACGAAGCGTCGCCCAAAGGAGACGTAATCTTGGACCCACGAGCTCATAACAATTCGTCAAACAATGTTGGTGGAGGCTACTACGCTGAGATCCTGATAGACCCCACGCTGAACTTGCCCCACAACCAGCCCCATCCCCACACTCCACACTCCATCACGCCCAGAAACTCGACAGGCGGCACCTTCCCAACCCAGGCCCACGCGCAGAACTTGCACAACAACCTGGTGATCCAGATATCGAGGGACGACAGAACTTCCGTCTCCTCCTCCACCGCAAGGGTCTCGGTCTCGTCCTTGCCGCTGAAGTCCATGAACATTCCCCACCACCAGCTGACCAATAGCGCCTTGGCACACTTGCCCATCTTGTTTGGCGCTGCTGGCTCATTGTCTGGCCCTCTGAGAAACCCCAGTATCAGTGGGCCCGGCGGAATACACCACTCCAACACCGTCACCAGCTTGAGAAACGGAAGCATTGGCAGCACCTCGGGCTTGAGAAGAGACAGCATCTCCTCCACCAACCCGTCAGGTGGATACTACCTGAGATCTGGGTCGGTAGTGATTCCATATAATGCCGACAGAAAGGACGAAGAGGTGCTAGACAAAAAGAAGCTTCCTCCAGTGGTGTCCAAGAAGAAGAACAATAACTTGAAAATCAGAAAACCTTTGAAATTATCAAACAACACGACACCAAGCAAGTCGTCGACCCCAAACCCACCCGTATTCAAGATCCCCTGGACCTTGGAAGAGGACGAGTTGTTGATTAACCGTCGTAATAGAGAGCTTTCGTTTGCGGAATTGTCCATCTTGTTGCCGCAGAGAACAGAGGGAGAGATCTGGTCCAGAATAGACTACTTGGAGAACCTCAGAAACGGACACAGGTCGTCGTCGCTGCGCGACCCCAGACGGAGAAGACAGCTGTCGATCGGCTTGGACGACGTGGACGACTTTTATGATTATGTCAGCGGCATCGGCATTGGCATGAGCGAGGAGGACGATGACGACAAGGAGGATGAGGACGACGACGACGACGTCTTGGTGGACGTCGAGGACTCCATTGGTCTGGGACCAAAGAGAAGAAAGCGCAGAGCCAGTTCTGCCGTGAATCCGTTGGCAGTCGGCGACTCCATCAGAAAAAGATTGCGCTGAGTGCCTCCTGAGCTGCGGTGGATTAAAAGTACACGATGGAATCTTATAGAGTACTACGAATTCACTTTAGTTCTATCATAATCCTGTATTAGTATATAACGATGTTCAATCTCGTCAATTTTGTAGATGTGTGCTGACAGGGCTAGGTGCTCCTCTAGTAAGCTACAACCAACTGGATTTTGCACTCACATCACTCTTCTAGTGAAGCTGGGACTCCTAGAACTTTCTATAGTAGAGCATTCTTCACAGAACTTTCTTTAGTAATGCTTCAATTGATCGATGATTTCGTCAATCACCTGGCGCTACTCACAACACTTGCCCAGTATTCACCGGAATTCGTCCACCAGGTGCCTCCCAGGTGCCTCACTGGTGCCTCACTGGTGCCTCCCAGGTGCCTCACTGGTGCCACATCAACCCCCTAATAAAGCTTTAATCCACCGGTGATTTCGTCAATCACCAACTTGGGGGCAGGACCAAGACCCAAGACGGTGGCGCTTCCAGCAGCAATCTGGGTTCTGCCAGCGTCGTGAACAATGTATGCGTTGATGCCTAGTGAGATGGCCTGTGCAAAAAGAGTGTCCATGGCTTCCTGGTCGGGAACCTGGAGAGTGATTTTGGCCTGGCCGTTGCCGTACTCCCATCTTCTCACCATCTCTGGGTTGTACGCTTCAGAGTCTGGGTTGGTGATCTTCTTGTACAAGGCGAGGGTAGCATGGGAACACTGGGCAGCGGCCTTGCCCTTGCCCATCTTCAAGTCCTGGCGGACAATGAGAGTCATCCGGACCTCGCCCGGGATCTCGTTGAGCGGAGTCGAGTTGATGTCTATGTCATACTCGTCGTCAGAGTACTCAGAGTCCTCGGTGTCGGACGAAGACACATCTCTCTTGACCCGTCTGATAATCTTGGGCTTGGAGAACAAGAGCTGCTTAACATAGTAGCCTGTGATGAAGGATAACACCCCGACAGAGATCAATTGGGGAATGCCTGCTTGAGTCATTGCAATGTTGATTTGAATTTTTGGAGCGACATTTCTCGTGTCGTACTTAGGTCTGGTGGGGGACGTGGTGGGGGAGACCGTCCATCGACACAGCTGCCAGTCCTCCGGAACTAGGCTGTGGTTGTAGAATTGAGATATTTCGTCATGCTATCCTTATCCCTCCACCTATGCCAACACCTTTTTGCTCTTTTTCTTCAGCTTGGTGATCTTCTTGTCGACCTTGGTGGTGTAGTCTCTCCAGCTCTTCACTCTGTCCTCTCTTCCGTCCTCCCATTTCGTCTGACGCTTTCTTTTGAGCTCTCTCTCGGATTGGGCGGTGGTGAGCTCTTCCTTTCGCCTCTGTTCGGCTTTTTCCTTGATGGCCTTCTCGATCTGCTCTTGGGCTGCAAGGTCCTCCAAGATCTCCTTGACCTTGAACCTGACTCCACTCTTGTCCTTAACGTTCTCTGGCCACGATAAAACATCCTCATAGATGGCTACTAGTCTCTTGTGTTGCTCGGAGTTGTCCTGGAATGACTGCTCTGCTTTCTTAAGGAGATCAAACGCAGCAGGTGCCTTGGGGTTGTCTGTCTTATCTGGGTGGATCAACAATGACTTCTTTCTGTAGGCTTTCCGGACAACAGATGCCATATCTTCCAGTGGATACAAGTCTAAAATTGCAAAGTAATCGGACTCATAGCACCTCAAGATTCGTGCTATCTCTTGGTCCCTGGCAAGAGCACTCTCTTGCTGGTAGAGTTCCTTCTCAATATCCATATCAAAAGGGACGTAATGTGTTTGAAATCAACTGAAACCCCTAAAGTAAGTGGAAATAGTACCAGAGAATCTGTTTAAACGGTTAAAGTATGGAAATATTGTAACTGGCAGTCCTCACCTTGTGTTGTCTAAATGTTTATGTCGGCGCTCATACAAAAAATCGGAGACAACCATGACAATCTGGAAGCCCAAATACTTTGACATCGGAGTCAACTTTTCGGACTCCATGTTCCAGGGGTTCTACCACGGGAAGCAGAGACACCCTGCCGACTTGAAAAAGGTGATCGACCGTGCCCATCTCTTCAACGTGGACCGTATGTTGGTGACAGCCTCCACCATCGAAGAGTCCCAATCCCACATCGCCTTGTGCCAGGAGTACCCTGGAAAGTTGTATCTGACGGCCGGAGTGCATCCATGTTCCGTCTCCAGAGAGTTTTACGTTAAAGGAACCGAACAATTGCTCCCCAATGTGGGGGAGAAGCTCGACGAGTTAAAGAGAATCATTCTCGATGGCCACGCCAAGGGCATCATCAAGTCGTTTGGTGAAGTTGGGTTGGACTACGACAGGTTGCATTTCTCCACCAAGGACCAGCAGATCACCATGTTTTCCAAGCAGTTGGAACTTGTGGCGTCCTTAAAAGACTTGAAGTTGCCCTTGTTCTTGCACATGAGAAACGCCTGTGAGGACTTCTGCAACATATTAAGGCCCTTCATTGAAAGCGGTGACATTGAACGTGGTAACGGTGTCGTTCATTCTTTCACAGGCACCGAAGACGAGTTGAAGGAGGTACTCAAACTTGGTTTCTACGTCAGCATCAACGGGTGCTCCCTCAAGACTGAAGAGAATGTCAAGGTGGCATCCATGATCCCAAGAGACAAGTTGATGATTGAAACCGACGCTCCATGGTGTGAGGTCAGACCCAGCCATGCCAGCTACAAGCACATCACTCCGTACCCAAACAAGTTCTACCTGAAGGTGGAGGGTGTCGACCTCAAGGTGAGTAAGAACTCCCCCATCAAGTTGCACCAATTCTTGCCTTTTCCTTCCATCAAGACAGATGCTTATGAAAAGTACAAGGTGAACGTCCAGAAGTTGCAGGATTCAACTCCTGAGGAGGATACCCTTGAAAGCAGTGCTGGTGTTCTTGCTGACCCGTTGTTCAAGTCCAGAAACGAACCTGTCTTTGTGGGCCACATTGCCGAGATCATGGCCAAGTTGTATGGCATCACAGACGAGAACGAGATAGAAGAGTTGGTTGATATGGTATATGAGAACTCTTGTAAGGTCTTCAAGGTGGAGCCATAGATGGCCCAGAATGGATAAGTTAATTGATAGGGTGCCAGAATGGTCCTAACAGCATGAATTTTGGCTAAAAGTCTGAAAGAGGTCATCTTAGAGGTCAAAGGTTAGATAGAACTTCATGCTTGAGGCAAATGGTTTGATAGAGCTCGAGTTTGGGCCACTGGTCTGAATCAGGTCCCTGTTCGGGCAACTGATTCAGGTTCAAGTCTGAAGTCATTGGTATGATTCAGTTTCATGTTTGAGTATTAATCTCCAACCTGAAGGCAATAATTTGTGCACAACACTTGTGTCGACAACTATCTTACGTCAATCACCTTATCAGGACCAGGGCTCTTCAAACGGTTGTAGAAAAACCACCTGACTTTAGATTACATAGCACTACGCTTAATAAGACTGGATAATTGTCATTAAATCGTTAGGGGGCACCCACAACGAACTCGTTTACAACTATGAATGGATACTTTTTATCAAATACCGCCAAACCATAGGCGTTTATATCTAAACTGGATGTGACTAGGAGTTCTATATTAGGATCGCCAGCTACTGGTCGCGTCAAAGACTGAATACTTTACATTATGGTACATTATGCTAATTAGGTGGACGTGCAAAGACAGCTTTCTCTGCTCTGGCAGTCGCTATCTTCGACGGCTTCTTCTTGGGGACATGCGGACTGGTTCTGGAGCTCTGGTTCTTAAGCGTCTATGAGCGATTGGGGCAGCATCTTCGTGCTCGTCGGAGCTCTCGGAAGTGGCTACGCCGTTGTTCGGAGTGGTGCTTGTGTCCAGTTCGTCATCGTTGTCATCGTCATCGTGGTCGTCATCTTCTTCATCATTGTTTTCTTCATTATCGTCATCATCCTCTATTTCAGGCTCGACCTCGTCGTCACCAACAAAGTCGGACTCGGGTTCCTCGTCAAATTCCATGGGGTCGTCTTCATCGTCGTCGTCGTCCAACTGCTCCTCGACGTCACCGCCCAATCCCATCTTGATCTCCTCCGTCTCCTTAATTGTCTCTCGTTTGGATATCAATGGTACTCCAGGCACACACACTTGGTAGTTGTCTAGGATATCGTCGTCGACATCCTCGTGTTCCGCCCATTGGCGGCCCTTTTCAATCTCCAAGTGGGCCTCTTCCTCAAAAGAGAGAGGGTTGATGATATCGTCCTTGAGGAAACTGCTGATCAGCGCAATGCTGTTGTTCTCATTAAGAGCCTTGGTGGCAGCCAGGTTGATCCCACCAGAAGGGCCAAACAACATAGGTTTCCAAAGTAGCTTCGACTGATCTACAGTCACATACCCTTTGGACTCCCACTTGCGGATCTGCTCGTCGATCCGCTCAAAGTTAAGACTGATGGCATACGTGTTGGAGGTGGGGTTCTTGATGAGTGCCCCAAGCTGCTCCAACCCCACCACAACGTCCGACGGAATCATCCCCGTGAGCTTGCTCAACCCTTCGATGGAAAGCGGAAGTTGTCCACAGGGAGTGCCAGTTGCTTCGGCCTTGCACGATTTGTGGCAGTACTTGTCGTACAACTTTCTCAACTGAATTGCTATCGTGACTTTCCAGTAGTTTCTATAACTTAACAAACCCAAGTCACTTAAGGGCTTTTCGGGCGTCCCAAACTTGAACTCACTTCTGCTCAACAAGTACGAAAAGTCAATCAAAAAGTTCCCGTACCCTTTTCTTTGGTAAATTGGCAATGTCAATATACAAGAGACGTTGTAGTCCGAGTTGTTGAGCTTTTCTTTGGAGAAGTACCCCACAAAGTGGTACTTGGTGGGGTCTGCTTCATCTATTTCCGTCAAGACGTAGAAGATAAAAGGCTCCACGTCGTAGTACAATGTCTTGGAATTCAAAAACAACTTTGCCAAGAGGCACAAGTTCTGGCAGAACTCAACGTTTTTACGGCCATCCACCTCCCACACGGCGACTCGTGAGTCAATGTCTCGGTAGATCTCGAGTCCTGGAGGGTGGTAGTTGGACATGTTGCAGTTCTTCAACTGGTGCCGTTGGTATGAGAGTGGCGAGTTCATGTACTTGAGGCAGTGTTCACAGATGAAAAGCACCTTGGACCACGAGTACTCCTCGGGGTACGGTGCTGTGTACCAGGTGTCGATCTCAAAGTCTCGAAACACGATTTTCTTGACCTGGGACTTTAAATGCTGGACGGGGTTGGAGACGGGGGGTTTGGTGGCGTTGCCGTTGGCGGTCTCCAGGCCGTTTTCGTGGTGATCATCCTCGTAGTTGGCCAGCATCGCATCCTGTCTCATTTGATCCCCGATCCCCTTGAAGCTTTCAAACAACTCCCTATCTCGCTTCGTTGGGTCTGTGTTGTTTATAATGCAGTCGGGGAATTTGAGCACCCCTTTGTATGGTAACTCGATCTCTTCTTGTTGGAACGGGTTTGACTTCAAGGTGAGTGATATCTTTGGTGTCTTGGCCTTCTTGGATTTGGGTGGAATCCGGATCCCAACTATAAACTTGTTGGTTGTTCGCGTGATGGTGACTCTGGGTGCCCGTCGTACCACCACCCGGGTAGTGGTGCTGTTGTTGGCAGGCACATCCATGGTGTTTTGCATCAAGCTCTTCAACGAGTAATCATTCTGGGCTCGTTTCCGCTGCGTCCGTTTGTCCAAATCAAACTCTATATTGGAGTAGATCTTGTTATTCGTGATCTTTAACTGGTCTAGTAGCAGCACCATTGCTGACGCTCGAGTTGATTGGGCTTTCTATCGTTTCTCTAGATGCCCATACACCTGTTTTTTTTGTTTTGTTTTGATATCGCTTGGTGCAGGATTGAAAAAACCAGGCAAAGTGGAGGGACCACACAGAAAGTGGCGCCCACCAAACACTAACGCTGTGTGTTTTAGGACCAATAGAGGTGTTTTGGAGTAGATCAGAATTACGAGATGTTCCTTTTGTTTGACTATTTGTCTGATTTTGTCGTTATCTGGTCCGAAAAGTCAGGATAAGCTGGTGGATTTCTGCACACTACCAAAATATCGAGAGATAGCTAAGTGGAGGACTCTTGGCGACGTCACAGAGAAGATCTACTAGTTAGGAAGGTGTGTTTTAAATCATCTCAGCGCATTGTAGGCAAGGGTCCAGCCGGAAATGTGAAGAATACGCGACGTACATGGACATGTTGCAACAAAAGGTTGCAGCAATGTATGGAATGAGCACTGGCCTGGAGAAGTGCAGGGTGTGGCCATCGGAATAAGGAGCTCTGCTGGAGCTCTGCTGGCGGAATAAAAGCAGGCTGCCCTAGCCCTCTACATTCACCTAGTAAATCTTCATTAAACATTACCCCATCACTATATATAAAAACATGATAGGTGAGAGGAGACAAGCCAATACAAGGGGAAAACGACAATAACAAAAATGTAATAATACTGAGATTGAAAAGAGCTAAAAATAGGAGGCCAAAGTTTAATCATTCTTTTTAGCTTCGACTTCTTCGTCTTCTTCTTCAACCTGTTGGACCTTGAGGTCGTCCTCGTCCTCCTCATCTTCCTCGCCAATCATGGCGTCCATTCCGCTCTTGCGCAACTGGGACAACATTGCCTCTGCGGAGCTGGTGTCCAAATATATAACGCCGTTTTCGTTGGTGATGGCGTTTGTGTCTAGCAATTTCTTTAAAGTAACCAAGCTTGGGTTTCCAGAACCACCGAACAAGTCTTCTTCGTCGTCGTGGTCACCGATATCGCCGTGATTGCGGTCGTAGGGGTCGTGGGCCGCCTGTTGGTGGGCGCCGTCGTCATTCTCGCCAACCTTGCCGTACTCGTACATCTGGCCATACATGTTCTTGTATAAGGACTCAAAGTCTTCGGAGAGTGGGCCGAGTTCGGAGGGCAAGGGGTAGTCGTCGTCGTTGTCCTGCTTGCCCTGCAACTTCTTTTCTCTTTCGGCTTGTTGCTTCAAGGAGAGGTCACCTCTCTTCTTCATCTTGTCGTACCATTGGTCTAAGGTTTCGTTCTTCTTGTGGTCGAGCAAGGCAATAATGACGATGGACATGTTGTCGCAGCCAATGCCGGTGCCGCCTGTGGTTGGGGCAAAGCACAAGTCGATGATTTGCTCACAGATCTCTGTGAGTTTGTAGCCTTGTTGCAATTTTAATCTAACACACTCGACACATTTCTGGGAGGTCAAGCAGTCCCAGATCCCGTCACAGGCCAAGATCAAAAACTCGTCCTGGGAGAAGTCTAATTGGTGTTCAATCACGTCGGGGTAGCAGGTGACAATCTGTTCTTCTGCGGGCAAGCTCGAGTTGCGCTTAAAGTCAAAGTCTCCGATACCACGGGAGAGAGCCAAGTTACCGTTGACTCTGCCCATGTCGACGCAGCCGCCGGCGGAGCAGATTCTGGCCTTTTCGCCCTCGTTGGAGGGCTTGTGGTCGTACGACAAGGCCTTGGCGTACCCGTTTATAGACATGATGGTTCTCGAGTCCCCGGCGTTGGCGCAAATGATGCGGTCCGGGGTGACAATGGCGGTGGTGGTGGCACAGCCGCTGTCGTCGAACTTCATGGAGGCGTTGTTCAAGATGGCCCTGTCGCAGCCCAAAAAGGCCTCCTTCAATGCATTGGAGTAGTCGCCGCTGGCAAACTCGTCCGTGTTCTTGACAAGCCTGTGCAAGAACTTGCCGGTGAAGATGGCGGCCTTGCGGCCGCCGTGGCCGTCGTAGACCCCGAAAAAGGCAATGTGGTTCTCGTCGTTTTGCTTGGACTGCACCACCCCCTCGTCGGCGTGATCCTGCTCAACCTCCTCCTCGTCCTCGTTGATGGCCTCGTCAAAGTTGTCGGCGCCCTCGAGCTCGTTCAAGTTCAAGATGGTGGCGTGGGCGTCCTCCATGTTCATTCTCCACCCTTGCATCGACGACAAGCCGTAGGCCAAGTACCCATCTCTCCCCTGGTGCGTCACCTTCTTGGTGACTGGTTGCGAAAGAATTTGACCCATTCTGTTCTTCGTTCGTCCGCTGTCGTAGTCGTCCGCTCTGGCCCTATTCTTCTATAACGTGTTCAAAAAAGTAACGTGGTCTAACCCTTGGTCCCTTTTATCTAATATCTCGTTTTCTTGCACAACTAAATACACAAGTCTCAAACAATATCTTGTTTCTATTCTTCCAATTGTGTGCTGCTGGTTGCCTGGTATCCGTCAATAATGTCGCCTCACTCGATGTGATGTCTATCTCTCTGGATCCGCTAGTCGGTTGGTTGTCAAAGCTATGTTGATATTAGCTTTTCCTTTTTTTTTCCCTGTCGTCGTTGCCTCCAAAAAAAAAAAGAAGGCAAGGAAAAATTTTCCCACACACACACCGTTCTCTCGCCGAGGGCCCAGGCGGTCGCTGGAACGCCTTGCAACCAGCCTCTGGACCCTGGCGGATCCCAAGGGTTGGTCGCCAGCAGCGGTGCTGGTGCCGGGGGCACGCGGAACGCTGCTGCAGCATGCCTCCCCCGCCCTGTGTGGTGTGTCTTTCCACACTCGTGTCCTTTTCCAAGTTACGCAATAGAGGTACGATCGGACCGTGTGGGCGGGGGCGTTTTGCAACCATCGCCTTTTGTAGTGTAGTGAGGGACGCTAACAATAGGGATCGAATGTCACGCGAGGGACCGCCAAAAATGTCAGAGACGCGACGTTGTGGTGGGGACGGGGGGACTGGTCGCGGCCGCTGCTGGGGGCGTTGCGAGGGATGTCGCCGGCGGTTGCAGGGGGGTTGCTGGTGGCGCTGCCGGGGCGTTGGCGGGTGGCTGTCCAGTAGTGTCGCAGCCCACAGTGACACAAGATGGGCAGGTTAGTACACAGAGAGAAGGAAGAAGTACAAGATACAAGACACAAGAGGAGAGTAGGAGGACACAGGAAATACAAAAGGGGCATGTCAGCGCATATCTTGTGCCAACCGCATGTGCTGTTCTGCTAATGAAATGATTCTGGCCATGTAACTTGGTTCGGACATGTACTTTGGTTCGGACATGTACTTTGGTTCGGACATGTACTTTGGTTCGGACATGTAGCTTGATTCTGCTACAAATTGACCGCTAACGAAATGTACTTCACATCCTACCACGACATTCTTTCTGAACGTGTAACTTGATTCTGCTGCAAATTGATTCGGGAGATACCTGTATTCAAATCCTACTACGATATCCAATTTGGTTCTTGAAACTTGATTCTGCTACAAATTGATACTGGAGATACCGCTAACGACTTCCCAACTACGACATTCAGCTTGATTCTGCTACGACATGTACCATTCTGCTTACTCCATGTACGCAGGTCCTCTAACAAATTGTACCGGCAACGTGCAAAGTGGGGCATTCACCTTGCACCCAAATCACACTTTGCACCCACTCCAGAGACTGTGACGTGATGTGTGTTGTCAGCCCACAGTGCCTTGGAGCAAAGTGAGGTGATCTGGAAGGAGCGACATTGGCTGCAAGAACGCCGGAGGTAGCAGCGGGGCTCTGCATATATGACAGCCTTAGCGAGGGCCTGCATATCCGCTCGAGAAACAGTATTTTGGTGACTTTGGAGGCACTTCTGGGTCTGGAGGTGTGGTGAGTGGTGGCTTTGGAGGCACTTTTGGGTCTGGAGGTCTGGTGACTGGTGACTTTGGAGGCACTTGTGGGTCTGGAGGTCTGGTGACTGGTGACTTTGGAGGCACTTGTGGGTCTGGAGGTCTGGTGACTGGTGACTTTGGAGGCACTTGTGGGTCTGGAGGTCTGGTGACTGGTGACTTTGGAGGCACTTGTGGGTCTGGAGGTCTGGTGACTGGTGACTTTGGAGGCACTTGTGGGTCTGGAGGTCTGGTGACTGGTGACTGGTGACCATGAAGGTCACTTTGGAGGTCACTTGGGAGGTCACTTTGGCACCTCTGGGTCTGACTTTGAAGGTCACTTTGGATGTCACTTTGGATGTCACTGGATGTCACTTTGAAAGTCACTTTGGATGTCACTTTGGCACCTCTGGGTCTGCTGAAGGCAACACCCGGGCTATACCTACAAATAAATAACGGTAATACTATTAAAATCTATATAATCAAACCATAGACAAAGGTATCCGCTAAAACATAGTAAGTAGAAAACAAAAAACATGTCTTTATCAGATTTGTTTGGCCCACCAAGAACCTTTTGTAAATCTATGGATTTGCATAAATATTCATAACCACATTCCATCGTATAATCATCGTAACATTAATGGTCGGAGCACATAATAAATAACATTTATAATAATTTTTCATGGGCAAAATTCGTTTCTTCATTACTTTGGGCCCCAGATGCCCGAGTTGGAGGAGGCAGCGTCAAAGCCGTTGCCCGAGGCCAAGTTCAAGGAGTTGAACTTGGACGAGAGGCGGTCCGAGTTGCCTGCCGAGGGGTTGGCAAAGTTCTTTGCGTTGCCGTTGTTGGAGGCTGCGGCGGCGGCCGCAGCGTTGTAGTCGTCCATGTGTCCGTTGCCCCCATTGGTACCGCCCACAGACATGGTCTGCAGCAACGACGTGAAGCTGCCCGTCAAGTGCGAGTGCTGGCCGAACGGCTGGAAGCGGGACCCGAGCTCGTTGGTGGCCAACGGCGTGCCTGGCTGGGAGCTCTGGAAAAAGTGCTGGCTCTGGCCACTCCCGCCCGGCACGCCGCCCGTGGCGCTGTGTGTGTGGTGGTGGTGGGGGGTGGGCGAGCTGGTCAGCGACTGCTGGCCGCCGGAGGACTGGCCCTGGCCCTGCTGGCCGTAGGCGTTGCCCAACGGCGGCGTGGCTCTCATGTCAACGTAGCTTCTATTGTTGTTGCTCGATCTCAAGAGCGACGCAGCGCTCGACGCCTGCTGGTTACTGCTGCTGCCTCCGCTGGCGACCGGGGCCCCGGCCCCGTTTCCCTGCTGGTACATGTAAGGCTGCACCAAAAACTGTCTGCCGGACCCGTTGGAGTTGGCGTTGGCGTTGGGTCCGCCCGGGTGCTGTCCCATGGGTGCACTGGGTTGTTGCGGTTGTCCCTGCTGGTACTGAGGAAAGTGTTGTTGGATGGGCGTCGACGTCTGCTGTCTCAACCTCGGAATCGGGAGGGCAGACTGGGAGTGAGATCTCAACAACTCGGGGTGTCCGTTGCTCACCTGTGCCGGGTTGCCCAATTGGGTCAACTGGTTCAAGTTCATCATCAGCGACGAGTGGTTCTGGACACCCTGGTTCTGAAAGGGAACCCCCGGCGGAAGGTGGCCCGGATGGCCGCCGAGCTGTGCTGGGTTCCCCTGCTGGTTGTGTTGTTGTTGCACCTGTTGTTGCTGCTGTTGCTGTTGTTGTTGCAGTTGCAGCAGTTGTTGTTGTTGCGAGACACTGTTGCCAAAGCCAGAGAGAATGTTGGATTGGTGGATGATGGACTGGCTGACGTAGCCAGGCTTTCTTCTAATGATGATCAAGCCATTGTCAAACAACTCCAACAAGTTCAAAAAGGAGCACAAGATGGAGAGGGTCTTTCTTTGGCTCAAGTTCATGTTGGCTGGGGAAATGGCCAACTCAAAGGTGGACTTTGCAAGGTCGTCTCTGTACAAGACCAACTGGCCAAACAACTCCAAGACCTCTGGGTCGTTAAAGTTCAACTCCATTGGGACCGGGTTGGAGATGATCATGTTTGCGGAGGGCAAGTTGAAGAACAAGCGCTCGGTGGTGCTGTTTTGGGGGGGCACGCTGTTGACGCTCAAGTTCTTAGTGGCGGCGGTGGTGGATGCTTGCGACAAGAGCGATGCCAAGGAGGCGTTGGAGGTAGATCTATGCTGCTCTTCCAACTGGCCACGCTTCTCTCTCTTTTCCCGTTCGATGCGTTCGCGTTCCTGGAGGGGGAGCATCTTCTTGTACTCGACCCTCAACTTGCGGCCGCCAATCTCCCGGCCATTCAACTGGTTGACAACAAGCGAGGTCTCGTCCGTCAGGGTAAAGTTTGCAAAGGCGAGGCCTCGGAAAACACCATTGTCAAAATGGTAATTAAATGCATAAGGTAAGGGGAGATTCAATTTGGTCATCACGTCCAACAACTGCTCTTTTTTGATTGCAAAGGGAATGTTCTTGATGACAATAGCGGTGGGGATCAACTCGTCGTCGTCAATCTCGCCGCCCGACACCGAGATGACGAGGTGGCTGTGGCTGGGCGTGGAGGCGCCCGAGTTCATGTTGGCCGTGTTGAGCGAGATGTTGGCCGCGGCCGGAGTGTGGGCGGCCGACGGGTGTTCTCTCATCTTGTCGTCCAAGTCCTTGTCGTCGGCCTTGTCCAACGAGTTGAGCTGATGCTGCTGCTGTTGCTGTTGCTGTTCGACCCACGGGCCAACAGAGGGCGCTGCGGACGAGGAGGGCGCACCTGGTGCGCCGGGCCCGCCAGCAATGCCGCCGCCTCCAACGCCGCCAGACAACGAGTCGCCAACGGCAGACGCGTGGTTGGACCACGACGCCTGGGTTCGGTTCGAGAGATTTTCGTCGTCCGTGGTGTGGGGCCCGTCGGTTGGGTTTGGGCCGGCGCCCGTGTGGGCGCTCGGGTTGGCTTGGCTGTTCACCGGGAGGTTCGACTGGGACACAGTTCCCCCATATGAAGACGATGCATAGGAAGCAGACAGCAACGACGACAACGAAGGACGGCGCTGCATGATCTGGTGATCAATAGGTGTGGGAGACAAATCCATCTTTCAGAACTCGCCAATTGCTATTTCGTGGACTCTGATTTGGTGATTTCAATCAGCTAAAAAATGACTTAAATGCAAGATACAATCAATCGTAATTATCCCGACAAGGTGGTCCACAGTGCTAGAACTAATTAAGACTTGACTGGTAAACTAATTCGGCTGGAATAGGGCGGCGCTGCTTGTGTTTTGTCCAATTCAGTACGTTGGATCCCTAGTGTTTCCCTCCAGTCGGATTCTCTAATAAAAAAAAATGTACACTTGACTTCTCAAATGATCTGTACGTCAACTTAAAGTAATCTGCTCCGTTGCTATTCAAACGTCGATTGATTAAACTCTAACAAACTAAGTTGTCGATGACAATGCTAAAAACACTTGTTGAAATCGTACAACTAAACAAAAAGTTGAACAAGTAAAAAATTTAAGGCCCACGGAAAAAAAGCACTAGGGCCACTGGCGACCTAACCTGCAAACCCACAGGCCCAGCTAAAATTTTGTCTGGCGGCACCGCTAACCTGCAAAACAGGAGGTGGTCGAAAAAAATTGAAGTACGTGTAATTTTCAGATTTGATAACACACAACACAAATGGTATGTTGAACAAGGGAGTGCCTCCTCTGGGAGTCAAAGGCACGCTATAGTGGCGCAGGCAAACACGAATACTAACACGCTCCAGTCTCAAGCTCCAGGTGGTTTAAGAAACGCAGTCAAGAGAAAGACTACTGCCGATAAAAAGGAAAAGGCCGCCAACGCCTTGCCAGTCTCCACCAGAGCAGCTGGCGCCGGGGGTTCTTCTTCCACCATGATGAAGATCTTCACCGACGAGGCCCAAGGGTTGAGAGTCGACCCTCTCGTTGTGTTGGTTTTGGCTGTTGGGTTCATCTTCTCCGTCATCATCTTACATGTTTTGGCCAAGCTCACCGGTAAGTTCACCTAAAGCAACCGGCCCCCCAACTTCAATTCCAAATAAAAATTTGTAATAGTTATATGTACAAGAATTTAATATTTACATACTTTTGAGCAATCTTTGGAGGACCTGGGAGAGTCCGTCTTTATGGACGTAGTGTTTGTTCCCCTCGATGATCCACTCGTATGGGGTGTTCTCGAGTTTCCAATTTTCGTCGTAGAGCTGCCCTCTGATTTCAATTTCGATCATGGGGTACTTTTTGCCCACAATCACCACCAATGGGATGCCCACCATGTTGGACTGGGCTATTTTGCGGCCCAACCTGGACTTGGGACGGTCGTCCATCCGGTAGTCGATCTCTTGCAAGCTCTCGAAAAAGCTGTTTTCGAGCGTTTCTAGCGAGGTTGCAACAACGGTCACGTCCCACGGCGCTATGATCCGGGGCCATCTGAAACCGGCGTCGTCTCTCATGATTTCACCAATCAGCGCAATGATCCGACTGACCCCAATACCGTAGCATCCCATCACCACGTCTCTTCTTTGCATCTTGCCGTTTTCCAAAGGCACGTCCACCGTGCAGCCCAACGGCTTGCTGTACTTGTCCCCAAGGAAAAACGTGTGGGCCACCTCGATGGCCTTGGACGACGTGAGTTCTCCTCCACACTTGTGGCATTGGTCACCATCTTGTGTCAACACAATGGGTTTCACAGTGTTTTCGGTGTTTTCAGTTTGTACTCTGGAATCAACAACCGTGATGACCTCACCTTGACCAGCGGATTCGATTGCAACCAACTTGTCCTCACTCAAAAACTTGGGTTCAAGGGTTCTGCCCTTGGGGTACACTGCACGGATGGTCTTGCCATCTTCGGTTTGGTAGTAGGCTTCTTCCACTTCTGAAGAAACAGGTTTGCTGGGTACTGGAACTTCAACATTGGTTGCGTCTCCACATCCCCCACAAACAAACACTTGATCTTCCCCATTTTCGTTCAAAAAGTGGTATTCGTGGCTCAAACTGCCTCCAATGTCGCCCGAGTCGGCCTCTGCACGCACAAATGGCACCTTGAACCCTCTGAAGATGTTGTGGTAGGCAGCCGTGGCCAACTCGTACGACTTCCATGCTCCCTCTTCGTCCACATCAAAAGAATACGCATCCTTCATGATAAACTCCTTCCCACGAAGTAACCCGCCTCTGGGACGCTTCTCATTTCTGAACTTGGAGTTGATTTGGTAGTATCTAATGGGTAAATTTTTGTAACTAAGAATGGAGTTCTTCACCAAGTTTGCAATTTCCTCCTCTGCCGTGGGCAGCAACAATAGGTTTTCATTCTTAACTCTGAACAATTCCTCCGACTTTTCGAGTCTTCCAGTCACTTTCCATAACTCTGTGTCTTGTAATGCTGATAATGACACCTTTTCGAAGCCGTGAAGGTCCATATTCTTCTTGACATGGTTGCTCACCTTGTCTGCCACACTCAAACCAATAGGAAGCCAATTCACCAAACCCGCCTTGGGATGGTGAATAAAGCCAAGTTTGACCAACAAATCAGACGTGGGGATCCCCTGGACACTCTTCAAGGTGTCCACATGGGCACAGTAGAGCCTAGGGACCGTTTTTATGGGCAACAACCGGCTCATATAGGAATCGAGTTATCTACAAAAAAAAAAAAAAAGTTATCAACGCAATTTATTTACAGCCAGATTTACAGCTATAATCAGACACACTATGGGGATTACTTCTTCCAGGCAGTTTGGACTCTTTCATTGATTTCGGCGTAGACGTCTTCACCGTAGGACTTCAAGTTTCTGAAGGCGCTGTCGACATCGCTCTTGGCTTGGTCCAACTTCTTTTGCTTGTCCTTGTCTTGAGAGGTCAAGAAGGCACGGGTCAATTCATCTAGTTTGGATTTGGAGTCTTCATAGGCTTGTATGGCAGCACTTCTGCCTTCGGCGTAAGTAGAGTTGAAGTTTTGCTTGGATTGGTCGATTTGCTTGCCGAATTCCCTAGCGTTTCTGTCAAAGGCGCTAGACAACTCGTCAACCTTGCCGTTGATCTCGTCGACTCTCTTGTTGCCCCAGCTGAACCAAGACTTCTTTTCGGCGTTGGCCTGCTTCTTCAACTCTTCAACCCTTTGGATCAATTCCTTTCTGGCGTCCTCATATTGGGAGCCGGCCTCGTCGGCTTTTTTGGAGCCCCAGAGAGACCACGAGCTGTGTTCAGCCTCGGCCTTCTTCTTCAAGTCGTCAATTTCAGCAAACAACTTAGCCTTGGAGTCCTCGTACTGAGCAGAGGCCTCGTCGGCCTTTTGTTCACCCCAGTTGAACCAAGAGTTCTTGGTTGCTTCGGCTTCCCTCTTGCTGGCTTCGTAGGAAGAGGCGGCTCTGTCCTTGGTTTCAGCAACATTGGACTGCAACTTGGAGTATTGCTTGTCGGCCTCCTTCTTACCTTCATTCCACTTTTGGGAAGCAGTCGAACTGACCTCGTCGGCCTTTTGGGAGCCCCACTTGGACCACGAGTTCTTTTCGGCCTCGGCCTCGTCAACCTTCTTGGAGCCCCAGTTGGACCAGGACTTCTTTTCAGCCTCCAAGTTCCTCTTGGCCTCTTCGGCCTTCTTGTCGCCCCAGTTGAACCACTCGTCCTTCTTGGCCTCAGCTTCCTTTTCAGCAGAAGTGAATTGCGAGCTCACCTTGTCCTTGGCGTCCTCATAGGTGGACTTCAAGTTGGAGTTTTGCTTGTCAAACTCCTTTCTACCTTGCTCAATCTTGTCATTGACGGTAGAGGAAACGTCGTCGGCCTTTCTGGACCCCCATCTGGACCACGACTTTTGTTCGGCTTCGGCTCTGGCCTTGGCGTCCCTCCAGTCCGACTTGGCGTCACTGTACCACAGGTCGTAGCTGGACTTTGGTTCATTCACGTTGAAGGTGGGCGACCCAGCAAGGTGGTTGACATAGTCAATGTATCTGTCGATAAATTGCACAGTGTAGTGCTTGTCTTCCAAAGGAGTCTTGACAGCATCATACTTTTCAGAGATGGCATCTGCCGTGTCTGCAGCGTCCTTGTACAATTGAGTGTCCTTGACCTTTTCAGTCCAGTACTTGCTCTGAGACTCCAACTCCTTCTTGGTGGAGTCGATTGCGCTACTCAATTTGTTGGAAAGATCCTGTCCAGAAGGAGACTTCCTTTGGACTTCACGTGGGTGCAAGGGCAGTGTGTGCTGCTGCTCGTAGACGTAAGCTGCAACGGCGGCGGCGGCTGCCGCTCCTAAAACGATATGGCCAGACATGTTTGAATTGTTGAAAAAGCAAATTCCCGACTTCCAATGGTATTTATAACAAAAAGGAGGGGCATGTGTTAGATCATGCCTCATTCATACCTTCACGTATAATGGAGAATATGGTTGCTCCAGAGTGTTCCTATTTCGGAAGACGCGCGGGCTCGCAATCCCCAGAGCCAACAACCTTGCTCTCTCTCCAGACCGCCGGTTCCAGTCTGTTCGGATCGGGAAACCCAATTGGTGGGGTACAGCCCCACCGTACGTCTGCCAATGGTGCCTAGACTGGTCTCAGCCCGCAAAATCTTGCATGGCTGCTCAGCTGGCTGTGTTTCCATGCCCAATCTCATGCTCCTCAACACAAACTGTTGATTGCTACGAAACGCTTCCGCCACCACATTTGGGGGTCTGCGCGCGCATGGAAGGAGAACAGGGTCGGCGCCGGTCATGTGACCTGCAGTCAGGTGCGCGCAGGTGTACCCCCGCCGCCGCCGCCGCCTCGCGCAGCCAGCAGTCGTCTGCTGACGGCTGTAGCATGTTTTTGCAACCGTTGAATCTTCTGACGGAAGAATCACCTTATCCTAGGGTGCAAAGATAATGGAAAAAGGCGGTATAAATAGCGGCGATGAGCTGGAACTCCGTTTGCCACACACAATTTGCCATAACCATGATGCTCAACCAAGTCTCCAAGCTCTCCAGAACCTCGCTTGTCCGCAACATGTCCATTGCGGCCCAGACCCCAATGGCCGGCCGCTTGTTCAGCAGCAGGGCCTCAAGAATCGTTGCAAGTGTTGCTGCTTATTCTCTTGCTAGTGTTGGGATTGCCAGAATGGCTGAGGAAAACCATGTCGAGCACATCTTCAGACAATTAGGAAGCCATTTGTGAGTTTGCTCGAGAAGGTGCAGAGGGTTTCTCCAAGACGCTCAAAAGAGAGACCCTTAGACCCTTTACTACGCTCTTTTCCACAACACTACGCTTGACAGAGCCATTCTGTCGTCTACACATTTTCAGTTCATTTTGGGTACTGGTCTATTATATATCATATTTGTCTCAAGCCTTGGCCTGGAACACGTCTCCAGTTCATTCTTGATTCTGCAAATAGCAAGCTTCTACTCAACTTCCACACCTGGAGCAAGATGTCTTTTCTAGGAAGAAGCTGAGGAAAGAACACTTTAATTATGTCGTTTTTGTTTGGGTTTGTAGAGGCCAGCTGCTGGTTGGACTTTGTTAATGCACAGAGGTAGAAGATGACCTGGCCATATCCGTGGAAGCCCTCGTGGATGACGAGGTCGATGATGTCGTTGATGGGAATGAAGGTTTCCACGTTGCTCTGGAACCACCAGCTCTTTGTTGACACGAGCTGGATCCCAATGTCCTTGATGGCAATGATGTGGTCTTCGGGCGCCTGTTTCAACAAGACGACAGCCTGGACTAGTCCTGCCAATCCCGCCACAACCTCGTAGTTAAATTCCC
Organism: Kodamaea fukazawae; assembly: GCA_030572255.1. NCBI lineage: Eukaryota > Fungi > Ascomycota > Pichiomycetes > Serinales > Debaryomycetaceae > Kodamaea > Kodamaea fukazawae. Next base: position 47,351 of record JAJLZQ010000014.1, on the reverse strand, counting down.
GCTCGCCTTGCACGCTCCAGTAGAGCATTGTCCAGAGAACAGCCTGGAGCACCACACTTATGGCCCACTTGTATCGCACAACAGCAGACACATTTCGGGCTCGAACTGTGAACTTGATCAAGCTGGCACGGCTCACGTCCTTCTCCTCCACCGGAGGATTGATCTCGAGTATGTAGTCTTTACCAGAAGACATGGAATGGGCTCATGAATATCGAAACTTCCATCCTATGACTGAACGGTGGTAATCAAAAATTCTGTGTGTGCACGTGAACTGATCCAAACGTTGCACAAAAGGAATAAGACGTGGCCGGCCAAGAACGGAAGAGGAAGGAGGAAGAAGGAAGAGGGAGTGAGGGTATTGGGTGTCAAATATACAAGGCCAAGGCGGGTCATACTCACATGAGCACTCACATGAGCACTCTTTTTGTTGGCAAAACGGTACCGCTCTGCTTGTTGCCATTTACGTCTATACATTGGGTGCGCCGTCTGTTGGTTTTTGCATCTTCGGTTAATATTTGCAGCCATTGCCCTACCATTGGGCGGAAATGGTGAAATAACAATGCCACACTAGTGTGGAGGGTACTGGGATGGTCAAAGTTTGTCGTTTTGTGTGTTTCGTCCTAATCCAGTCTTTACATCACCTGTCAGCGTGTTTTATTTTTTACGATGAGTTGAAATTCAGCACAAATGGTTCCACAACGCTGCTGCATTGACCTGTCAAACTCTGCAGGTAGTCTCCAGAGCACCTGTCTCTATTACATTGACGCGTCCTCTCTTCTTTGTATCGCTTTTTGGTCATACCTCACATCCGCACCTCACCTGCTACCTCATTCTTATTACCGTCTATTGTACATATCCTACTTATCCTTCTTATCATTAATGTCACCAACCACAATCTCGTTCTTTCTCAACTCCTTCATTCTCTCCTTGTTGGTCATTGGCTTTGCCCCTGTTCTGATTTCAATCTCACGTCTTCTGCTGGCCTCTGCATCCTCTCTCAAAGCACGGAGCTTTTCTGTCTCGATCTGCTTCATGTGTTCCTCATGTTCGATTCTCACTTGCTTCAACATCTCGTTGTAATAGTCCATGCTCTTGATGTCCATTTTGGAGTTCTTACAGTAATCCTTAAAGTCGGCTGGAAGCTTTCTCTTCAAGGCCAAGGCGATGATTTCAGGGTACTTCTTCTCCTCCAAGTTGAACTTCAGCTTGATCTGTTTTCTTGTTCTGTATGGGAACAAGTGTGCAATGAGCGAGAAGTCTGTGCCAAAGGTACTCAAGGCCTCGTACAACTGCTCCACCTCTTCGGAGGACCACCTGTCTGTGTGGGTGCGCTTGGAGTAGGAGAAGGAGGTGACTGGGTTTTCGAAAGGGTTGGAGATCTCGCGCAGCAAGTTGCTGTTGTCGAATCTCGAGTGGCGGCTCACCACAGCGGAGTCGGCGTCGTAGCTGATCAGCCCGTCGGCACCAAGGGTCAACTGCAAGCTCGACGACTGCACCAGTGGCTCTTCGTCCAAGTCAAACGCCTGTTTCTTCTTGACGGGTTCGCCCTCGTCGCCCTTCTGGCGGGCCACCTCTTCCATCGAGATGCGCTGGAGCCTTGCCGTCTGGCGGTCTTGTCGGCGCTGTCTGCGTTTCTCTCGTATAATCTTCTGGGCTTCTTGAACAGATGCAAAGTTGGAGCTGACCTTGCCGAACGGCAAGGAAGGTGTGCACAAATCGGCCATGGTGATGTTGTTCACGTCGAGAGACACCTCGCTGTATAAAGAAACGTCCTGTTCATTGACTTTTCGTGGGAGCTGCTTGAGACTACGGACGCTGGTGACCAAATCGTCGGGTGCCACCGGGAGTGTGCTGAGAGAGGCATCGGCCTCGAGTTTGACGGCAGCCTCGCCGTCCACTGACCCCGACCGCAACCGAAACTTGGAGAGCTTGTCTGTACGAGGGTCGATGCCCACCACAAACTCAGCACCGGTATCTCTTAAGGCGGCCACATAGGAGGGCAGACCAGAAGCAGAAGCACCATCCTTGGGCTCCTCGGCCACTGGCGATGGTTCTTTGGCGGTCGCCGAGTGGCGTTTCTCCATCTCCTTGTCCTTGATCAAAGAAGACCTCCTGGTTGTACGGATCGTCGCCACAACCAGGGACCTTCTTCTCTTCTGCCTGGCGGTGGGAATGGCAATCTTTGCCGGGGCGTGGCCCGGCTCGGTGTCGCTCGACCCCGAAATCGACCCTGATATCGACCCACTCCGGCTCCTCAACGTGATCCCAGACAATCGCCTCTGGGCAAGCGAAGACCTTCTTCTGGGTTGTTCCTTGGGGATCTTGAATATGTCGTTTTCGTCGTGGTCGCCTTCCTCAAACGTAGGGGCATGACGGAGTGGGTCCAAGTGGTCCTCGTCCCTGTCCTTGTCTTTGTCTCCATCTTGGAGGTCTACTGTCTTGGTGTGGCCCAGCAATATCTCCAGTATTACGTGGGGTTCGTGTGGGTGGGAAACGTCCTTGGGTCCCAGACTCAGCTCCGACACCGAAATCTCTACCGGTTGGGAGGGTTGGGAGGGTGCTGGGGTCGGTGGGGCCTCCACGTCCTGGGGACCCACATCGATGTCCTGGGTCTGTTGTGTGGGCACCTGGGTGGGGGGAGGTGTCGAAGTAGCAGAACTGGCCGCCAGAACCTTCCGGAGAACCTTCTTCTTCCGGAGCTTAGGCACAAAGTGCGTGGACTTCTTGACAACACTACTCATGGTATGTTCCTTCTGCTTCCAAGTGTCCTTTGATGGTGTAAAAAAAAAAATTAAAGAGAGACCATAATTCAAAACAATGTCACGTGGCACGCGTACTAGTACAGGCAATCGCGATGAGTGGCTCTACCAGCAAAGAACAGAAGCTGCTGAACATGAGTGCCACGCTCAAACATACTTGGAAGGTGAGCGGGACCGACAACTGGGTGTTGAGGTTGCAGTACTACGAGCAGAGCAACTCGTTTGTGTGTTCCACCAGCAACGGAACGCTCGAAGCGTTTCTGTTGAACGAGGCCCTGCTGCAGCCCTTCTGGAAGATAGACAGTGCCCACGAGGCCAGCATCAATTCGATCATCAAGATGGACGAGACGTCGTTGGCGCTGTGCTCGCTGGACGGCATCAAGGTGTGGAACTTGCGAAGTTCTGCCCAGCAGCCCGTCCACACCTTGACCAACCCCAAGAAGTCGACCTTTCTCAGCTTGGCCTACAAGGACAGCATTCTTGCTGGGGGTACGGAATTGGTGGGTTCTGACGCGGAGCTACACTTGTGGGACGTGAATAAACCCGACACCGTTCACCGGTCATTTGTCGACTCCCACCACGACGACATCACAGACATCAAGTTCCACCCGACGGTGCCCACCTACTTGATGTCGGGGTCGACCGACGGCTACGTCAACGTGTACGACCTTGCTGAGGAGGAAGAGGACGACGCCTTGCACCAGGTGATCAACTTCACCTCGGTCCACTCGTGCCACTTCACCCAGCCCAAGCGGATCGCCGTCTTGTCCCACATGGAGACCCTCTGCTTCAACGAGTTGAACGACACCAACTACGAGGACAAAACCGAGCCTGATCCAACCGACCTCGGCGACTTGAGAGAACAGTGGCCCGACTGTGAGTACGTGGTTGACCTTAGCCCACACGGTTGGGTAGCATACGGCGCTAACACCAAGCGCTCCTTCTCGCTTATGCCGTTTGATCCCGTCACAGAGAAGTTCGACCTATCCAGGAGGATAGTTTTCGAGGGTGCCCATGACGAGGAGGTTGTCAGGGATGTGGCCATTGTGCCGAACTCAAACATTGTGTTGACTTGTGGTGAGGATGGAACAGTAAAGCTCTGGCAGACTCCACTTGGAGGTGAGCCAAAAAAGAGTAAGAAGGATAAGGAGAAAAAGAAGAAGAAGAAGGACAAGGAGGTGAGGTACAAGCCTTATTGAGAGGACTAGGGGGAACCTCGAAGAGGCACCAGAGTGGTGTCCAAAAGTGATAATTGAACAGTGATAGGAAGATCTGGCAGACTGACCATTGAGGTAACATTGAAGGTGATGCCATTGAGGTTACAAGGTGACCATTGATGTCAACAGGCCACCATTGATGTCAACAGGCCACCATTGAGACCACCGGGCCATTATTAAGGGTACCAGGCCACCATTGAGATCACCTGGCCACCAGCCCAATTGATGACCGACCACCCAGTCTACACTAATCTACTTATCTCTCATTATCGTATTTACATGATTATAAACGTCTGATAATATCATCAATCACCTCTTGAGTAGTGTTGGAACCACCCAAGTCTGGAGTCTTGATCTTATCTTCAGACAAGTTGGCATCGACAGCGTCGTAGATGTTAGCAGCAGCATCTGGGTAACCCATGAACTCCAACATCAATGCGGTGGATCTGATGGTGGCAACTGGGTTGGAAATGCCCTTACCCTCAATGTCTGGGGCAGAACCGTGGCATGGCTCACCAATGGCAAAGTTTTCACCAACGTTGGCAGAAGGCACCACACCGAGCGAACCCACCAAGGCAGCAGCACCGTCACTCAAAATGTCACCGTACAAGTTAGGGGCGACAACAACATCAAAGATCTCTGGCTCTCTGAACATTCTGTAGACCATAGAATCAACAATCTGTTCCTTGTATTGGACATCGTGGTAGGATTCTGGGTTGGCGTCGTACACCTTTCTACAGGTTTCACGGAACAAACCGTCCGATTGGGACAAGACGTTGGACTTGTGGGTCACGGTGACGGAAGGCTCCGAGTGGATGGATGGAGTGGCCAGCGCCTGTCTGATGGTCTGTCTGGCCAAGGCAATGTCGTAGGCAATCTTGGCGATTCTGGTGGTGGCGGTCTCGGTGATTCTCTTGATGGCCTCGGCAATCTTGGTGCCGTCCTTCTCGTTCTTGTATGTTCTTTCTTCCTTGATGTACAAATCTTCAGTGTTTTCACGCACAATCACCATGTCGACGGGTCTGCCAATGCCCTCGACACTCTTGACAGGACGGACGTTGGCGTACAAGCCCAACTTCTTTCTCAAGGCCACAATGGGCGACGAGTAACCGGCCACCTTGACGGTGGGCGACGAAACAGCACCGAAAAGGGCACCGTCACACTCCTTCTGCAAGGTCTCCACGGTCTTGTCTGGCAAGGCGGTTCCGGTCTTCTGGAACAACTCGAACCCGGCGTCCAAGTCGACAAACTCAAACTGCAAGTCGTGCTTGGCAGGTAAGTTTTCTAAAACGGCCTTCCCGGCGGGAATCACCTCACGGCCAATCCCGTCCCCCGGAATCAACCCGATCTTCAACGTCTTGAACGCACGGCTGCTGGTCGAGAATTGACGTAATGCTCTGTTGGAAATCATTGCTGCTATTGTTGATGGATTTTCCAGCGGGATTTCTGGGGTTTATATACAAACGATAAGGCGCGCCGAAACGGGCAAGGGCACATGAGTCACCTGCACGTGCCTCTCCCTTCCCCCGGGCCAGATCCACAAGCGTCTTCCGGGCCCCCACGAGAGTGATGGGGGGGTTCACTGTGTTGCCGGATACGCTCCGTGTGTTTTAATTGGAGATCAATGGGTTGGTGATGGTAGGCGCCGTAGAGGAGAAGATGTATGGTTTTATACGGCAATCCGGAATGAGTCAAGATTCGCTGTCACAAAGGGAAGACCAGGGCCGAGTGGAGGAAAGGAAAGGAAAGGGAAGGGAAGTGAGGGAAGGGAAGTGAGGGAAGGGAAGTGAGGGAAGGGAAGAGAGGGAAGGGAAGAGAGGGAAGTGAGCAGCAATAGAGGTTAGAAGAGGGAAACATTGCTTGTGCATTGTGTTTGATGGGAGTATGTTTGGTAAGATGATACGAGTGGATCACTGATGTTCTTTCCGTGTGGTGCTTCCATGTGGTGCTTCCTTGGGCCCCTCGCCAACTGCCTGGCTTCCCCCTTTCGCAATTCCACTTTCTCCCTAAATTAGCGTGGGTCGCTGGGTTTTTGATCCCTGGTCGCTAATGGGTCCCCCTATTGCACGCCATCCATCACTAAATTTTTGGCTTTCCCGCCAGCACTCCCCATTCCCCGCTAACTGTCACTAAACTTCCCTCGCTATTACTGCCTGCCCCCAGGAGCAGTCACTATACTGCTCTTCCCAAGTGGAACCTCCCATCGCATTCCCTACACCCATCCTGTCTCTCCTTTTATTTATATACAAGAACTATGAACATTACAGGTCATTAGCATTAGTTTGGATCCTTGACAATACCCACCTTGGCAGGTCTCAAGACTCTGGAGTTCAAGGTGAAACCAGTCTGTTGGACGTGGAAAATGGAACCTGGCTCCTTGTCTGGTTGTGGGATTTCAAAGGTGGCCTCGTGCAAGTTTGGGTCGAATTGCTCGCCAACAGGGTCGATCTTCTCGATACCGTGTCTAGTCAAGGTCTTTTCAAAGACGTTCTTGGTCATGGAGACACCCTCGTACAAGTTGTTCAAGTCCGAGTTGACCTTCAAGGTCTCCTCCTTAACGGAACCCAAGGCAAGCGAGAAGTTATCTATGGACTCCAACAAGTCCTTGGCGAACTTCTGCAATGCAAAGTCCTTGGCCTTTTGGATCTCCTTCTTGGTGCTTTCCTGCAACAGACGGAAGTCTGCAATGGCCCTGGCGTAGTGGTTCTTCATGTCGGCCAACTCCTTGTCCTTCTTCTCCAACTTGCTGTTCAACTCCTGGATGAGTGCTGCGGCCTCGTCGACAACGGCCTCGCCCTCTTGTTGGGCAGCCTCTTCGGTCTTGCTCTCTTCGGCGGCACCCTCTTCAGCCTTCTTGCTCTCGCTCGAGTTGAAACGAACGGCAACTCTCAGCCCAGCCAACAAGGGCGATCTGAACCCTTGGACGGGACGAATGGTACTGAAGCTACGTAAGCTGCTTCTTCTGGCACTGAAAAGAACTCTTTGCATTTTGGTGTTATTTGCCGTTAAAAAATGATGAAAAATTTTGGTCACCTCGTCCAACTTGCGCTACCAAAATTTGCAGCTCCAGCTGGGATGGAACATAAGGTGAGATCTAGGGAGGTATCTAGATGAGAATCTCGGTATGTTGTTATTGGAGAATTTGTAGGAGGCAAACGGCGGGCAAGCTGGTGGTTTTTATTAATCTACGGACTTTTACAAGCTGGAGGCCATCAACCTTTTCTCTACTGGCTCTACAGGGTCTGGAGTCACCTGAAACACCGAACGTACATTTAAACATAAAAAGAAGTGAACTTTAGAAGTGACCATTAAGGAATATGAATGGTTGTCGGATTCTGACCTAAGGGGCATTAAGAGCAAAATCATCATGAATTCATAAAACATTATCAAAACACATGGAACCTCATGGAAACATTGAACCTAGAAACTTTTGAGCCTAGAAACTTTTGCAACCTCAAAAACCTCAACAAGACTCTGGAACATAAACTCTTGAACATAGACTCTTGAACCTAGAAAGAACCTAAACTCAACCCTAAAATCCGTTTCGAAATCCTTGCAAACCTTCCCTCTAAAGCTTGGAGGCATTGGTTCTGGTGTTGGTCATTTGTGCAACATACTGCTCCAAATGAGCCTTGCCTTCAATTGTGTACTCCCTGCCTCTGGAAGATGGTCTTTCCTTAGTTTCAAAGTTTTCACCAGTCACAATCTTCAAGTCCTCTGGATTGGCCAACTGGTATGGAGAGTTGGAGCCAACATAATAGTTTCCGTACTTGCCGTAGGCTGGCGAGGAATCTGTCTGACCAAAAGTAGGGACAATGCTGTAGTCATGGATGTCCTGGGCGTATTCAAACTCCAGCGCCACGACCAAGTTGGGCCACCCGAACTTGAACCCGTCAATCAGGTCGCTTGAAACCGGCGAAGGCGAACAGAACTTGGTGAGCACTTCGGAAATCAAGGCCTTCTCGATGAGGTTCGACACGGCAATGCAGATCTTGGCAGCAGGGTAGCCCAAGAGCCTCATGTACTTGTAGATCAACACGACGTACTCGGCCTCGTCGTGCTGGTCGCCAGCCTTGATGAGCTGGGTCTTGCACTTGAAGCCCGGGTTGAAGAGCTTGGAGGAGTCCTCGTGGATCTCCAACACCTCGGCGTGGGGGAAGGTGGGGGCAAGCTCGCCTCCCATGACGGCCAATCTCTTGATTGGGCCCTGGTTCTCCTTGAAAACAAGCGACAACAGGGTGGACGTCCCGTTGATCAAAAACACGTTTTCAAACGTGGACTTGACCTTGGTCAACCTGTGGAGGGTGGCAAAACTCTCCAAGTCAATCACAATGTTGAAGGTCTCGTACAAGTAGCTCCAAACCTTGTGGGTTTTCTTGCCGGTTTCAATCAAATCCCACACTGGAGCCATCACCTTCATGAAGTAAACAGCCTTAACAATCAGACTGAAGTGGTCAATGATCTCCTGGAAGCTGTCAAATGCACCCTTTTTGAATGGATAACTGTTTTGCAAAGGCTTTTGTTCTCTCTTGAAGTAGCCGTTCCATGTTGATCTGATCTGGGCCTCGTAGTTGTCCACCTCCTTGATGTTGAAAGTGTCGATGTTGTCGAACAAGGAGATGATAAAGTCAGCCTTGGCCCTCATCAAGGCCTTGAGACCGTCCAAGTACTCGGCATCGCCGTACTTGACAAAAGGCATGTCGACGGTGGTGTCGACCGGGAAGCTTCTGACGTAGGTCTTGGACGAGGCCAAGACCAAGGTGCGTTCGTTCTTGTAGTGGGGCAACACCTCGTGGATCAAGTTGTAGGACTGGGTGTTGAACAAGGAGAAGTTGTTGTTCAAGAGCGATCTCAAAGGTTTGGTGACCATCTTGCCCTCGAGCCTGATATCGTCAATCACCTTGGGCGGCTTGAACAAGTAGTCCTCGATGTTGAAGTAGCTCTCGTTGGGCTTTGTTTTGAACACCTGTAAGGCCCCAAAGGCCGTGTTGGGGATGTGGCCCACAATGTGGGTGATTCGGTGGGTGTACCTGGGGTCCGACACAATGGTCAACTTGAGCTTGTTGTTGCCGAGCAGCTCTTTTTTCAACACCTTACACATGGTGATACCGGCCAAGCCGTACTTCTGGACGCTCTGGAGCTTGGCATACTTGTTGGGTTTGGTCAACTCGAGCAAGGCACAATACTCGTAGTCGAGTGTCGAGGTGTTGACGGTGATCTCGCTGAACATGTCCTTCAATCTCTTACCAGAAGCCTTGAAAAAGTACTTGCTCTTACCCTTGATCTCGCCATCGACAATGACCCTGCTCAAGACCCTGGAAACGTTTTCCGTGATGCTGCCGAGGGTCTGGTCTTGCATGTTGTGGACCGATCTCACGACAAAGTCGTCCAAGGACCGAAGGTTGTAGATGGGGAACTCGGCCGGGGTCCGGACGTTGGTATTAACACCAATTCGCTCGACAAAGTCGTACTCCGAGTACTCCTTCATTCTGTCAAACACATGTGGACAGAGCAAACTGGCGAAAACAGCGATGATGGCGGCCTTGTCGTCCTGCTTCAGCAAGTTGACAAACTCAATCTTGCGGAGATTCAAGTGCAACGCCTTGAGGTCGGCCATGGAGAAATCCTGCAAGTAAGCAGTCACCTGAGACTTCTTGAGGGACCGTTTAGCCGGCACGCTGACAAACTCCTTCAACTTGTCCTTGTTTGTGTCGTAGACGGCCAACTTGAAGTCGTCGAGCGAGTAGGACTCGGCAATCACATAGTCCAAGATGTATATGTAGGTGGGGTCTGGGAGTGTCACCAAGGAGCCCAAGTTCAAGTGCCTGACAAAGAGCCTAAAGTCTGGGTACCGGCGGCTCAAGGTGTACTTGGCAAGGCAACTAATCAAATTTTCCCCAAACATTTCAGAGACTGCGGGGTTCTCAAGGAGCCCTCTGATCAAGCCGAAGATCCAGCCTCTCTTCAAGGAAGCGTGGGCCCTTTCTTTGTCCGGCAAAGAATTGATGCTCAGGGCCTCGTCGTCGACCGCCAGGCGGAGGTCCCCCTCCAGAAGTCCCAAGTTGGTGAAGATCCCAAGGTCGAAAAATGGCTGCAACTCTGGTGCATCGGCTTCGCTAAGATCGGCTATAAATTTGAGGGCGACAGACAACAACCGGAAGTTGTTCTCGTGGAACGACAAGGAGGCAATCCGGAGAAGGAGCTCCTCGAACTTGTCGTCCCTGACAATCACGTCTCTGTATTTTGGTTCGTGGAGTGCTAGCAAAAGGATCAACTCAACGTGGTTCACGCTGGCATCTCCGTTGAAGTTACTCCACAAGACATTGTCAAAGTACTCGGTCTCCACAAGAAAGTTCAACGCTTTGCCCTCCAAAACCGCCTGGTGGACCGGGTTGACCAACGTCTTGGGGTTGAACGCAACCAACCCTTGTTTGCCCCACTTCCTAGATAAGCTTTTCAAGTTGTTCATGGTGTTCTTCAAGTAGTCTTGTTACTGTCTTGCAAAAAGAAGAAGTCGTGCTAAGAGGTAAAAAAAATGTCTTGGGGAAAAAAAATGTCTTTGAAGAAATTTTTTTGGCAGTATCGAGACCAGTTAGAACAGTGATGTACAAGGTGGCCTGTCGTTTTATGACCACTGGGACACCGGTGAGGATGAACGGAGCTGCGGGTGCCGTGGGCGCTGCCGGCGCTGCTCCCGCCAAGATCCTGCCGATTTTGGCCTCCAAACAGACGATAAAGGACGACTACAGCAAGTCCAAGGTTAGGAGTTTAAGAAGAAAGGAAGTGAGGTTGAAGAGACAGATTATCCGTGATGTGAACAACTTCAAGAAGCATCAGTCGAGAAACGTTGCGTTCGAGGTGGATCCTGTGTTGGGAGACCCAAGAAACACGTTTATGAAGAAGATCCGCGAGGAGTTGTTGGACCAGCAGAACCGCTTGGCCCACGGCTTTGACCGTGCCGAGTTTGAAAAGTTGTTGTACGGGGCCGAAAAGGTTGCGTTGGACAAGGCCGGACCCACCTTGCGCCAGTCCACCATCGAGTTGGAGGAAAAGAAGAGACGGGCCTTGTTGACCATCCTCAACGTCAGAAACACCGACGCCACAGACAGAAAGGCCATGGCAATCCAGATTGCAAAGAAGGAGTTCCAGAGACACGACGGTGATACTGCCAGTCCAGAGGTCCAGGCAGCCATCCTCACCGTCAAAATCCACTTTGGTATGGACCACGTCAAGACCAACCCCAAGGACAAGGATCACATCCAGGTGGTCAGAGAATTGGTCCAGCAGAGACAGAGTATATTGAGGTACTTGAAGAAGGACAAGCCAGCTGCCTACTACTCCACCATCTCCCAGTTGGGTTTGACCGACGATGTGGTTGTCAGAGAGTTCAACATGGGCAGACAGTACTTCCAGGACTTCAAGGTCTGGGGCGACAAGCAATTGATCAAGTTGTCCGACAAGCAACAGAAGAAGATCGACAAGGTCAAGGCTTTGGAAAAGAGGGTCGAAGAGTACCATTCCATTGCCAAGGAGAAGCATGCATTACTTCAAGGTTAGGAGTTGGTTATATGTACATAGTAATTGGAGCCAAGAAGCGACAAGATGTAGAGGATGAGAAAGGGGTGACGTGCTAATCAATGTATTTCGCCATATCTTGAGTATCCTGGCTGTCAACGTATTCTCAGTATCATCGTAGTACCTTGGATGGGCGCATTCTGCCATTGGTCTTCCCTTCCTGCCCACATTTCACAACTTTTCTACAAAAATATGAAAAACCTTGTACCCATATATTACATACTTATTACCCTCCTAATACTCATTAATGAACGACGTTATCAAGTCGTTCAATTGAAGCTTGGAACTCTCCAGATCCAACAAGTCTAGCTCCTTGTTTAAGGACGATATCAGAGCCTCCACGTCGAGGCGGATGGCGTCGCCTTCCTGGGCCAAAGACGTCAATTCCTTGTACAAATCGGCGTTGTCCAAGCACAACTGGTTGTGGATCATGGTGAGACTCTCTATGGACTCTGCCGAGTGGGTTACCAAGGTGGACTCGATGATGTCCTGGGAGTCCAACTTGTCGATCTGGACGGGCTTCTCGGTCTGGCTGTTCTTTCTGTACTGGGCCACCTGGATGATTTCGTCCAACTCGTTCAACTTCTGCTCGATGTTGCGCTCGGCGAAGATCAAGTCGAACTCGCTGAGCGAGTTGGTGTGCCAGAACTTGATGATCTGATGGCGGGCTGTCTGGAGCGCCTTGGTTCCGTCTTGTGTCTGTGCCAAGTTGGGGTAGCACGTTTTGATCTGCTCAAGCGCAAGCGACTTCTTGATCACCTGCTCCAACGCCTTGCGGCACACCAACCGGAGCCGCTCGTACCGTACCTTGTCGATGTTGCTGGGGCTCGAGGACGTCATTGAAGGTGTTTGTTTACCAACGCGATAATGAAATGTCGCGCGACAAGACAAGAATGGAGGTCGATTATGGAGAGGATAGGGAACTAGAAGACAAAGGATATGAGTAGGTATACACCGTGTGAAGTATTGGGACCACACTGTTGGGTGTACACAGTTGTTTTAATATTTGAAGCCACCACTCATCCACCGCCGATTCTCCGCCAACCATTTCTCTACCACTTCCCACCATTACCAGTCCATTGGAGCCCCAAGAGGGCACTTAAATGTGCAATTGAGCATACAATACTGTTTATTTCAGCTACACATACCTCCACCTCCTTCCAGCCCCACTCCACACCAACTTTTTCCTCTAATCACCCACTACAATCGACCACTTGCCCAGATCTCGCCCAACTCTCACACAAATGGAAAGTTGGCCGAGTGGTCTAAGGCGCCAGGGTAAGGTCCTGGTCTCTTCGGAGGCGCGAGTTCGAACCTCGCACTTTTCACGCTTACTTTTTGGGTCTCCGGTTCGAGCCTGGACGTTGGAGGCAGCTCGTCTGTGGGGCCAAAACACCGGCCGGGGTCTGGTGGGGGGACGACATCTATAAATGTCGCGCTTGTTTTTTTGAAGGTCGCGCTTACGTTAGCTCTGGGTGTCCTCTGTCACTTTCTCCCTTATTCAATTTGCCATCACACACAGCAGCCAGATGTCAGATGCCCGTTCATTGATAGCCGAAGCCGACAAGCTTCTCAAGCCGCAAAGTGGGTTTCTCCTGTTTTTCTCGGGGTCTTCCCAGTCGATGAGACTCGAGGAAGCAACCGACTTGTACGTGCAAGCCGCCAACAACTTCAGGTTAAAGAAGGAGTTCACCGACGCCGGCAACCAGTTTGTCAAGGCGTCGGAAATCCAGGACAAGTTGGGCAACCAGAACGACGCCGCCAACCACTTGGTTGAGGCGTACAAGTGCTACAAGACACTGAACCCATTGGAGGCGATTGCAGCCTTGAAGAAGGCGATCCACATCTTCTTGACCCACAACGGCCAGTTCCGCCGTGCAGCCAACTTCAACAACGACTTGGCCGAGTTGTACGAGTCCATCAACGACCACACCAATGCCATCGATGCCTACGAGCAGGCTGGTGACTACTTCACGACCGATCATGCCGACGCCTTGGCCAGCAAGGCCTACTTGAAGTGCGCCGACTTGGCCGCTCTCTCCGGCGACTACAAAAAGGCCATTGCCTTGTACGACACCATCATCAAGAACCTGCTCAACAACAACTTGAGCAAGTGGAGCTTGAAGGACTACTTCTTGAAGAATGTCTTGTGTGTTTTGTGCACAGAGGACGTCATTGAGGCCGATAAGAGGGCCAAGGGCTACCTCAACGAGGACCCTAGCTGGGAGCAGACCAGAGAATACAAGTTGGTGGAGGAGATTTTTGAGGCCATTAACGACGGTGACATTGAGGGTTTCTCCGACAAGGTGTATGCTTATGACCAGTTTTCCAAGTTAGACAAGTTGAAGACGCAACTTTTGTTGAAGATCAAGAACACCGTGGTAGACAAGGATGACGATGATTTGTTATAGTTAGGTAGAAATGTATGGATAGTATGAGGTTAGGGTGTAGGGCGACTAGAGAGGAGGGACCGAAGGGCAATTACGCTGGGCATCAGGCCCGTAGGGCCAAAGAGAAAGGTGAAAACCCAAAGGTCAATCAGGCCCGAAGGGCCAAAAAAGAGGTGAATACCCAAAGGTCCACCACGCCCGAAGGGCCAAAAAGAGTGAAAGGAACGTCTAACCAGGCCAGTATGGCCAAAGAGAGGTGAAGGTAAGAGCTGAGGAGAAGCGTGAAAGAATTGTTGGGATTCAGGCTCGTGGAGCAGGTGAAATCCTGAGAGCTAACCAAGTCCGTAGGGCTAAAAGAAGATGTAAAAGCAAGGAGCAAACAGAGAGCAGAAGTACCCGAATTGCTAACACAGCCCGCAGGGCTAAGAATAGAGACGCTGCTCCAATCTTACAATGGCATTCCTCGAATGATGTTACCAATGGCTGCAAAGCAAGCCACCAAAAGAAAACCTCAAAAACCAGCTATTACTCTGAAAACTCCCAGAAGAGAAGGTCAATGGAAGTAATGTCCTTAAAGGCTCACCATAAGACTGAAAACCCCACTAGAACTGGAATTTTCCCCATTGAAATTCAACATACAAAAGGCTCGTGAGGCATCCCAGAGGACCGAAATGACCCACAAAAGCCCGTGAAATGAAAGGTACCGTAAGGGTGCAAGCCCACAAGAGTTGTAAGACCCCCCAGAAAACCATACATTCACTTGTACCAGTCAACTATTTCATCGTCTCGATACACCAATGGCTGCAAAAGAATATTGTTGCAACCATTTTTAATGCCTCCTACACCCTTAAAAAACTATCATAAACATTACTTATTAAAAATTCCCTTGATCTTCTTAAGAATATAGTCATCATCATAGGTGTTGACAACAACAGTGGAGTCGTTCAGACTACCGGCCTCCAAACCCAAAGATTGCACCGAGTCCAATCTGTGGTCTCTCAAGAAGAGAGTGGCCAAGATCAATGGGAAACACAAGACCAACCCGGCGATACACAAGTATCTCTGGACGTGAGCGTAGGCCAACACCACTGCAATTCTCTCTGGGGTTCCCCAAGTGTATGTGACAATGAAGGTCAATGGGGCCGAGTAGGCGTCGGCAGCAATGGAGGTGTCGAGACCAGCCTTGGTGAACTCGGACAAGATGGCTGGAAGCATCTTGTTGGTCCAGATGGCACCACTGACACTGGCACCAATGGCCAAACCAACGTTGTACGAGGCCAAGTAGAGCGCAAGAATGACGGCCATGTGCTCGTGGTTGGTACAGGTCTCGATGGACACCTGGGTGGGGTAGGTGAAGAAACCGGCCCCGAAACCCATGAGACACAAGGACCCGATGACACCGTTCAAGTACTTCTGGCTGTCCAACCCGTTGTTGTCGCCTCTGAAGTGCAAAAGCAAACCCAAGGCAATGGCCCAGCAAGCAGCACCAAAAATGATGAAAGGTTTGAGTCTTCTGAATCTCACAACAACCAAACCCAACAATGGACCAACAATGACACTGACAAACGAGTACAATGAGGTGATTCTGGTGGCAGCCTTGATACTGGCCCTCATACCGACAACCAACACAGTGTACATAAAGTCGTTAGGCATGTACCACACAAAGTCGATCATGAGACCGACAATGAGCGCAGACCACACACCACGGTCCTTCAACAAAGGAATAGGAACAATAGGGAAACGGGACCACTTGGCCTCCCACAAGATAAAGAATGGAACAAGCACAACCCCAATGACAAGAGGAGCAATGGTAGATCCCTTCTTCCACTTGTCTGTGGTGCCTCCGGCAATGGTCAAAGGCACCAAGATGAAGCCAAACACACAGATGATAAAGAGAATACCAACCACGTCCAACTCCCAGAAGAGTTCCTTAGAGGTGCCCCACCAGTACTTCCAGGACCATCTAGAAGAGTACTTGGCAACCACCTTTTGGTGCTCCTCCTCACGGAGCTTCTGCCACTCGGGGGTTTTTCTGGCCTTGATGATCATGTGGATCAAGCAGGCCAAGAAAGGCACACATGACAAGGGGAAAATGAAGGCCCAGATCCCGATGGAATAGTTCCACGAGTGGTTGGCGTCCAAGCTGCTAGTAATATTACCACTGACCCAGGTGTTGATGATGAAGGGAAGAGCAGGAATCATCAGGCACACTAATCTCCAGTTCAAGTTGGAGAAATCGGCCAAGACAATCTGAAGCATAATGATGATACCAGAGTACCCGATTTGGTACATGACAGAACCCCCGGCGTATCTGTAGATGTCGTATGCCTGCGATTGGATCACAGTACCCATGGAGTAGAAGATGATGGACACAAGCACCAACTCCAATCTGCCAAACCTGTCGGACAATCTGGCGTATGTTGGCTGCGAAGCGGCTGCAACCACGGCCTTGATGACGTTAACCGTCGACAACAAAGAATGTGTGCTGTACGAGTTGGTGGCATACGTCTGGAAGGTGCCTCTAACGGTTCCGTCGATGGAGTACGTATATGCCACAAAGAAGGTGGTGATGAAGAAGATGGCCTTCAACACTGGCGATTCGTACTGGGCGTTGAGCAACTCGACCCTGCGGATCCCAATGGACTTGGTGGTGTGGTGTTCGGCGTCAAGCACCCCGGCGACGTTGGCCACGGCTGCCTGCTGCACACCGACCCCGGTGGCCATGTGCTGGTCCTGCGTCCTCACCTCCAACGACCTCTTTGTTCCGCTGTCTCTGCTTGAAGCGTCGTCGCCGACTCTTGTCGATCCGTAAGACTCTTCTTCGTTACCCATCTTAGTTTAGTTGCACAATATTCAGGATTTGCTCCTCTTATATATTGTTTGGTCAGGGCGCATATTGTTGTCAAATGAAATACCAAGAAGAAGAGTTGTCCCAGATGCACATAACCGTTACTCCAGCGTATTTATGTGGAGGCAAGATTTTTCTCTGCATCGCCCGTTCTGCCTGGTAAGTTGGTCAAAGTGGGCCACCCACCTTCCAAACACTTACTTGTATTTGGTCCTTAGCACCCTCTTCTCAGCGCACGTCAGGTGTTCCGCTTCTACAGTCAGGGTCGGCTGCAAAATAGCAACCACCTTGCAAAAATTCCGCACTTATGGAAATAGTCTTCTCCGATCTCGGCAAAGTCCATGTTCATGCATCAATTATCTAAAGCATCAGCAAAAGCTCAGATGCCTTGCTCTGGACAAGAAATATTGGGGGCCAAGATCTGGGTATTTTGCAAGGCGCAGGCGATGCTGGCCTGCGGTATTGTGTGACAACGGTGGCCGTAGACGTTATGCATCGGGAAAACAGAAGCGAACACTGAAACGTTCCGTGGCACACCTGCTTTGACATGTGCCGTTTAAGGTTTGGGTTGCTCCAAGCTGCAAACAGGCAGGTGTCAAGCCTCCATATGTAAAACGGTCTTTGGGCACACGCAGGGGTCCCATTCCTGCTACTGGAACTGCCAAACAAGCAATGTCAGGGGAGTTGTCCCGGCCAGTGGTGTGACGGACGGAGATGAGCTGCGGAGCACAAAGCCGTACTCCCGACGACGCAAAACGGGGGCCAAGAGCAGGGCACCTATGACGTCCGTCAGCTCACCCGTCCGTATTACCATATCGTGACTAATGCACTCAAGGCGTCACTAATTACTAATTGTTGCGTTTTACGGCCTTTTATGTTCGTTTAACGGCCCTACGATGAGCGTATTTGATTTCCGCTTTGGGATTTGCAGCCGTTGCCTGCGCCGCACCAGGGTGTATAAGCCTTGACACATAACCGTCAAGGGGCCCTCCAAGAGAACCCTTGAGGACGTGCACAACGTGGAACCCTTTTCAGATAATTGGGTTTCACAAGGCACTCTTCTGTTGCAGGTTGATTTCCGTTTCGACTCCAGTTTTCCACTTCAGTTTTCGATGCGTTAACGTCACGGAGGTTGCAAATATATATCCGCACACGAGTGAAGGTTTCGCCAATTTCCCTGCAGACAAAGAGCGGGTGGCTTTGGGTGTGTTGGGGAGTGAAGTGTAATGTACCACTATGATGACGAGAAAAGTGGTTGGAATTTGAGTTGCAATGGTGTAAAAGCAAAGCAGAGCACAGGTACACTCAACAGCAATAGGTAGTCTAATCGGCTTGTCTGCTTTCACCAAACCAGCACAACAGCACTTGTTTTAAAGCATCAGCAATAGATACACTAGTCTAATCGGCTTTTCTGGAGAACCAAATCAGCACGATAGCAATTCTATTAAAATATCAGCAATTGGTCCACTAGTCTACAAATCTGTTGGTCAACCACAGCAGTAATAGCACTTGTTTTAGATCGGCAGCAATACCTCCACTAGACCTAATTCAGCAAAAATACCTCCACTGGTCTGCTAAAACCAAATCAGCACAATAGCACCTGTAAAGCGGCAGCAACAGGTCCATTAAAACTAATTCAACAAATATAGCCTGTGTGCTACTGCCTACAGCCGAACACAACAACTCCGCCGGTCAAACCAACTTGCTAGTTCCACCTTCTACCTGGCACCTTCATCTCCACTCATCCTACTACCTACACCCATTCTATACTTTAATCACATTCATTTTCTATTAACACATAACCCGGCCCATTTACACAGGCTTCCCACCAATAAATTGACTCCATCTCTTGACTTCTTCAGGAATCACGACGGATTCAGGAATAACATCAAAGGAAGGCTTTTGAGCAATCTTACTCTTCAAACATTGAGCAAACAAGAGGGAGGTGTTTGGTTCATTGAACAAAGGAATTGCAAAGTCGATGGCATTTCTTCTCATGACGTAGTCTTGGTCCAACAAGTCCTCTGCTCTGGCCTTGGCCAAGTTGAAAACACCGCTAATCTTCTTGTCTTGGAAGATTTCACGAAGCTTTCTCTTGTCGGTCTTGGGGAACTCGATGACTTCGACGTTTTCGGAAATGTATGATTTCAAGTATTCAGCAACATCCTCGGAGGCAGTGTAATACTTGTAGCCCAAACCACTGGTGTTGGCAGCAACCTGGCCCAACTTGTCGTTGGTCAAGTCACCTCCGAACAACAAACCGGTACCTGGTTGAGGAAGCTTGAAGTTCATGGTAGCTTGGATGGAGGTCCAGTAGGCCTCGACCAAGTCCCTACCGAAACATGCGATTTCACCGGTGGAGGACATCTCAACACCCAAGAATGGATCGGCACCGGCCAATCTGGTGAAGGAGAATTGTGGCACCTTGGTGGCAACGTAGTCGTACTTGTTCTTCATCAAGTCCACTGGGGCTGGCACGTTGCTCTTGGTCAAGGCCTTGACAGCAACGTCAATGAAGTTGGTACCCAAAACCTTGGACACGAATGGGAACGATCTGGAGGCTCTGATGTTACATTCGATAACCTTCAATTCGGTGTTGGCGTCGTCCAAAGTTCCGTTTTGGTCGTTCTTGATGATTTGCATGTTGAATGGACCAGTGATCTTCCAGGCTTCGGCAACCTTGTCGGCAATCTCCTTCAATCTGTCCATGATAATTGGAGACAAACTTTGAGGTGGCAAGACCAAGGTAGCGTCACCAGAGTGGACACCGGCGTTTTCAACGTGCTCGGAAACAGCGTGAACCAAAACCTTACCGTCGCTGGCAACACCATCGATATCGATTTCTTGAGCACCCAAGATAAACTTGGAGATAACAACAGGGTGTTCTTGGGAAACCTTGGCGGCGTTGGACAACTTGGATTCCAATTCACCTTGGTTGTTGATGACAGACATGGCAGCACCGGACAAGACGTAGGATGGACGGACCAAGACTGGGTAGCCAACCTCGTTAGCAAAGGCTTCAGCGTCGGCAACAGAGGTCAATTCCTTCCATTGTGGTTGATCAACTCCAATGGAGTCCAAGATTTGGGAGAACTTGTGACGGTCTTCGGCCTTGTCAATGTCTTCTGGGTTGGTACCCAAGACATTGCAGCCTTCTTCTTGCAAGCTAAGAGCAATGTTTTGAGGCAATTGACCACCAACAGAAACAACAACACCAGCAGAGTTTTCCAATTCGTAGATATCCAAGACTCTTTCCAAAGACAACTCTTCAAAGTACAATCTGTCGACTTCGTCGAAATCGGTGGAGACGGTTTCTGGGTTGTAGTTGATCATGATGGTCTTTTGGCCGTCAGCTCTCAAAGCACGGGCAGTGGCAACAGCACACCAATCAAACTCAACAGAGGAACCAATACGGTAGACACCAGATCCCAAGACCATGGTACCGTTTTCGTTGAATTCAACATCAGAAGAGGTGGCGTTGTAGGTGGTGTACAAGTAGTTGGTGTTGGCAGGGAATTCGGCAGCCAAGGTATCAATCTTCTTAACGAATGGAACAATACCAAACAGTTTTCTAACAGCTCTGACGTCCAATTCCTTGGCTCCAACGGACAAACCGATTTGCTTGTCGGAGAAACCCAACTTCTTGGCTCTTCTCATCAAGTCAGAGTTGATGGCAGACAAGCTGCCAACAGCTTCGATTTCTCTGTACATGTTGACAATGTTCATCAACTTGTACAAGAACCACTTGTCAATCTTACTCAATTCGTGGACCTTGTCGACCGAGTAGTTTTCGTGGAGCAAAGCTTGACCCACAGCCAACCATCTTCTGTCGGTTGGGTTGGCCAAGACGTCGTCCAAGTCTTCAAAGTGGTCACCTTGGAAACCAATGTAGGAAGGATCAACCTGTCTAATGGCCTTTTGGAAGGACTCTTCAAAGTTTCTACCGATAGCCATGACCTCACCGACAGACTTCATGGCCGAACCAATGTCTCTCTTGACGTGTTGGAACTTGGACAAATCCCATCTTGGAATCTTGGTGACCATGTAGTCCAAGGAAGGCTCGAAGTTGGCGGAGGTGGTCTTGGTGACAGGGTTAGGCAATTCAGGCAAGGTGTGGCCCAAGGCGATCTTGGCAGCAGTGTAGGCAAGAGGGTAACCAGTGGCCTTGGAGGCAAGGGCAGAGGAACGGGACAAACGGGCATTGACTTCAATGACTCTGTAGTCCAAACCGTCGGCTTGCAAAGCGTATTGAACGTTACATTCACCAACGACACCCAAGTGTCTGATAATTTTAATGGCAGCACTTCTCAACATGTGGTATTCTTCGTCAGACAAGGTCTGGGAAGGAGCAACGACAATGGAGTCACCGGTGTGGATCCCCAAAGGATCAAAGTTTTCCATGTTACAGACAGTGATACAGTTACCGACACGGTCACGAACGACTTCGTACTCAACTTCCTTCCAGCCCTTCAAGGACTTTTCAACCAAGATTTGAGGAGCAAGAGAAAGGGACTGGGAGGCCAAGTTCTTCAACTCTTCCTTGTTGTTGGCGAACCCGGAACCCAACCCACCAAGAGAGTATGCAGATCTGACAATAATTGGGTAACCGACTTCTTCGGCGGCCTTCAAGGCGTCGTCGACGGTTTCCACAGCAATGGACTCAGCGATAGGGATATCAATTTCCTTAAGGGCCTGGGCAAAGAGATCACGGTCCTCAGAGGTCTCCAAGGTCTTGATGGGGGTCCCCAAGACCTTGACACCGTAACGGTCAAAAACACCCATCTTGTCTAATTGCACACCGACGTTCAAACCAGTTTGACCACCAAAGGTAAGCAAAATGCCGTCGGGTCTCTCACGCTCAATAATGTAGGTGATGTATTCCGGGGTGACGGGCAAGTAGTAGATCTCATCGGCAAGGGAGTGGGAGGTCTGGTTGGTTGCAATGTTGGGGTTGATCAAGATGGACTGCTTGTTGGCTTCCTTCAAGGCCTTGATGGCCTGGGAGCCCGAGTAGTCAAACTCACCGGCCTGGCCGATGGACAACCCACCGGACCCGATCACCAACACCTTGGACACATCGACGAGCTTGTGGGCGTTTTCGTCTGCAAACTTTTTCAAGAGCTGGCCGCCGGCGTAGACAGGCTGCTGCCACGCACGGCACGACGTGGAGAACTGGACGGACCCTTTACCAAGCTGCTTGGTAAAAAAGTTCTTCAATTGTAACATACTGTGTGTTGGACAAAAAAGAAGTAGGGAGGGTCGAAAAATTTTGGAGGTGCTGAGTATTTATACAAATGAAAAATCAGCAATATCCTAAAACGGTAATGAGTCATTGAAACCGAGCAAAAATATTGGTTAACCGCGTTGTAAGATCAGTAGATTACGTCAGCAGCGGTTTTGTTAAGCGCCTCAAGCACATACAGTGCAAATTGCCCAATTAGTGCGTGCTGTGGCCGGGTAACCTCATGCGCGAGCGATGTTGTAATTCCGAGTGCAAAACTGACAAGGCCTGGCAGCGGTTACCCGGACTTTGCACGCCGTGTAGGGCGGGAGGTTTGTGGTTAACAGGACAAAGCTGCTTATGTCAGCAGGAACAAAAGTTTTTCTGCTTATGTCAGCGGAGGCGCTAACAGAGAACGCTAATACGCAATTAGAAGGGCACGCAATAGAAGGGCTACAACAGACGTCGCTACAACAGACGTAGCTACAGCAGACGTCGCTACAATAGACGTCGCCACAACAGTCTTTGCTACAATAGATGCCTCTACAATATATCGCAAGGTCTTGAATACAAAATTACCTCAATCTTCCTTAGCTAAACTCTTGGTTTTCTCGCCGTTTCAGGCCAATCTCCGTGCTAATTTAAGGATACCCATGTTTTATTAGCTGGGCTCCCAAGCAACAGCGCCAATTTATTCGGCTAAATGGTGGGCCCTCGCCTCCCCCTAGCAGCCTAGACGCTTGACAGCAGGCTAACCTCTCACCACGATCTCTTGGCCCTGCGTAGACACACATGTCTTTGCTGGCAGGACCCTCTGGCACGCCCCTCCGCTGCATCACGTTCGCTGCCTTTCGTTTTGAGGCACGCCGCCAGATTTGGTTGGGCACGCCGGCAGATTTAGGTTAGCGAACATTTGCTATCAAGTGGTGAAAAGACTTTTGAATTTTGAGTTACAAACGTTATCAACTGGAAATTACAACTGGAGCCATATTAGTTTAGGGTCAGATTACAGTTGCGTTGTCCACGGATATTGATTAGTTGAGATTATGTCAAACAAGGGTACCCGCAAGCATATAAGTGTGGATTCACCACCCCACGGCGCCACAAACCCCACGCCAGAGAGTGTGCTAGGCAAGCGGAAACTTTCAATTTCGGAGGCCCTCAACGGTGTAATTATGAGCAGTCCCAGCAATGCGTTCGACTACACGGGGCGGAGCTACGTGAGCATGGGGGGGCACCGGGCGAGTGTGATTGCCAACTCGCCGGCCATCTACACGGGGTCGGAGATCCACGAGCAGACGGCCAACTTGGCCTCCATTGGTGTGGACGATGAGGGCTTCTCGACCGACGACCACAGCGACCAGCAGTACGACGAGTTCCACTACGACCACCCGGACTCGTCCTCGCCCATCCCCATTGCTGCCGACGCCCACGACGTGGCCACTGACACCTCGCTCTTGCTCCCCAAGCACTCTGAGGTCGACGACTTGGAGGCGGGCATTCTTCCTTCCCAGAGACGGAAACACGACCAGGACGACGCCGGGCCCGTCTCCTTCACCCAAAAGTACATCATCAAGCCCATTTCCTATACCCCTGCCGTGTTCTTGGGCACCTTGCTCAACATCTTGGACGGGTTGTCGTACGGGATGATCATGTTCCCGGTCAGTGAGCAGCTTTTCTCCAGCTTGGCGCCCGTGGGTTTGTCCATGTTCTACGTGTCCACCATTGTGTCGCAGTTGGTCTACTCGCTTGGTGGGTCGGCCTTCAAGTCGGGTATCGGCTCGGAAATGATCGAAGTCACTCCCTTTTTCCACACCATGGCCATGTCCATTGCAGCCCAGATGGCCGGCGAGTCCCAGGAAGCCATCGTGGCCACCACCATCACCTCGTACGCCGTCTCCTCCATCGTCACCGGCTTGGTTTTCTACATTCTCGGCAAGTGCAGGCTCGGTGTCTTGGTGGGCTTCTTCCCCAGACACATCCTCGTGGGCTGTATCGGAGGTGTGGGCTATTTCCTTGTGGCCACCGGGATCGAGGTGTCCAGTAGACTCGAGGGCGGTTTGGAGTACAACTTGCCCACCTTCTCGTACTTGTTCAGCAACCACATTGTGTTGCTCGAATGGACCATTCCCCTTGCATTGGCTGCGTTTCTCGTTGTCTTACAACACAAGGTTCACAACTCGTTGCTTGTGCCTCTTTACTTCATCACTGTTTTCGTCATTTTCCACGTCCTTGTCGCCTTGGTCCCGGCCTGGGACTTGGACTTGGCCCGTCACTACGGCTGGGTGTTCCCCGCCGTCGAGGACGACCAGCCTTGGTACGGCTTCTACAAGTTGTACCAGTTCCAATTGGTGGACTGGCTTGCCCTTGCCAGGCAGTTCCCCACCATGTTTGCACTTACCTTCTTTGGCATCTTGCACGTTCCCATCAACGTGCCTGCCTTGGCGGTGAGTGTGGGCATGGACCAGGTGGACGTGGACAGAGAATTGGTAGCTCACGGTTACTCTAACTTCATTTCTGGTATGGTTGGGTCGATCCAGAACTACTTGGTGTACACCAACTCCGTCTTGTTTGTCCGTGCTGGTGCCGACGACAGGTTGGCCGGTGTGCTTTTGGCCGTGGCCACCGCCGGCGTCATGATTGCCGGTCCCGTCGTCATTGGCTACATTCCTGTTTGTGTTGTTGGTGCTCTTATCTACCTTTTGGGCTACGAGTTGTTGAAGGAGTCCTTGTACGACACCTTTGGCCGTTTGCGTAAGATCGAGTACTCCACTGTGATTATCATTGTTGTCACCATGGGAGCTGTTGATTTCGTGGTTGGTATCATTGTCGGAGTCTTACTTGCCTGTCTTTCGTTTGTGGTTGAAGCTTCTGGAAGTCCTGTTGTCAAGGGAATTTATTCCGGATCGGTGGCTAGATCCACCGTTTTGAGACACCCTAAACAACAAGAATTCCTCCATGACGTTGGCAACCAAATTTGCATTGTTAAACTTCAAGGAACCCTTTTCTTTGGTTCGATTGGAGGTGTTGAAAAGGTGATCAGAAACCGTTTTGAAAACGACATTTTCAGCACCAACCCAATCAAGTACTTGATCATCGACATGAACGGGGTCAGCTCGATTGACTTTTCCGCTGCTGAAGGATTCAGAAGAATCTTGAACTTGACCATTGAATTCAACACCCAGTTGATCTTCTCGAGCGTCAAGGAGGAAGACGAAATCATCAAGGCGTTGAGAGACGCCGGGTTGTGGGACCAATGCGACGATGATGGATTTTGCATCCAGTTGTTCAGCACCTTGAACTATGCCTTGGAATGGTGTGAAAACTCCTTCTTGAAGACGTACAGACGGATCCAGCTTTCGTCCATCAAGCACAAAATCAACGTTCCGGGCTACGACTCGCAGAGACAGCGCAGCCTGAGCAACCTTGCCATCGGCTTGGGCACGGGCAGCAACGCCAGCAGTGGCGGCAACAGCAACACCAGGTCGTTGATGTCGGCCAACTTTGACTACGGCGCCACGCCCCGGACCAACCACGTGTACCAGGTGGCCACGAGAACGGCCTACGACGAGCAGAAGCTTCTGAACAAGTACTACTCCACCAACTCGGACTCGTCCTTCAAGAAGCAGCCATTGCCGTTGATTATGACCACCTTCCACGGCTTGTCGGAGAAAGACGAGGAGTTCTGGTCCTCGCTCACCTCGTACTTTGTCAGGGAAACCGTTCCCGAGGACTACGAGTTCTACAACACCTCCAGAGACCCCCCCGCATTTTTCATTGTTGCTTCTGGTCTTATCAGATCTGAGTTTAAGTTCGACACTGACAACCGTACCTTGCGCTCCAGCATCCTCCCCAACACCGCTTTTGGCGATTTGAGTGAGGTGGGCTTGAACTTCAGAGAGGTCAGCTACATCACCGTCACCGACTCGGTGGTCTGGAAGTTGTCTGAAGACAAAATCGCTGAGTTGATCAAGAAGCCCACCGGGATCCAAATCTACAACGAGTTGTTCAAGATTCAAACAAAGTTGATTCGTGAACGTTCCGACACCATGACTGCAAACTTAGTTATTGCCGGTTGAGACATAAAAGATATTTTATACATATTAGCATAAGCTGGAGATTGTAGAGAGTAGAGACGGAAGAGGAGGAGATATGTAGGGTAGGAAGTGTGAGTGGTGGGTGAATTGGGAAGCATTAGTTAGTGAATTGGGAAGTGGCAAGTGGGTTGGGGGAATTGGGAAGTGTTGGAAAAATTGGTGAATTAATGGAAGAAATGGTAGTAGATGTGAGATAGAGCAGGCAATTATGGTGTTAGAGAGATGTACGATACAAAATACCAACATTCCCAACCTGTCAATCTCTCTGAACTTACTTTTGACCACTCTAACCCACCACCTCCATTCTTGCAACCTTCTCTCATCTCTGGTTTGAGCGTTGCAGCCAATACAGAAAAATTGTGGGGACGCAGCCGAAAAGAGCAACCATCCAGTCCATCGCAAGAACACCCAACAACTGCCATTACAAGTAGAAAAGTGCCATTACAAGTGTAGTAGGTATATATGAGGTGCCTACTGTAGTTCTATAAACGTCTTTTATTAAAAAACTCCAGCTTTCTAGGTGTTGGATTCCACAACCAGCACCACCAACAAAAACGTTTCCAGCAGCAGCAACAAACCTCAACTTTCCAAAATGCTCCCAACTTCCCAGAACCTCTCCACCAAAACCTTCCAGCATCCAAACTTCTAAAGAACCACCCATTGACAGAACACGATACACACTTTAGACACCATTATCACATCACAATTAACACTACCAGGCCAATTCGCTGCACACCTTATCTCAGATCCCGTCCATGCCACAAAGAAAACCACACTGGCATCCCATCCACACTGGCATCCCATCCACACTGGCATCCCATCCACTCCGACACCTTCCATCACTTAGCCACACAGCAAACCCAGCAGCAGCAAACCCCAGCCTACAGCAACACCAGCAAAACCGTTGGGGAATACTACTCCCACCAAACAGGCAAGCCATCACCCCCCGCCAGCAAGCATTGACGTGGCGACCGCAATTGGCAATCATCTTCACTAATTAGTCCCAAGAATGTCATGCGGATGCGGGTGTTTCCCCCCCTATAAATTGGATATAAATAGCGGGCCGTTACCCACAAAAAAAAGATATAATTGACATACAAAGAAGAATGGTGTCTCTTACGAAACTCGCTACGATAGGGCTTGCTGCCAGTGTGCAGGGACTCTCGCTCATTCCTGTTGCTGCGCCATTTGGCAATCTTGGGGAGAACCTGGTGGAGTTGAGCGCCATGCTTCCCGGGGACGTCAAGCCCGTGCCGGGGGACTCGCCGGTGCAGCAGTGTGACGCCAACCAGCCACAGCTCTTGCAGTTGCAGAGACTTGTGATTGACCCCAACCCGCCCACGAGGGGCCAGAACTTGACCTTCACCGCGGTCGGCTACTTGAACAAGGACGTGGTGGACGGCGCCTACGTCGAGGTGGACGTCAGGTACGGCTTCATCAAGTTGATCCACCAGACCTTCGACTTGTGTGAGGAAATCACAAAGGTCGACTTGGAGTGTCCCATCTTGAGGGGAGAGCAAATCATCCAGAAGACGGTCGAGATTCCCCAGGAGGTTCCGCCAGGAAGATACATTGTCAACGCCAGGGCCTACACCAAGGACGACGAATTCATCACCTGTTTGAGTGCCGTGGTTGACTTCCCACCTGCCTAGAGTAATGTATAGAATAGAATAAAAGTTAATGGTAGTGATTGTAGGGGGGTAATGGAGGTATTGTGACAATGTCTGGGATCTGAGGTGTGGTTAGTTGAGTTAAGATACAGTGGTAGATCAGAACTCAAGGGCAATTGTGAAGATACTAACAATAGTGACAATGGGATCTGCATTGTAGTGTTACTAGGTGTGTTGAGATGATGTTAAGCTAAAGTATTTTAAGTTACAGTGTGATGGAGCTTTGCAAAACCTAAGTGCACCATCCTCATTAAAGGCAATTGAGGAGGATAACAATAGGCTGAACAATGTCTGGGGTTGTGAGGAGTGTAATGTAGTGTTAGGCTGAAATTCTGAGCTTAGGCTAAAGTTGTTACCCTTAAGCTGTATGGTGTAGACTGAACGTGTTTGACGAAGGTTTGACTTCACGTGTTTGACTGAACGTGGTTGACTAAAGGTTGGACTAAGGTTGCACTAAGGTTGCACTGAATGTTGGACTAAGGTTGCACTGATACTGTGTTAAGCTCTGCTGTGAAAAATCCCAACTCAAGGTGTCTTCCAATATCCAGCTTAAACACTCCTCTCCGTCTCTCCGCTCTCTTAACACCATTTCTTACGTCACACCCCATTCGGATTCTTGTCAAGCCGCATGCCAAGCAACTCCAGGTTGATTGCCATTATCTCGTCAATCAGCATATGAAATACATTTGTACACCGACTTGGTACCTGCCTTTCACCTAATCACCTGTCAAATACACACATCCCATCGGGCTACGCTTAAACCACCAATCGCTAATTTCCACATCTGACGCCTGCGCTTAGCTCCGATCCAATCACGCTACCAATCCACATCTCACTTATCTGATCTTGGCGACTAAAAAAAAAACTTCAACCATGTTGGAACAGTACTTTTCCATCCAGATCTTCTTCATTATCTTGAGGGAGACGTTGGAAACGGCCATTATCATCTCTGTTCTTCTCTCCTTCATCAACCAGAGAAGTCCGGGACATGAAAACTCCACCACACAGTCGGACAAGACCAGAAACCTCAAGCTCCAGGTGTGGGTCGGAGCCTTACTCGGCTTAACGATATGCTTCATTATTGGGTTGGTGTTTGTCATGTGCTTCTACTTCATCGGGCAGGACTACTGGGCGTACGCCGAGCGCTTGTGGGAGGGACTTTTCTGCCTCTTGTCGGCCTTGATCATCACCGTCATGGGTATCGGCTTGTTGAGAATCAACAAGGTGATGAAGATTAAGTGGTGGGCCAAGCTCGGACACGCCTACGGCAACAACGAGACCACCGCTACCAAGCCCTTGTCGCCGGAACTCGAGCAGGAGGCTCGGGCCGAGTTGGAGGACGAGTTGGAGGACGAGTTGGAGCCCTACAACCAGCGTGAGAGCATCGACTCGAGCCAGCCCTTGACCGGCAGCACCTCCAGCGTCGACTCCACCAAGCCCAGAAAGCAGCCCTTGACCAAAAAGTACTATCTTGCCATCTTGCCGCTCATCACCACGCTCCGTGAGGGCTTGGAGGCGGTTGTTTTCATTGGCAGCGCCGGTATGACCCAGCCGCTCACCTCCATCCCCTTCTCCATCATCGCCGGACTTAGTTTTGGTGCCGCCATTGGTTACGCCTTGTACAAGGGTGGTAACAGAATGTCCTTGCAGTATTTCCTCATCTTTTCCACCTGCTTTCTCTACGTGGTTAGTGCTGGTTTGATGTCCCGTGGTGTGTGGTTCTTGGAGTTGGAGCAGTTTGTCAGACGCTGTGGAGGTTTGGACCCAACTGAAACCGGTAACGGGCCTGGTTCCTACGACATCTCCAAGAGTGTTTGGCACGTCAACTGCTGCAGCGGCTTGAAGGACGGCTGGTGGATGGTGTTCAACGCCATCTTTGGCTGGACTAACTCCGCTACCTACGGCAGTGTGGGAAGTTACATTGCCTACTGGTTGTTTGTCATTGTCTGGTTGGAAGTGAGGTTGTACGAAGAGAGAGAAGGTGTTTTGCCTTTCATTCCAGTCAAGTGGCAGCTCAACAGAATCAGAAAGAAGGTGAGATTCTACCAGTTGAGACACCAGCACGCTCAGGGTTGGAATTAGGTGAAAATGGGGCAGCACATCTTGTAATTAGTGGTGGGTGCCATGGAGATCATCTTTGGTATGTCCGGTCTTTGATTGGGACATCTTGGATGATATCATGTGGCCCACTTGGTCAGCTCCTACACTACTCAACTCATTGGTTATATCGCCAATTCAGCATATATTAATCTTCCATATCATTCATCTACTCGTATCTCGTACTCTACTGAGCAAGTATTTTATTGGTGATATCCCATGTGGCCGGGTCAGCTCCACTACTCAAACTCATTGGTGATATCCCATGTGTGGCCCGATCCCTACACTACTCAACTCATTGGTTATATCGCCAATTCAGCATATATTAATCTTCCATATCATTTATTTACTCGTATCTCGTCATACTCTATTGAGCAAAGTATCTTGGCTCATCAAACACATGGTATCTGTGGCCTCTGACCCCGTCACCTCTGAACAACTGGGGCATTCTCAAGTTCTCGTCGATTTCACTCTCCTCGACAAAGTGGTTGCCGTACAAGAAGTCCACGTCGTTGTCGTTGCGTTGCTCTTCTGTCAACAACTTGAACTTGGCGATTTGCAACTCTGTGTCTGTAATGGTGGATCTCGAGATTCTGGCGTAGGCCACCTTCTTCAAGTCTCTGAACAAGATGTACTCACACCATCTGTCCCAGTCGGTGCTGTCAATGTCGTAGACTCTGGACCCTTCGCTGACGTAGGTGTTGTAGTTGCCTTGGCCGGGTTCAACAACCAAGTAACTCAACAAGAGAAGTGGTCTTGGTGAGTCGCCCATCAACTTCTGGAGGTACAAACTTTGCAATCTACGGTCTTCTTCGTCTTCTTCTTGACCCGAGTGGAAAACAACAACGTCAACCAACTCGCCGTAGATGTCCAAGGTAGCCAGGATGGCTGGAGCCAACTCTCCTACCGGAGATGGCAACATGTGGTGCTCTGACTTCAAGATTGGGAACTTGGACAACAAGGCACAGCCCCAGGTGTGGTGGTTAGGGCCTGGACCATAGTCCACAAACATGCCCAACTCCTCGGCAAGGGTCTGGGTGAAGTCACGGTTACCTCCAATAAGACGTTGGGTGTCAGTTTCTAACAAACCGATGATGTCCACTTGGGCTTCTCTGAGCAAGTTGGCCATTCTGGTTTCGGAAACCCACATATCATTGTCCAAACCAAAGTGGACACACCAGATACCGGCGGTGAAAGATCTGGACTCTTCGTTGTATGGTTGGTAGGATGGTTGAGGGTATCTCTTGATGAGGAAAGAAGCACTCAAGGCCAACAAAACGGTCACTGTGGTGAGAGTCTGCTTCCACAACTTTGCAAGAGAGGTCGAGGAGAAGGCCGAGGCAAGCCCGGTGGATCTCAATCTATAGTTTAACACACCAGCAAGAACCGTGACGTGGGAAGCTCCCAAGAGGATATCGGTTCTTTCTCTCAACAATGGTCCACCTGGAACAAATGCATAGGCAACAATCCACACACTGGCCAACGACAACACAATGTTGAAGAAGAAACCAACAACGAAGACGCCAGACGCGTTGTAGCCGACAACAGACTTGAAAACCACAGGCGCAATAGCAACCAAGTAGTAGATGTAGACAGCAGCACCGGCAAAGGCGGTCCAATGGCGGAGGTTGTACAAGATAACGGCACCAGCAGTGCCAAACAAACTGAACCACCAGGATGCAAGAACAGAGTGGTCAACAACCAAGGTGGTCAAAGTACCCAAGGCAAAAGCTCCAAAGAAAACTGGGGCACCGGTGATTGGGGTGGGCCCACGGATTGGGAAACCTTCCCAGGTCCAAATACTCAAGCCTGCTGAATCACTCAAGTACAACTGGTAGGAAAAGAACAAACCACCCAAACCAAGAGCAGCCAAGAGGAAAGACCCGCCAGTTACTGGTTTAACGGTAGGGACAACCTTGGCGTGGACCTTGGGTGCAAAAAGAGCGCCAATCAACCCGATAAAGATACCAATGTGGTTGTGGCCACCGTTGGCCTCGTGCATCACAACCCAGAATGGGTTGTTGGCGTAGTTCATGTACTTCAACACGTTGGTGGCCAACAATCCAAGGGTAAAGGTGGTCAAGTAGGAAGTGTACTTCTTTGGGTATGACTGTAAGGCCCAAAGATCAGCGCCAAAGGCTGCAGTCCCAAGACCTGAAGCAACGCTAACGGACAAAAGTCTGTGTTCAGGCTCTGGCAATCTGTAACTAGCAATTCCAAACAAGACAATAAGTGATCTTGGGATGACAGGGTAGCTTGCAAAGGTACGCTTGACAGCAGGAATGGAAATCACAATTGGAACAAGGAAGAGGGAGAAAATGGCAGCTTCGTAGCCGGAAATACCCATGTGCCACAATGGGAAGTACCACACACATAAGTACAAGGAAGTCAAGACGGTCCAGAAGATAAACGAGTTGACAAAGTTGATCACAAACTCGGAGCAAGAAAACTCATCGCCGCCAATGTTGACGACAACCTTTTTGGCCTCCTTCTTGGGCAAGGAGACCAATTGAACACCAGTACCGTAGATCTTGATCTCAAGTTGGGAGAAGTCGACGATAGACCAGGTATCAAAACCAACGTCGAGCAAGATCAAGGCCCACTCGAAGTAGGCATAGATGGAGTAGGCTCCGGCAATGTCGTGGACCTTGTGCTGAATAAACCAGTAGATCAATGGCACGATGGTGGCAAAGAAAGCAAAGGAGGTGTAGAATCTACCCTTTCTGACCAAAGAGCCCTTTGGAGAGAGAATGGTGATGATGATGGTCCATGGAAGAGTCAACACAATGTAACTGATCATGAAAATGTCATGCCAGTCGTGGTCGTCGGTGGAGGTGATGTAGACCCACCCACCACAGGTGAAAGTTCTGATGAAACCCGAGGCAAACCCCACGTATGGCAAGACCGAGTTGGCCCTGTACAATATGAGGAAGTTGAAAAGCAAGAGCAAGAACCTTGGCCCAGCTGTAAGGGCAATCAACACCTGGAACAAGGATCTCTCGGGGTATCTGTCGCCAATTGTGGCGGAAACACTGGGGAACCACTCGTCTGGGTACCCATAGGAAGAATTTTCAACAATCTTGTGATAATGCAAATAGCATCCGACAACCAAGGCCGAGAGGAAGGCCGAGTAGGCGAACGCGGAATGGGCGTATGCAATGAGATTGGCATTGAAGGAGAGCACCACTTGCTGCGGCGTGGCCTCTTCCGTCTTCTTCTTGGCAGACTTTTCAACGGAAGCCGGGGACATTGGGGCGGTAAGGTATCGGCTATGTTTTTGAGTCCGTTTTGGCGTACGTGGAGAGTGTCACGGGGCCGCCGGTCAGGCGACTTTTCGGTGTGTGCACGCCCCACGCTACCAGACTGAGTAACCAGTAAAAATTCGGCAAAATAATAGAGAGCTCAGCAGAGGAACAACAAGCATGGGTACGTAGAGTGGTGCTTTGCGGCCATACACCGCTAGCAAGCTGCATCCAGCGCACAGTGTACTAACAGAACGTCTAGGTTTGGACAACTACGACAACCACAAGAGACCAGAGTTGGTTTCTTTTGACGACATCAACTATGAAAACTTCCCAGAGGTCCAAGACGCCAGAAGCTCCTTCATGAGAGAGCAGTGGATCAGATCCCACGAGTTGAGAATCGCCCACGACGCCATCACCAAGTGCAAGACCTACCACAGAGACGATGCCCAGAAGAACTGTAAGCCTTTGGTGTTGAAGTACATGAAGATGCTTGAAACCTACCCATTCCAAGGTTATTTGGGTTACCAAAAGAACGATCCTTCCAAGTAAGTTGTCTACGACATGGATCCTTCCTAGTATGTTCAATTCATAGACTAGCCTTGCTAGTCCTATAGAATTCACGAATTGTCTGCATTAATCCTCACAATTGGGTTTCCCATATTCGTTATATATATATATCGATGTACATTAGAAGTTAGTATTGAGATCAATGTAGAGAGAAGGAACGCTAAATGAAGTCAAGGAGATGCAAACTCATACCTGGGGGAGATACCTGGGGTTCAAATGAGTCTAGAAATCTCAATTCTACCACGCATTCCCCATATATTCGCCGTCTCCACGAGTACTCCCCGGACCCAGCCATACTGGCCTGTGGTTGGTGAAGCGAGTAGGCGAGAGTCGTGTCTCCGCGTCAATTTCCACCGACCAATCAAAGGGCGGGAACGGGTGAAAAAATCGGTGCACCAGGAAAAAACTGCTAGGTCAAAAAAAATCGAATCTTGAATTCAGCTTGAATACTTGTTTATCCAGCAGATATGTTTCGTTTAGGTGCCACCCAAGTTGCCCGCTCTGCCGGTGCAAGGTAAGTAGAGGATCTAGGTTACGCAGAAAAAGAAGGAGTGGATCGGCACGATGATTGGGGGAGATGGAACGTGTGCTTTGTCGAGATCAATTGAGTGTCCAACCAAACAACCACCACCAACCAAAGCAATTATGAAAAGTGGCCAATTGAATAGATACGAGGGCCGGGCAGTGCCCTGGAGGCGCCGACGCCGACGATGGCAACAAATAAGAGAAATAAAGCCAGACTTTTCGAGTTGATTGTGTGGACCAGGGCGTGTCCACCACGAACCAAACCTTTTTCTGGCAACCAAGCTTTGCAAATAAACCCATACTAACAATAGTCTAGAAACTATGCCACTTTGCGTGAAATTGAAATGCGTCTTAAGTCTATCAAGAACATTGAAAAGATCACCAACACCATGAAGATTGTTGCCTCCACCAGATTGAACAAGGCCCAAAGAGCCATGCAAGCCTCGAGAGTCTTCAACGAATCCGACGCCGAATTCTACAAGAACGCCGAACCAGAAAACGTTGAGGGCGAAAAGACCTTGTTGGTTGTTGTTTCCTCCGACAAGGGTTTGTGTGGTTCCATCCACTCGCAAATCTCCAAGGCTGCCAGAAAGAGAGTCAGCGAATTAAACGGCAACGTCGACATTGTCACCATTGGGGACAAGGCCAAGGCTCAATTGATGAGAACCCACGCCGACAAGTTGAAGTTGTCCTTCAACGGTATCGGTAAGGAGGCTCCAAACTTCTACGAGGTTGCCTTGATCACCGACGAAATCTACAAGTTGGGCAAGTACGCCGACATTGAAGTTTTGCACAACAAGTTCATTTCCGGTGTTGCTTTCGAGCCATCCAAGTTCTCTGTCTTTGCTGCCGACGCCATTGAAAAGGCCCCAGGTATCAACAAGTACGAGTTGGAAACCGAAGGTATCTCCGAAACCTTGGCTGAGTTCTCCTTGGCCAACTCCATCTTCTCCAGTTTGGCTGAAGGTTACGCTTCTGAAATCTCTGCCAGAAGAAACGCTATGGACAATGCCTCCAAGAACGCTGGTGAAATGATCAACTCCTTCACCATCTTGTACAACAGAACCAGACAAGCCGTCATTACCAACGAATTGGTTGATATCATTACTGGTGCTTCTTCCTTGGACTAAGCGCTCGTGCAACCTCTTCTTTACATACACATCAAAGCTAAAATTTATTATCATTTATTAAAATCCTTGTAAAACCCAAAGCATGTTCTCTATTGTTTGAATGGCCTGTAGATGGGTCTTTTCTAATGGTGTATAATGGCACTGAAAGTTTGCAGTGTTCTGACTCTCTGGCTTTGTCTGTGGAGCTGTCGCTCTGCCGGGTTTGCTTGTAAGAGGGGCAGTTCACTCAGGAGGCCGACATCTAGCCGGAATGATCTTTCGGGGAATGAGATCTTATTCAGGCTGTCTTCCAAACTGAACTCTTCTTTCCAGGGTTGAACTCCGTCGAACTGATTTCTTCTTTCCAGAGTTGAACTTCGTCGAACTGATTACTTCTTTCCAGGTTGAACTCCGTCAAACTGATTTCTTCTTTCCAGAGTTGAACTCCGTCGAACTGATTTCTTCTTTCCAGGTTGAACTCCGTCGAACAGATTTCTTCTTTCCAGAGTTGATTTCTTCTTTCCAGAGTTGAACTCCGTCGAACTGATCTTTTCTTTTCAAAGCTGCTGTCATCCGAACTCTTCTTCTTTCAAAGCTGCTGTCATCCGAATTCTTCCTTCCAGAACTCATGCCTCTATTCAATCCTCTTTCACAGCACTATAAATCCTCTTGATAAAAACAAGACCTGTGATGGAAGCAACAGAACCAAAGGCAATGGCAAGCAATGAACAACTGATCCCCATATAAGTAAAATACAAGACGCCGCTGAAAAAGTCCTTGACGTCCAAATAGACAATGTAGTAAAAAATGGAAAATAAATAAATGTAAAAGCCGACACTGGAGCCCACTCTAAAGCTCAACCAGTGCCAGTTGGGGTTCTTGTATGCCGTCAAGGAGATGTAGACGGCGACAATGGTGGATTCGACAATGATGATGATGAGGAGAACCAAGGTGGTGAGCATGAAGCCGTACATGTAGTAAAAGGTTGTCTTTTCGAACCAGATGGAGTTGAAGACAAAGGCCAACTCCACGTAGACGATGAAGAAGGGCACCAAGCCAAAGATGAAGGTGCTGGAGATGGGGTTGTGGAGCCAGGAACGCGATGCAAGCATCGACACGTAATCGGAGGTTCTTTGTTTGAAGGAAAAGCTTGGCTTGGACAGTGTGGGGTGCTTGTTGATCAAGACCGAGTTGGGGTCAAACCTGTGCTTGTTGCCCAACAAACCGCCAATGATGCCCAAGGGCACCTCGACGGCAAGGAACAAGCAGACGAGCACCACGATGGTGCCAAAGGGAAGGGCATAGGAGGACTGCTTGGCCCACACGAAAAAGTTCAAGAAAAACACAATGGCAAACACAATGCTGGGGATGCAGCCGCTGAAGATGATGGACAAGGCGATGGTGGACCTCGTCTGGTACTGCGAGTTCAACTGGCCGTTGTGGTAGATCTTGTGGAGGATGACCCCGCAGTAGGAGGAGATGGCGCCCGAGAGCGTGAAGAAGAAGATGGAGATGCTGTAGACGGAGCCCTGGTGGTTGTGGAAGAACAGCGACGACGAGCCCGAGATCTTGTTGTTCAAAACGCAGATCACCACGACACCCACCAAGGCCACCAACATCTGGATGCCGCTGGCGACAAAGAGGGTGAGCAACAAGCCTCCCTTGGGGGGTTTGCTGACCTGGTCCACCAAGTCCCGCCAGTTGTCCTTGACATCGTCCTCTTTGGAGGTGGGCAACACCTGCAGCGAGGTCTGGAGGTCCTTCTTCAAGATGCGGACCAAGACGATGGCCACAATGAGCGAAAGACCGCCCACCAAGACGAGCGAGTTGATCACCGACAACCAGTGGATCTTGTGGTTTCTGTCCGAGGTGTCGTTCTGGTAGTACAAGTCCCAGCGGTGCTCAAACTCGATCGAGTGGTCCTCGCGCCAGTACACCGAGTAGGTCCAGGGGATCCTCTTTCTGAACTTCTCCTTGGAGGCCTTGGCGCGCTCCACCTCCTTCTTGGAGACGGACACGGCCAAGTTCTTGTAGGACTTGGAGGCGCCCGGACACGTCTCGTCGCTCACACTCTTGGGGTACACCTCGAAGCCCACAATGGTCTTGCGGCCAGTGGCCTTTTCGACGTTGTAGCGCACCACCAACATGACGTGGTTGTAGAGGTACGACACGCCCTCGTCGACAAAGCCGAGCGGGAAGCCGGCGGCGTAGTACTTGTTGTTGTTGTGGCTCAAGAAGGTGGTGGCGCCGGGCAACCCGTCAATGACCCATTGCGCCACGTAGCCGTCCTTGATCAACTGGGCGGCTCGCTTGAGGCCGCCCTCGTTGGCGTAGAAGTCACAGAGCCTCATGCACGGCATGTCCACTCCGAACTTCAAGTCGTACGTGCTGGGCCAGAGACGGTCGCCCCGAAGAATGGCCCCGAGCGACATCGGCACCGCCTTGGCGTCCTTGGGCAAGGGGCACACGAACGGAAGGCTGTAGTAGCTAAAGGGTAGCTGCGTGTGATCTGACTCCACCTTATTTACAAACAACTCCACCTTGTCGCCCAACTCGTAGTAAGTTGGTTTGAAACTCACATCAAACCCGGCGCTGAGCCGTATCAAGAGTCCCACGACCAAACACTGTAGTATTCTCAACATCTAATGGCTCGTAGTAGGGGGTCTGTGTTTTGGTTTTCTCTGGCGGTAAAGGATGTTTTTTTTTCTGTTGCCTGTTGTGTTTTTTTTTTTTTCTAGGGCCTTTTTCACTGCGATCAAGATCTTTGGGCCGTACTGGTTTGTGGACGCTGTGCTGGGCGATATCTCGTGGCCAGGAGTTACCAGGCGCCGCCCGATAGCGTCTTTGTGAGGCTGGCGTGCTATTGTGTGCCCCTTTTTTTGTATCCTTCCCATGTGTGGTGGTAATTTTCTGATTATAGGAGCCGGCTGTTTGGGCTGTCAAACAGGCTCGTTACTTCTGTAAGGTGCGGGCGAGCTGTGGGACGTGTTATGCGGGTTGCAGGCCGGCCCACAGACGAGCGGCTGGCGCAGGCTGGCGCAGCCCGTGGCCGGACCCACGCCGGCGTGGCAGGGGGGGCCTCGCTGGGTGCCTGGCGGTGCTGCCGCTGGGCCACGGCCGTTGGCAGCCTTGCCAAGGGGGAGGGGCAAGGCTTTGTGGCCAATCCGCTCACAAAGCAGATCGATGGGTAAGTGTTCCTAATGCAAGCAGCGCAGCCGGACGTACGTCCGAGCAGGGCCGTGCTGAGCACTGTGGGCCTGGCAGGATGTGGGAGGGTGTGGCAGGGTGCCTGCCTG
The DNA here is from genome assembly GCA_030572255.1 of Kodamaea fukazawae. Lineage (NCBI taxonomy): Eukaryota > Fungi > Ascomycota > Pichiomycetes > Serinales > Debaryomycetaceae > Kodamaea > Kodamaea fukazawae. The sequence goes on along the minus strand of JAJLZQ010000014.1, from coordinate 8,735 downwards.
GGTGGGCGCCAGGGTGGGCACCGCCTGCAGAGCACTCCATGCGTGTGGACGTCAGAGAAGCTGTCCTGGGTTACGGGGCCCTGTGTGTGTTTTGATTGGCTGCGTCGTAAATGTGTGGGCGCTGTCCTACGGATCTACGAGTTGGCGTGTGTATTGGGGAGGTGGGGGTAATGGCAAGGTGGATCTAAGAACAGGTGGCCACTGATGCTGGCCAGATGGCCACATAATGCTGAGGTGGCCACATATGCTGAGGTGTCCACAACAAGCTGTTTGGCGGCCGAGATCGGCCCATTTAGTGGGTCGAGTGTGGAGTTGGTGTTGTGGGTACGTGTTGGGAATCGTGTTAGGGTAACCACAGAGCTTCTCTTTAGATGTGTGGGTCGCCTCAGCGTAGCTGTTTGGAGTCCAGTGGTGCAACGGTGGTGCAACAGCCCAGCCCTCTCTGCTAGACCAGGTGCCGTCAATAGCGCACCACTAGTCATCAGTGGTGCAACAGTCTGCCACCCCGACGGTTCAATTGCAGCTCTTCGATGGCCTGGTCCTTGGCAAGCTTCAGCATTATCAATAAATACCTCAGCAGGTATCTAGTGTTTGTAAGTTTGATATTGCCGATCGATTGTGTTTGGCTGCAAAATCCTTGTTGCGTGTCTCACGCTTGTTGCAACCGGTCTGTAGGGTCCGCATTCAACAATAGCTACTGCTTCGTTGGCGCCAGTCCACGCCTTTACAGCAAGTGGTCTGTTGACGCTATCTTCACAGCTCTTTTTGTTTTTACAACTTCGTTGATGTGCTTCTTTGCAGAGCAGATCTCCTTCCAAATGCTTCTCATAGTCTTTGCAACTTCGTTGATGTACCTTCAGACCTACTCATCACATCTCTCCTGTAGTGGTTACCTCCAGTTGCACTTGCTAGCGTGTAGGTCCACACTTCGTTGATATGTGGCTTCACATCTTCTTCTAAATAGCCTCTGGTCTGTGTTCGATGTACGTTTGCTTCTCGGTGTGCATTCGTTGATGAAACTCCTTCCTTGATGTTCAATTCGTTGATGAAATTCCTTCCTAGATGTGCAATTCGTTGATGAAACTCCTTCCTAGATGTGCAATTCGTTGATGTGCAATTCGCTGGTGTGCAATTCGTTGATGTGCAATTCGCTGGTGTGCAATTCGTTGATGTGCAATTCGCTGGTGTGCAATTCGTTGATGTGCAATTCGCTGGTGTGCAATTCGTTGATGTGCAATTCGCTGGTGTGCAATTCGTTGATGTGCAATTCGCTGGTGTGCAATTCGTTGATGTGCAATTCGTTGGAGTGCAATTCTACGTTGACGTGAAACTTCTTCGTTGATGCTCATTCGTTACTTCCTCTTTATATTTAACTACTCCGTTACTTCTTTGTTGTAATTTTACCATCAATCCACTTAACCTGTGCTACTTCTTGCTAGAAGTCCCTCTAATCCATTTAGCTTCTGCTTCCTCTCGTTGATTTGATCTTCTTCCATTTGCTACTTGACTGTGCTACTTCTACTTCTTTCGTCCACTCTCGTTCCACCCTACTTCTCCTTGAGAGACTCCATGGCCTCACGAATCAAATAGTTGCCCTTTGGATCCAAATTCAAAGCAATCGTGAACTCCTTGATAGCATTGAACTTGTCGTTTTGTATGTTGTACAACTGGCCAAGCAAAAAGTGCACCGACGCTTCGTCCGGAGCCAACTCCTTCAAGGTCTCGAAGCTCTTCAAGGCCTGTGGGAACTGCTGCATGGAAAACAACAACTGGGCCCGCTTGAAGATGGGCAACGGGTTCAAGGGCTGGAGCTTGTTCGCCAACTCGTACTGGCGCAAGGCTAGACTGCGCTTGCCGAGTCGCTCCAACACCATCCCCACGCAGCAGATCAAGATGATGTTGATGGGGTTGATCAGCACCGCCTTGCGGAAGTGGTAGTCGGCCTTGTGGTAGTCGCCCAAGTTGATGCACACCATGCCGATCCCGTACACGGCGCTGTAGTGGCGAGGGTCGATGAGCAAACTGGTCCGGAAGTTCTCCAAGGCCATCTCGTAGTTGTCGTTTCCAAAGTACTCGTGGCCCTTCAACGTGTAGGCGTACGCAAAGTCCTCGTCCAACTTGGTGGCCTTGTTGAAGCACTTGATGGCCTCGTCGGGCTCCCTTGCCAGCGAGAACAAGTTACCAATGGCACACCAGGTGATGGGCGACTGAGCGTCCAAGTCGTGCAACTCGTTGCACAAGTACGTTAATTCCACCTTCTTGTGCAAGTGCCACAACAATGTCGAGTAGTACTCCATGTCCTCCAACCTCGTACGGTCCAACTTTCTCAACTTGACGAAAAAGTACTCGGACTGCTTATAGTTGACGATCTCATAGTGCAACTTTCCGAGCTTGCTGAGCACCCAGGCCGTCTCCTTGTCTTCCTCCGATAACGACTCTAGCAACCGGATCGCTTTATAGCAGTCGTACTTGGAAAAGCACTTGAAACTCTTTGCAAAGATGGTGTACTTCTGGAGCAAGAATAGGTAGCTCCTCGTGATGTCCTTCTTGGCCATCATAGCTATACTGTGGGACGCAGCGCCTTCTGCGTTGGATGCCAGGCTACCTGCCGAGGACGATGTACCTGGAAGCGAGTCGTTGTGGGAGTTTGTTCTCTTGAGTGCTCCTCTCACGCCGTTGTACTTTTTGGCCGGTGTCTCTGTGATTTTGGACTGTGTTTGCAGCTGGGATCCCTGGGGGGGCTGCGAGATCAACCGGGACGTGATTCGGGAGTATGTGCTTTCCCGTTTGAGCTTCTTGTCTGAGTCGGAGATGGGGAAGTTGGGTTTGGTGAACTCAAAGTGCAGGTTGATGCCGTTGGTGTTCAAGTTGGACTTGCGCAACGGGGCGTCGGGCACGGACGCTGTCTTGATGCGTGGCGTCGACACGGCGTGGGAAAAGGTGTCATCGGGGTGGATCAAGGGCGGTGTTTCTAGGCTGTTGGTGAAGGGGTTCTGCATTCGGTCCATGAATCCGGCGGCACTCGTGCCGGTGTTGCCACTGCTGCCTCCAGCGTGCCCGCCGCCTGCCTTGGAGTTGATATTGGCAGGTAAAATGTCATCGTGTAGGCTGAGAACCCCCAACAGGCTCTGTTTGTATATGGACTTGACACGGATATTGACGCCCAACTTGCACAACTTCTGCAACGCCTCAAAGTCAAACTGGTTGAACTTGAGCGCCTGCGAGTAGTTCAAGGAGCTGTTCTTGATGTCGTTGGCGCCCTTGTACAAGTCGCCAAGAAGGTGGTAGATGGCAGACGAGTCCGGCAAGATTGATCTCTTGTGCTCGTAGTGGAACTTCTGCTGGGGCGTTGTGAAGTGGAACGACGACGTCGTGGCGTCTTCCACGCCAGACGTCACAAGGTTGGATGACTGCTCCAAGCTGGTTTCGTTGTACATGTAGCTCAACTTCAACAACTGGTAGATCCCCTCCTTGTACTTCTTCAACTTGAGACACGACTTGGCAAACAAAAAGGAGCACCCAAGGTGGTTGTTGACGAGTCCGTCCACCAACTTGCTGTACACGGACTTGTACTTGGCCTGGTGATACAAGGTGAGGCAGTAGAGATGTACCAGATCCATGTTGGTCCCGTCGAGCGCAAGCAACCGCTCACACGCAAACTCGGCATTCGAATAGTCGAACGTGTCGATCGAGTGGATGATGATCGATCGCAAGTGCTGCTGGATGTACGCCGTATCAGCAGACATGGTATCCTTTCCTTTGGCTATTCTGGTTGTGTTCTTTGATTTTGTAAACAAGGCCCACAATCAGAAAAAATGTGTGGTGGCGGAGATCAACAAGGAAGGGAGCGGTTTATCACGGTTGAGAGTTCTCCAATGGGACTTCTGAGAGTTGTAGGAGGTTTAGCAAGCAGGTTGCACTTGTTTGTAGGTGTCACAGCTAATTTGGTTTTGTTGTCCTTGTCGCCACTGTGGTTACCAACATGGTTGATCCGAATTCAAAGTGATGTGAACCAGAGCTTGGCAGGAACGCATTCTTTTGGCAGTTTTTGGTCATTTTTAGGGGATAAACCTTGTTGGTAAATCAAAAGCAGCTTTCTCTGTTTCTCTTGTTTGTTGAGGTCGTTGTTGGGGTCGTTGGTGGGCTGACGTGAGGAGGTGGTGTAAGATTTGCAGCAATTCAATGAATACCAGTTTGCTTGATCGGGACTGTGATTTAATTGCAACAAACCCCCCAAAGATGTTTTAAGTGTTTACTTGATGGGCCTGGTTGGTCTTGACTACTACTTTCAACCTATTTGTTGTCGAATCATCGGTATTACCTCCAACACCCTTCCTTTAAATGTTTTCGCAAGAAATTTACAAACTTCTTCAAAAACACTGTAAGGCATGTCTTCACCTGTTCTTGGAAGGCAAACAGGACTGATAATATAAAAAGTATACACTTTAGATAACAATTAGAAATACACATATGGAGAAGACATACACATTTTGAAAAGAACTAGGAGATATTGAAAAAGTGGATTAGTGAAGACTATCAGTGTGGAAACCAATCTACACTTTCATGATAACACACGACGACTAAGTGCTAATTGAAATGTAGATTAATCATTGCCGTTCGATACCGAACTACTCTCTTATGATAACAAATACCAAATATTCACACATTGAAAACAGAGTTAATTGAAAAGCAGAATTGAACTATTAGTTTGGTTGCATACCAATTCACACATAGAAACAACTAGAGTCAATTGAAAAGTAAAATTGAACTATTGGTGTGGTTACACTTATAGGATAGCAAATACCTAAAAATTACCCATTCAAAACAACAGTTAATTGAAAAGTAAGGAACTATTGGTTGGTTACAACACTCCTAGAATAGCAAATACCTAAAAATTCACACACTCAAAACAAGTAGAATTGAACATTAGTGCCATATCAATCCACACTCTTCCGATAAAACTCACAAATCGGAAACTCAAGAGCCACTACAAACCCACCTACACTCTCATGTTAATAAATAATTAAAAATACACATATATAAGTAGGAACTAAAGAGATAATTAAAAAGGTCCATAAGGTATGACAATTAATTTTGCTGAATAAAAAAACCCAATATACTAGCAACCATATAAATTAAAATCAAGCTAAATGAAGAGTGGGCCAAAGGAGCTGTGGGCCCGACTACTTCTTGTTCTTAATGACAAATGAGAGGTTTCCTGAGCCATCGTTGGTGAAGGCCATCATCTTCTCACTATTGGATCTCTTTCTGCTACCACTGAGGACTCTTCCAGCACTGTTTGAGAAGACAGACTTGGGAGTGGTATCTCCCCCGATGGAGGGAGACCTGGTAGGGGTGCTCAGGCCGTTTGAGATTGTGGATTTGTTTTTGGTGGAGGTGTTATTATTGATGACGGTGGAGGAGGAGTGGTCGCTGCCGTTCCCGTTGAGGTGCGAGGCGGACAGGTTGGAGTGGTCGGGAAAGTAGTCGAGTGGGGCGGACTTGGTGGTGGAGCTTGGCGGCGTTCCGATGGTGGGCGACGTCATGCTGTTGCCCGACTTTGGTGACAACAAGCCAGATGCCAACAAATATGGCGAGGCAAAGCCGCCACTCTGGTTGGACACCTGGGAGATTTGGGGGGTCAGCGGCGTCTTGGTGGTCAGGGCGCCCAAGGAGGTGGTGTCGATGGTCAACTTGGGCTGCACGTTGGGGCCGTTGGAGGCGGCGCTGAAGCTCGACTTGCCGATGGACGTGGCGGTGGTGTCGTCGACCGAGTCAAACGTCGGAGACGTCTTCAGGTCCAAGGAGGTCTGGATATCGGTGTTCAACTCGTGCAAGTAGCTTCCGTACTCACTTTCGAGCCCCAAGGCGGTGGCGGTGTTCAACTGGACCCCGTCACGCAAGTACCCCTTGGCCCTCAACTCCTCATCCTTCAACCTCGTTTCTTCTCTAGCCTTGGCCAACAATTCCTGGGCCTTGGTCAACGACACAGTGGGGGTGGAGCAACTGCTGACCACGGGAACGGAGTCGTCAATGTCGATGGTGGCAATCATGAACGCCTTGAGCCATCCACGCATCTCCTCAATGGTGTCCACCGCAAAGTAGTGCACCTTGGGTTGCGTAAAAGTCAACCCTTTTCTGAAACCGGGTGCAGGAGGAATGATCTTGAAACAGTATCTACCAAACCCAGTCGACAGGGCGTACAAGGCAACGTACTTGTCGTTGCTCGAGGTCTCTGAGTCCGGGTTGAGTGGAAGTACCTTGTGTGCGGTGATGTCGATCAAACCCTTTTCTTTCTTATCCTTCATAGATGTAAAGTACGACAATCTGGTGCCATGAAGCGTAAAGTATCTCGATCTCCAACTCAAAGTGTTGCCTGATCTCTTGGACATCCACCCGCTAAAGTTGGAATCCTTGGCAGCCTCCTCGGCAGTGACTTCCCTAATACCCTCCTGGAAAGCAGAGGTCTTCAGCTTCTTGGATTGGGTCAAGTTACGGAAGTTTTGGGTGGAGGATGTTCTCAAGGTCTTCAAGCGAGACACAGCACTGCCGCTGGTTTGGGCCGTCGAGTCCGAGGCCGATCTCTTTTCGTCCTTCAACTCCGCAAGCTTATCGTTCAACTTGCTGGGGCTGGTTTTGTAGGAAACCGACTTCAGTTTCTTGGGCAGGGAGATGTGGTTGTCGATGTCAATCACGTCGTTGGACTCTGCAATCATCGACTTGCGTTGTTTAGGCGAGAAGAGCGAGTTTTCTCTCTTGACCTTGGCTGGGGAGGTCAACTTGCCAACAGTAGGCGAGTTTTTGCCTGAATCACGGCCATTGGAGGTGACGTCGATTGCGTCGTTGTCGTCGTCAATGGCGCTGTCGTCCTTGTTTTTCTTCTTGTCGTCGTTGCCGCCACCAAAGAACAGGAAAAAGCCCGAGTGTCTGTTGCCGTGGGCGTTTGCTGGAGCACCTAGAGTCGGAGTGTAGCCCGAAATGACCGAGGAGTTCCGGCGGTGGTGGTTGGAGTTGTTGGAAAGGTTTCTGTTATGGCTTCTGACTGAAGCTTCGTAAACAGAGGAGGCAGGTCTGCTCATGCCAGAGTGTAGGAACTGGTTAGGGTCAGGACTTCCGCCGAATTTGTACGATCTGTTGATAGGACTGCCCTTTTCAGGAGGTTCTGGGGCCCTCCGTGGCGATGCAAATGACATGTCTGAGGTGTTGATCACCACCGAAGAGCGCTTTTCACTGATGTTATCCAAGGACTGGGATCTTTTTCTTTGATGTTTGAAGGGCGACCCCATGGATGGGGATTCTGTTCCCGCCTCGTCTTCCTCGTCCGGGGAGATAAGCATGGAGCGGTGCTTGGACATGTCGCGGGGCGACGTCTGTTGGGCCTTCAACTCTGCAATGGAGGATGTTCTGCTCACGTCGATGGCACTGGCGCTGGCTTTTCTGGCAGCGTCGCTTCCGTTTCCACTGAGGCGTCTCACCTCGTTGTACATGCCGCTGCTCTTTCTGGCAATCTCGTTCAAGTTGCCACTGTTCTTTCTTCCCAAGTCGATGCCACTGTTCTTTCTGCCCAACTCGTTGCCGCTGTTTTTTCTGGCCAACTCGTTCTTATCGGTGAGGGTTTCGCTTGTCTTTCTCGACAAGTCGCTGACGCTGGCGTTCTTCTTAGATATGTCGCTGATGGAGTCGCTGGGTTTTCTCGAAAAGTCGCTGACGCTGGGACTTGGCTTGATTCCGTTGGCGGCAGGGCCGTTTTTCAAGTGCATGCTGCCGCCTCTGCTCAACGACTTGTGCTTTGCGCTTCTGGTGGTGATTTGTCTTAACTTTTCAATCTCCTTGTGGATCTCGAATCTCGTGCCAAACGAGTCTATTTCCAACTCTTTCAAGTGGGCCAAGTCGAGCTGGAACAAGATGGTGCCTGTTATCTTGTGGCGGGCAAACTTTCCGGCAATGTCCATGTCGAAGCCCAAGACGATGGCAAAGTAGGAGGCCACCTGCTGCGGGGTCCACTCGTTGGCCTTCAACGGATTCAAGTCCTCGGTCAAGGACTGCAACGAGGAGCTCCGCGAGTGCTGTGTTTGCGGGGGTTTCGTGAAGAGCTGCGTCGACGACGCAAACTCGTTATCTGTGTTGGAGGTGTCGTAGTTGGAGCTGGTCAAGGAGGTGTCTAGAAACGAGTTGATTTGCAACTCCTGCAACGCCTTGTCGATCTCGCTCATGGTCTTGTGCACTCTGTCCGAGCTGTCGGCAGACGTGTTGGCGTCGAACTTGGGGGTGGCCGGCAACGGGCTGTTCTTGTGTGTGATGGCGGAGCCCACCTTTCTGGACCGGGAGCGTAGTAATCCGCTCGTCGAGGTGGTCTCCTGGACGAGCTGTGTGAACGACTTGGGGTAGAGCCCCACCTTGCCGCTCAAAATGTTCTTCCCCATGTACCACCCGTCATTATATTCGCTGTCATCTGCTAGAACCTCTAGCTTGTCCCCAATCTTCAAGCTGAGTTCATCCCCCAAACGAGCATTAAACTGTTTGATGCAAACATATACTGCTCCTGTGGACATGTCGTCTGTCAATATACCGTGTGGTCTGTGTCTTCAGGGTGCCCTCGGCGGTAAAAGGATTGATAAAGTATATAAAGAAATGCCACTGTGGGATTAAAAAATCTGTTTACTGTTTTGTAATCGATTTTTTTTTTTTTTTTTTTTTTTGGGTGGCCTTTTTTTTTTTTACGATGATTAGTTCCC